>JAXIVH010000048.1:1478524-1512803 GCA_036785325.1 Urophycis tenuis | reverse complement strand
GTCAGGAAGTCCAGTATCCAGTTACGGAGGGAGGGGGCAATGTTCAGATCACGGAGTTTGGTGATCAGTTTGGAGAGGGTTGATGGTGTTGAATGCTGAACTGACAATGAACAGCATTCTAACATATGTATGGCTTTTGTCCAGGTCGGAGAGGGCGAGTGCAGTGCCGTGGAAATGCATCCTCTGTACTCCTATTCTGGCGGTAGGGCAAATTGGAAGGGGTCCAGTGTGGGTGGTAGACAGTGTCGGCGGTTCAATCCCCTTGATCCCCCTCGCCCTCCTTCAACTGTCTACACGTCGAACCCACAAGTATACTGATGTAAATCGCTTTGGACAAAAGCATCTGCAAAATGCCCCTTTACCCTTTACACAATGGCACAGAAAAACCTTGTATAGATCTGTCGCTACATGCCACCATTCTCACTATCAACTGACTTGTTTGATTCAACTGAAACACAATCAACACAACTTTCAACAGAGAGATTCAGATTGTTTTGCCCTCACTGTAATGTGTTGGGGTACGTTTCCCCATCCACGGGCCTGGGCGACAGGAACATTCAACCAATGTACATTAATAATTGACACCGAGGTGACCTACAATAAATTCAGACACGTGTCATTAAGGAGTAGGTGGAGGTTAAGCAGTCTGCCCAAGAATGCCTTACAGGTAGGCTGCAGACAATGGAGATCAAACCCAGAACCCGACGGCTGGGGAAGTAGACCACTGACAAGACTATCCTGCCCCAATAAAGGAAGAGACAACTTGGAAGAGGGGAAGCCCCGCTTGTCTCTGAACCTGGCAGCCGTCTTTGGGGAGGGTCGTCTGAGACTGACCCTCACCTGTGCTCTCACCTGTGAGCCGAGGCTGTGTACGAGGGAGCAGGCCAGCATGGACACATCATGGCGAAGAGCTGAGCGGGGCGGAGAAGGACCGCGTCGCTTTGCCGAGCCCCACAGACGAGCTGCTGTCAGGAGGTTGTTCCTCTGGGACCAGAGCGCGCTGACCGGCGTTGAAGTGGCTGCGGTCCCACAGTGGACCGCCCAGATCTGACCACGGTCAGCAAACACAAGACGCAAAAGCGGTGGCAGTGTGGAAGCTCGATGGGCAGCGCCACGAGGCAGCCTGCTGCTCCGAGTGCAGGCGGGCTGTTGTTGCACCTGTCTCGCTTGTTCCGGCAAGCTGCCTAGATTGACCATAGACCATTTTTGCCACATGTTTACCGGGACCAAGCGACAGATTTATGCATACCTGAGTGAGCGAGAAAGAACTGCAAATACTCACAATTTGATCTCTTGCCTGTGTGATACAAGAGTCTTGACCACTGACTCCAGAGACTCTTGTGTTTCCGACAGCCAGGCCAGACTCTGTGTGGGAAGTGTCGAGCGACGGCCAAAAGACAGCTCTCCTGCCTCAAAGCTTTATTTATTCCTTGTCAACACTCACTGGAGTCTGGCTGACAGTGTTTCCAGCCAAGCTTAATTGTACGTCCAAAAATGCTATACATAACAAATACCGTAGATATTAATAGTTGACATGAATTACATGAACAACAAATAATACATTGTGAAAAAGACTCATTATTTACTATATTTACATTATTTTCACCCCTGAATCACCAGTCCAACATTAGGGCTATAGAATGTCAACACACTCAAACATAAACACACATATAGATTAGATTAGATTAGATTCAACTTTATTGTCATTGTGCAGAGTACAAGTACAGCGACAACGAAATGCAGTAGCATGTAGAGGGACTATCTGTCCTTGTCACTCTATATGACCCCATTTCCAAGTCCAACAATTTGTGATAAATCCTATTATTTCACTTCATTACAAACCCAACCTTTATCCCACCAGCTTCCAGGAAAATGGATAACAAAATACCCCAAATCACGTGAATACAATAATCTGAATAATCTAGAGGGATCAGGATGATCGAATTATATATTATGTGTAATAATAATAATTGTTATCATTATTGATGTAATATTCATAAAATCCACACTAGCATCATGTTGTTGCATGTAGTATGAAAATGACAGCGTGTGAGGGCTCCTACTGTACGTGTACTGTACACTAACCGGCAGCAGAGGACTTTAATTAGCACCTGGCTGTAGATTGGCCCACTCTGAACCTGTACCCTCACCTCCCCAGCCAGATGTCTTGTTCACAAGAGGATAATTGTGATATTTAACCCCACTCACCACACGCACACACACACACACACATACACACACACACACACACACACACACACACACACACACACACACACATACACACAGCTCCATTGTGCTCCAGTATTAATGCCTGTCGCTGTGTCCTTGACGTGGCTTATTCATGTGGTTGAGAGACAGACACACTGAATACTTGATGAGAGAGAAGAGAGAGAAAGAGAGAGAGAGAAAGAGAGAGAGAGAGAGAGAGACGAGAGAGAGGAGAGAGAGGAGAGAGAGAGGAGAGAGAGAAGAGAGAGAGAGAAGAGAGAGAGAGAGAGAGAGAGGAGAGAGAGAGAGAGGAGAAGAGAGGAGAGAGAGAAGAGAGAGAGAGAGAGGAGAGAGAGAGAGAGAGAGGAGAGGAGAGGAAGAGAGAGGGAGAGAGAGAGAGAGAGAGAGAGAGCGAGAGAGAAGACAGAGAGAGAGCAAGAGACAGAGAGAGAGAGAGACACACACAAACACACACACACAGAATCGAGAGAGACAGAGCGATAGCAGATAAGAGAGAAAAAGATGAAGAGATGAAGAGATGAAGGAGAGAGAGCGACGTGGTGACAGAGAGGGAGATAAACTGACGGGACCGGAGAGGGAGGGAGGGATGGCTGAGGGAGGGGAGAAGGAGATCCAGGGAGAGAGAGAGCGAGGCAGAGAGGGTGGGATGGATGTGGGTGGTTAGGGCGGCTGGGATGGGGAGGGAGAGAGGGAGGGATGGGATGGAGGGATGGAGGGAGGGAGGGAGGGAGGAGGGATGGAGGGAGGGAGGGGAGACCAGTGTGACTCAGCCGTCCTATAAGATCCCAGACTGGTGAGCCGGTATGGGACATTACCATAGGAGGAGAGGGAGAGGGCTAGACCTGCTCACAGCCAAGTTGAACATCATCTGCCCAGAGAGAGAGAGAGAGAGAGAGAGAGGGGAAGCTGGACCTCCAGTCAAGTCCAACCTTGCTTGCCCAGACAGCGAGCAGCAGCATCAGCAGCTGGGCAGCAGCGAGGAGATGGTGTGTGGTGCATGGTGCTGAGCAGTAGGCTGTGTGAGGAGCGTGTGTGTGTGGGATGGAGAAGCAGAAAGCCCCGGGGTCGGGGGGGCAGGGGGAGCAGGGGGGGCAGGGGGGGCATTGCCACCAGTGGTTGGAGAGCCCTGCTGCTGCCCCAGCTCAACCGGCAGTCGCTGTACGTGTACGGCAGTGAGATCGCTGTGGAGGAGGAATGCATCCGCCAACTACAGAGTGGAGTCCTGGTCATCCACCCCTTCAGCCTGATAAGGTACGGTACTCTCTGATACTAGTACTTATACTACTACTTAGTACTTTATCTAGTACAATAAGGTACGGTACTCTCTGATACTAGTACTTATACTACTACTTAGTACTTTATCTAGTACAATAACTACAGAGTGGAGTCCTGGTCATCCACCCCTTCAGCCTGATAAGGTACGGTACTCTCTAATACTAGTACTTATACTACTACTTAGTACTTTATCTAGTACAATAACTACAGAGTGGAGTCCTGGTCATCCACCCCTTCAGCCTGATAAGGTACGGTACTCTCTGATACTAGTACTTATACTACTACCTAGTACTTTATCTAGTACAATAAGGTACGGTACTCTCTGATACTAGTACTTATACTACTACCTAGTACTTTATCTAGTTCAATAACTACAGAGTGGAGTATTGGTCATCCACCCCTTCAGCATGATAAGGTACGGTACTCTCTGATACTAGTACTTATACTACTACCTAGTACTTTATCTAGTACAATAAGGTACGGTACTCTCTGATACTAGTACTTATACTACTACCTAGTACTTTATCTAGTACAATAAGGTACGGTACTCTCTGATACTAGTACTTATACTACTACCTAGTACTTTATCTAGTACAATAAGGTACGGTACTCTCTGATACTAGTACTTATACTACTACCTAGTACTTTATCTAGTACAATAAGGTACGGTACTCTCTGATACTAGTACTTATACTACTACATAGTACTTTATCTAGTACTATAAGGTACTGTACTCTCTGATACTAGTACTTATACTACTACCTAGTACTTTATCTAGTACAATAAGGTATGGTACTCTCTGATACTAGTACTTATACTACTACCTAGTACTTTATCTAGTACAATAAGGTATAGTACTCTCTGATACTAGTACTTATACTACTACCTAGTATTTTATCTAGTACAATAAGGTATGGTACTCTCTGATACTAGTACTTATACTTCTACCTAGTACTTTATCTAGTACAATAACTTCAGAGTGGAGTCCTGGTCATCCACCCCTTCAGCCTGATAAGGTACGGTACTCTCTGATACTAGTACTACTCCTACTACCTAGTACAATAACAACAACTGGTCATCCACTCATTCAGTACTGTACTGGTACTGGTACTATCTGATACTGGTACAACTACTACCAAGTACTTTGCCTTCAGTTTGTAGTACTGGTCATTCCAGCTTCAGCATGATAAGGTACTGCACTAGCCACAGCTATAGTCTCACAGACTTGAGATGAAGTCTGATGGCAGACGAGGTCAAATCTGGATGAACAGGGCGTTTTGCTTTCTGTCTTTTCCTTTCTCATGTAATTGAGCTATCATGTTGCTGGAGGCGGGGTTCTGTAAATGTGTGACTGGCGAACCCCGGCCAGCAGTAGTAAACTTTGGAAAAGTGTCTGTATCGGTTTCAAGACAACACTGTGTAGCCTGGCCCTGTAGAAATACAGTTATTAATATTCCTTCTGAAAGCTTAAGACTGCGTGCAAAACTACTATAAACTAGTACTACTACTATGTAGTACTGACAATAATACTTACTTACTTAAATAACTACATGCTGTAGTACTGGTCACCTGCCCCTTCAGTCTCACCCCTGTACTACCTCTAGTACCACTACTACTACTGCTACAACTACTACTACCACTACTACTACTACTACTACTACTACTACTACTACTACTACTACTACTACTACTACTACTACTATTACTACTACTACTACTACTACTACTACTACTACTACTACTACTACTACTACTACTATTACTACTACTACTACTACTACTACTACTACTACTGTGTCTCACAACAACTACAGAGTGGAGTCTACTTTGAAGACATAGATTATTCTGATTACCTAGCAAGCACACTCACACCTCACTCTCCAGTGGCCTTGAATGCAGCACTACTTTGATTACAAAGTACAATAAGGTATTACCCTGAGAACAGAGTACAAAGACTTATTACTGTGATAATTGAGGATATTATTCAGAGTAGTTAGTAAATACAACAAATAAAAACAACAAAGTACTACTTCGATAACCAAGTACAATGTGATTTAATTTTACATTACCCTTGTCTCTTCTAATAATAAGGCATTGCTGTCAATACAAATGGAAGATGTATGCATGTATGCATATTTTATGAGCTCAGGATAGATGTCGTGTATTAATATCCATAGACAGTTAAAGAAGTCTGAGGCCGCCTTCATCTCTAATCCAATATCTGTAAAACCAGAGTAATCCTGAACCCACTGATCCCCCATCCCCCCCAACAGAACCGTCTGCAGAACAAACATTCAACATCAGATCGCAGACTGCAACCCTGACCACAACACCGCCATTTACAGTGACTCTGTCTCTATTTATATGTGAACAGATATGGACCTGTAACACTATCTTTTTATTTTTAAAACAATCACCACAGAATCTTTACCCAACGGCTAACTCCATCCGTAAACCATACAATTCAGTACAGTGGGACCCAAAGGTGAGCTAGAATGAAACAATTTATAGAGAGAAAATCCCTCAAAGGATTGACTCATGGACATTTTATTCTTGAGAAAGTTCAGACATATTTGAATGGAGTAAATATCTTGCAGTAGAAAAGTGAGAGGTTGAGATCAAACATCTCTCAGCATGGTGTCAGGTACACACGGCTCTCATTTGTGCAGGAGCTACTACATCATGTGCATGATGGCCATCACCTTCCTCAACCTGATCGGCATCCCCATGGAGATCGCCTTCCTGGACGGGGTGAACGGGCTGGGCTGGGAGGGCTTCAACGTCTTCTCCGACACGCTGTTCCTCATCGACGTGGCCCTCAACTTCCGCATGGGCATCATCCCGGAGGACAGCGAGGTCCCCCCCACACACACACACACACTCACACACTCACACTCACACAAACACATGTGCACACACACAAACACACACACACACACACATAGGCACACACAAACACACACACACACACACACATAGGCACACATATGCACACACACACACACACATAGGCACACACACAGACACACACACACACACACACACATACACACACACACACACATAAGCACACATATGCACACACACACACACACACACAGACACACACACACACACACACACTCACACTCACACAAACACATAGGCACACACACAAACACACACACACACACACATAGGCACACATATGCACACACACACACACACACATAGGCACACACACACACACACACACACACACACACACACACACATACACACACACACACATAAGCACACATATGCACACACACACACACACACACACACACACACACACACACATAGGCACACATATGCATGCACACACACACACACACACACACACACACACACACACACACGCAAACACACACACACACACACACATACACACACACACACACACCAACACACCAAACACCATAATCCCATCAGAGACAAACACCATCCCCATCTGTAATCCCCCTCAGTACACACCTCCCCCATCCCAAAAATCCACGGTCAGCCCATGTTGAGTTGTGTTGTCGTAACGCGGCAAAGATCTTGAGTCAAATTACAAATACGTAGAGGCGTGACGTCTTTCAATTAGGCGATTGACAGATGATATGTGGGCTGTTGTTCTCTCCTCTGGTGAGATGGACTTGTGCCAGATCTTTAGAAAAGCTCCAGTGTGCACCTGTGCTGTTTGTGTCCTCACCTTTACTCAGGACCTCAGCTGCTGTGGTGTGTGTGTGTGTGTGTGTGTGTGTGTGTGTGTGTGTGTGTGTGTGTGTGTGTGTGTGTATGTGTGTGTGTGTGTGTGTGTGCGTGCATGTGGGTGTGTGCGTGAGTGTATGTGTGTGTGTTCATGTACTGTATCTCCGTACATACTGATATTCAAAGCTATTTTGTGTTTTTATGGGTCCTTGTATTTCCTGAGGTCCCACTCAGTATATGATCATTTCCAGTACAGCAAGACCTTCTGAAATATGAAACTACATATTTTAATGGTGTCAATTAACCTTTTCACTTCAGTGGGATTAAAATACTTTTTTGTCATGTGTTGGTCCTGGCCCTGTGTGACAGGTGGCCATTTTGGATCTCAAGCAGATCCGGATGAGCTATCTGAGAAGCTGGTTCATACCGGATGTGATCGCAGCGTTCCCCATCGGCTATATCCTCTTCTTTGCGGTACAATTCACACATTGACTTCATCTTCAAATAAACCTCATTTGGTCTGGAGTGAACCATGGGAATCTTGTCCACTCACTTGTTCACTGTGTTTTCCTGCTACAGGACTTACAATACAACCACGAGGACAACCCCTCCAAGACCAACAGAATGATGCGAATCCTCATGTTTGTGCGAATTCTCAGCCTCATCCGTCTGGTCAGGGTGTCTCGACTTGTGCGCTTCTTCAACGAGGTGGAGAAAGTGAGTTTGGAAAGTGCGACCCTCGGATTACAAACCAAATCACTAATCAATCAGTCTCCTTTCCTTCTCAACCGTCTCAAGTTGCAGACACCTCCATCCAGCCCCCAGCTCGTGTGACAGCATGCGTTCGGCTGATGACGCAAAACGGATTTCAATCGAGGTTAAGGCTTGAAATAAGAGTTGGAGGAATCGCCGTCTGTTCCTCTGGGATAGGACACAGGGTTCTGGAATGTTTGGAAACGTTCTATTTATTCATGACCCATGTACCTTGGTCTCCCAAATTACCAAGTTACCAAATATTGGGTTTCGGCTGCGAGCAATTTCCTCTGATTGTTTTGGAACTCAAAGACGCCCAGATCTAACTAATAGTTAGATATATCCAATAGGAAGGATAAGATGCTCGCTTGATCCTTGGGTGTCACATCAGAAAGTACAGGACAGCAATAGCAGTAACTCCGCTTCCCCTGGCTCTCTCAGGTGTCCAACGCCAACCTGGAGGTGGTGCGGCTGTTCTTCCGCATCCTGTCCCTCTTCATGATGATCTTCCTGCTCTGCCACTGGAACGGCTGCATCCAGTACTTTGTCCCGATGCTGGAAGAGTTCCCCGCAGACTGCTGGGTCCGCAAGGAGAACCTCATGGTGAGCCATGGAACCACTCTTTCATGGAATCTTGGGACTGTGGAATCACGTAATGGAACCGTGCATTTGTGACAGTGAACCATGGAATCATGTCATGGAATCGTACAACCATGGAATCATAGGATGGAGACATACAACCATACAAGTGATGGACCCTTGGATTTGAATCATGGAATAATGTAATGGGGGCACATAATTAAATATACATTCCGGCATTCATTCAATTCAGATATCAATGATCATAGGTGTAAACATATGGCGTGATTAGAGATGGCGGCATTATAGAGTGATCTCTTCGGCCCATTCTTTGTTTGCAGAATGCCACGGTGAGCGTTAAATACTCTTGGGGGGTTTTCCGTGCCCTGTCCCAGATGATCGCCCTCTCCTATGGCTCCATGGATGCCCCTACCAGTAAGCCTGTCTTTATTATACTGCATACTGTAAGTTATGTATTAACCAGGAAGAAGGCTGCAGCTAACTTAATTGATTGGCGATCAATTGTAATGTAAAATGAGTTACAGACTCTTCTCATCTCCTCCCTCAGACTACGTGGAGTTATGGATCGTGATGGTCAGCATGATCTCAGGCTGCATGATGTACACCGTGCTGGTGGCTAACGCTACCACCATGATAGCCAACACGGACCCCACTGCCAAGGAGTACAAGAGCAAGGTCTTAATGGCTCTTAAAAGTATTACTTGCATAGAGTCTATTTTTGCAATACAGTAATTGACAATAATGCCAAATGATGGCCATCCTTCTTGCTTATATTGGCATCCTGACCGGTAGAGTGTGACATTACAGCTGCTGATGCTATCTACACATACGTAATTAGCGTTAGTGGTTAGTGACCTAAGTTATTTCAAGTGCTGAAGACGCTTGCTGTTGTTGTGTTTCCCGTGTAGATGTGCCGTTTGGAGCACTACATGACCTTTATGAAGCTACCCCCCGAGCTGCAGCTGCGGATAAGCAAGTACTACCAGGCGCGCTATGGGGGCAAATGGTTCGACGAGAACGATGTCATTGATACGGTTTCCACCGCGCTGAAGGAGGTAAATGCTGCTATTCTGGAGCTTAACTTATCTTAACCTAGGTAAGATACACAAAACCAAACTTCCAAACTAATGTAAGATAACATAAACTAAAACAAATAAAACCAGATAGAAATAACCAATCATCAACTATAATCACTTCATTATAATGTCAAATAATACGCTAAACTAAGAGATTAACCAAACTAAGTTACTGTTCTAAACTAAAGTAAACTAAGTTAACATGAGCTAAGTTAAGGTAAACTAAGCTAATTAGAAACAGCTAACAATAAGCTACATTAAGATGAGCAAACCTGCACTATAGCGTAGTTCAACTGAGCCCTGTACACTTTCTTCACAGGAAATGCTGCTGGCCATGTGCAGCCGGCTGCTGAAGAAGGTTCCCATGTTCCAGAACCAAGACGTCCACTTCATCAACGCTGTGCTGCTCAAGCTCAGCTATGAGGTGTTCCTAGAGGGAGACGTGATCGTCCGGGAGAACGCGCCCGGAGACCGCATGTTCTTCATCGACCACGGGGAGGTGGGCTTGGAGGCAGCCTCCTTCCAGAGGGAACTCTGCGATGGGGACTACTTTGGAGGTGGGTTCAATGTAGGGAGGCCAGACACCCCCTTTCCCCTGAAATGTCCAGGTTCAAAAACTAAAATATAGGATGCTAAAAAAATATGAATAGATTTTTAAAGGTTATTAAAGTTCTAGCATGCTCAGGAATATTCATTTCAAGGCCGGTGGTAATTAGCCTCATGTCTATCTGATGCAATTCTGCTGCGTGGGGCTCTCTCTGTCGACTTTACACCATTGGCAGACATGACTCATGATGAACAATGAGCTATCACTACAAGAACAACACGAGAAACAAAAAGATTCTTCATTCAAGTAGCCCAATTTGGATAGGTTCTGCTTACCAAAGCTTTAAAAACATTTTGGTAAAACGTGGGGCATGTACTGCCCAATATTTTAATACAGTACTGCATTTACCATGACAAGAATAGGCCAAACGTAAGTATATCCCTTTTTTTTCTAATTTCAGAACTAATAACTAATTATATATAATTATAATTATGTACAGAATAATAATGAATTATGATCATAACAATATACAGTAAATGATATTTTGTTGATGCACACGGATCACCAAACAACAAATGTCCCTGTTTTACGTTTAAAAAATCTGGTCACCTTTGCACACAATGGTTGTTTTCACTCATAATAGTGTAAATGCGTATTTATATATATATGCGTTTATTTATTGGCCACTATGCTTATTAGGAGAACATTTAGATGGAATTCCTCACACACATCCATCTCTGTCAGCCATGGCACCAACCCGCTCTGTGGGAGGAGGTATGTGTCATCATGGGATCCTCGACTCTAAAGCAAGAAGAAAGAAAGAGTCCCATCCAAATCCATTGAGGATGGTTGTAACTTGGCGAGTACAAAAACCAGTGTATGTTCAGGTATTTGTCTTCTACACACACACCATGAGAATATAGCAGGATATGCTCGGTTTTCCTACAATCTATACTTTAGAAGGAAACAAAAGTGTCGGCCAACGGTGGCCATGTTTTTTTTCCAGTGTAAGATGTAGATACGTCAGTTAGCTTTGGGTGTAGTGTGATAACAGCATCGATTGTAAGCAAACAGAACATATTCCTCCCAAACAAATGTGGTGTGTGTAGATGACAAGTACCTCAATATTAACAGATTTTTTTCTTTTGCTGTTTCCAGCCAAAGCAGCTCTAAGTTACAAATTACAAGCATCTCCAATATGGGAATCTATTTTGAGATAAACATCTCAATGACTAGAGTACCATATGGCATAAACCCCCTCCCCCTCTACGTTGCTAGATTGACAGCTTGTTCTCCCGCTAGTGTAGATGAATAGAGATAAGATTCATATCAACAATGTGGTGTACAATACGAAAAAACATGTGCCTCAGAACTTCGCTTTAGTAATTAATGAGTGACATAACTGCATATTGCATGAACTACAACTGAGAACAGTCCAAATGACTCAAAAAACGAATGTCTTAACTGAATACAACACGCTTTCCCAATTTGAGGGGCTTTAAAAAAAATTATACAGATTAAGGATTGGACGGATTAGAACCAAATTGCGCTTCCCCAGGCCAGTCTTTCACAACCTTGTACAGCAGCAAAGCCTCCAAATGAACTGGACGCCATCGCCGTGGTGATGTCACTCCAGATTACGTGTTTTAATTGGTTCCCCAGAGATCTGCGTGCTGACCAAGGGGAAACATCTGGCCACAGCGCGGGCCCTGACCGACTGCCAGTGCTTCTCTCTGTCCTGGCAGGGCTTCCAGCAGGCCCTGGTCGGCTTCCCGGAGGTCCGCAAAGACCTGGAGAAACTGGTCCACGCCGACCAGGGGTCCAATGGGGTGTGAGAAGCAGGACACTGCAGAGAGAGAGATCTCTACCGAGTCGACTGGGGCACAAAGCCAGTAGCTGGTGGATATGCGCTGAAGATTGTTTTTTTCCAAATATATAGATAGTTCAAGCATAAACACATAGAAAAGCTGGTTTTGTACACAAGAGTTCAAGTATAAAGAGCAAAGTTCAGAGAAGCATTCACAAAATGCTATTGGTTTCATACTTTGACTTGAAGGACGTTAAATATAGAGTGGTAATCCATGTTAACTAGGGAGCACTGGAACTGGTATTATAACTCTGGGAATGTATTGTTGAAATTAGTTTAATGAAATTATTTTTCTAAAAATAATCAAAATAATATGAATATTATTTTGCAAATGTATGAGGTGTGTTGGGGCCATTGGGACGTAGCTCTGCTTGGATTATTAAGAAGCTTTTTAGAACAGTAACTTTCCATCTACAGTATGCATCTTAAACTCATTATGGATCATCATGGATCATTAATCTGTTGTGCATAGATTTGATGACGATATTGTACAGTGTTTCAAGCCCATAGAACAAGTGCAATACATCCCAATGTTTTTGTTTTTTTTTGTTGGTAAAGGGGCTATTATTTTGAAATGACAACAAAAGACAATGTAACTTGTTCATGCCACTGTGAAACCAGAGCAATAAAGCAGACTGCCTGCGATGTGGGGTCTGTTGTGAACCATGGGGGGGTCAGTGGTGCCTCCTGGAACTGTGTCCTCACATCCACCTTCATCTAACCAACCAGAGGAGGAGGAAGGTGGTGACTATGCTTTGCAGCTGTTTGGGGATTTAAAAAACCATCCCACCACATCCTCTCTCCTTTAATAATGTTAACGTGCAATGAAGCTTGTTAAACCCCCCCCCCCCCCCCCCCCCCCCACACTGCTGCCACACACACACACACACTCCTGAAGACCACCGTGTCTGTCAAACTGCATACAACATACTGCAAACATACATATCACACACACATACACACAAACAGGGATGTGCAAGTACACCGTCAAACACGCACACAGGCACGTACACGCACACACATTGTAACACTTTGTGACAAGCTGCGAGGTCTGCAGCAAACTAAATGCTAACTATGTGCTCTTCCTCAAGTGGAGCTCAGAGCAGTTAGTCAGCAGGAATAACTGGCCTCCAGAGGGCCAGCTGCTCAGAATAGACCAGGCGGAAAGAACCGCCAAACCGTCTTTGGACCACTCAGAGCCCTGCGTCAGTACATGACAAGAACAGAAAGCACCAGCCTCCCAGGTCCACCTTTTGAAGTGAAAGTTACAATGCAGCTGCATAATGCTATATATATATATATATATATATATATATATATATATATATATATATATATATATATATATATATATATATATACATTACTTTATCTGATGTTACATGGCTTTGCTTTACTACTACTGTGGATCAGTGAGCTTGCTGAGTGATTTGGTTTTATCGCAGTACTGTGAGAACACAAGAGTCACAAATTATGGCCCATAATGGAATAAAAACTCCACAGAAAGTGACACACAAGATGATTCAGCTCAGGTGATCTTTTACAACGCAGGAGCTGCCCTCTAGTGGAGAGAGAATATGCATTAGATTACTGGCACAATATTGTCCTCTTAAAGTGTAGTTTAGCTAATCTTGCTACAATCTGATACTAGGCTACTCTCTTTCCAATACAACAATGTAGGCTAATGACAGCACTCCAGAGATTTCACTATCACTAGGTTCAACAGGAGTCGGACTGTAGGCCTTTTTGTGTTTATATCGAAATATGAGGAAATTCAAAACAACAGAAATGAATTGTGACTTTAGGAATAAAACCAAAAGATTCCCTATAGGTTGAACACATAGAATTGCATGAATAAACTGTTATTGACTGACGGTTTCCCAGTCACCTGCTGATTAAGGGTTGATGCAAATTAATGGTAGTAATAGGGTTAGTGTTTGTTGGCCCAATAGGTTAGTGAAATACATACATATCTATGAATAATATTTGGATGTATAAGTCTTTATTATTTGACACCTTGACTTTACATTCCGTAATTCACAATTACATTCACGTTGTCAGTCAGGGTTTGTTTGTTTTATGTTTATTTTATGTTAAATGTTCAAACAAATCAAACAAATCAAATCACAAAAGGATGCTCAGCGAAAACGTACAAGCTATTGAATGACCATACTCAAAAAAGAACAACACAAACACTAAATCTTAATACAAACCAACAGACGTTTATATTTGAAGACTTTCAAAAAACACTATAATCATTAAAGACTTTCAAAAGAACGCCATTAGCTCCAGTTGAATAATCAAAATAGTTCAGTTCTATGTCATTTCCTCACCACTTTTCCATCACCTTGATGGAAAAGTGAACATCACAAGGTCAAAGAAAGATGCACAGTCAAATTCATAAGGACTTGACAACCGTGAAAAGACAACCGTGGTGCAAAGAGAATCCGAATGCACTTACACGAGACTATGCAGTTAGGGTACAGACGTGGGTCTGCCGTGGTGAAACATGTTTCCAAGATGGACTCCATCTTACATACTCTGCCCTGTGCGTTTTTACCATGTTGTTTCATGCAGGCTATATAATTATAATTAATAATTTTCAATTTCCAAGGGCTGTCATCAAAGGGCACAGACCCAAAGGCCTCTGGACGTAATTGGACAGACCTACAGCCAATCAGTGCAACAAAACGTGGGACACATCAGCGCAGCCATTTTGGTTGTTTATAAAAATGCCTCAAAGGTGCTCCCATATGTTGCTCCTCTGTACCAATCATCGTGTCAAACCCACCCCATATGAGATCAACGGTTGTTATTGTTCAACCCGGGCCTGGTCTGTTGGAAATCAGGCCGGGGGCCAGACGCAAATGCCAGAGCAAATAAAAAAATGCAGATTCTGCACATAACAGATTCATTTGGTTCCAAGGCACCCGTCGGTATGATTGAAAATTATGAAAATTATGAAAACTGTTCATTTGTGAACTGCCAAATGGTGTGTATATATAAATGTTGCCACCATGAGGAATGTGGGACAGAATAATCTCCTTTCCTTTCGTAAGGATTGTCCTTAAGAAGTCCTAAAGATGGCTATAAAGAAGATGGGAGACAGGAAACATTGAAGCCGTGTTCCTTAGCATTAAGATAATTCAACCAGTTCTTATCTCTTGGCTGCCATTTGGATACTTAGCAGGCTTTTCACTCAACCTTCCTAAACAATGACGACTACTCGACCAGACCCCATAATCATGTTTTTAAAGACTTTCACAAGAAACCCAGAAATCCCACAAACACATAATTTTCACTCATATTTTGGCGCTTCTTTAGTCTGTAGTCAGTCAATCAGTCGTCAGTCCAGTCGCTCTGTAAAGCGAGTCTGCTTTAGCTTTATCCTCAGGGTTCGAGTTATGATTCCATCTCTGTGGGGGTCTCTAAAAAAAAAAAAAAAAAAAAAAAAAAAAAAAGTATAGATCCGCACAGCATGTCACGAAAAAACAAGCAATTACAGGCCTGATTCTTTTTTTAGTCATTGTGTCAATCCTTTCCACTCGGGGCTACGGTTCTGCTGTGAGGGTGACAAGCAGGTGAATTGCACTTCTGTTCTCGCTCCCATATCTCGATCCGGACATGTCCTGCCCGCGTTTATTTTGGGCAGATTGAGCGAATCATTTCTCAAGCAGGGTGCACGACTCAATAGGCCTACAGATTTAGATTTTAGATTTAGATTCATATGAAGCCTAAACAAAATAGCCTAGGCCTCTGGTTGGAAATAGGCCTCTTTTAGGTTTTGACTGAATTTGCTGAATAGTCATTTCCTTATTCTAGTCGCTATGAGAAATTGCGACATGAATTCGAAGCATTTGTCGCACGCTCTTTACGCATGCACTCAATTGAAAGGAAATTGTTCTTTTTGTAACCTGGCTTTATATAATTAAAATTGGACAATTTGAATGCAGAAAACACAAAAAATAAATCGGAAGGAGATGCGAGAGAGGATTCTCTGCTCTTAATGATATCGGCAATAAGGCCCGAGACCGTTTAAGGGGGCAGCATAAATGCGCTTATTTTACTGACCATCAAAGGCAGACAGACAGTGAGTGGAACTAGCAGTGCCCTCGCCAGAACTAAGGGGACCGGGCACTACCGAGCCTATGGTAATTCGAACCATGTTCTTTAGGCTATCTATGTGCAGGGGGACGTGCGCAAATCCCGAGACTGTTCGGGTCAGGTGAAAGTTTGTGCCAACACGTTTAGGCTACTAATATTACTCTGTATGTGGAAGGGAAAATAGGTTTATTCGTAATTAAAATATTATGCTGCTGTATTTTCAGAGACCCCCCCAGATATTTGAGTTTGCTGCTTTCATGGCAGCCAAACCTCTCTCTATGGGAGCTCAGCTCCCAGTGGCTCCCACCCAAGCGGCAACATTCCATGCTGAAAAATGAAGCCCATGTGGAAGTGCAAAAACTTGCAGTTCCTCGACTGGCCGCTTGAGGCTGGCTGCAGAAACGAGTCAACTCCCATAGACACCCATGTTAAAATGTCCAACTTAACAGCCAAAATAAACATGTTTACAGCCTGGTTCAAAAAACGGTTTTGGTGTCTTTCAGTAGTGTTCGAGTCCATGACAACTGTGAGGGGGGTGAATTTTTTTAGAATCCATTATTTTAATGCACAGAGAAGGATTTATTTTATGAATAATTAAGGGCGTGGTCAACTTGATTGGCAGCTGTCATATGTCATCACGGCATGACCTTCACGGATTCGAGGCTTTGATTGGTCTGGCCGGAGGTAGGCGGGCTTAGAACACAGACTGAAATGTCCAAGATGGCGGCGCCCAGAAGCTCAATTTTAGGCTTCATCTCCGCTGTTAAGAAGTCTATGGGTGACGTCACGGAGGGTTTGTCCATATATATATACAGTCTATGCTCCCACCTAACTCGAACCCTGTTTATCCTCTTTGCAGCTGGGTTGTGGGTGAATGACCGTAAACAGCAGAGTGCATATGAGGTGATCCAGGGGAATGTAGAGGGATCGCAGGATCGTCAGTGGAGGATGAATAGACATTTGAAAGGGACTGACTGACTTTACCCAGTGTTTGCTGCACAAATTAGCTTGTAGCCCCAGCTGATCTCTTTTTCTCACCTCATGATAAAATAAGATAAGATAAGATATTCCTTTATTAATCACCCTTAGGAGAAATTCACATTAACCAGCAGTACAGGGGATAGAGGAGTGCGATAAAAAACCTAAGTATAGACAATAAACAATAAATAGATTTACCTAAATAAAATAAAATTATATGCGAGCTCTTAGAACCAGATCAGATGAAAAAATGAAAACCTATATACATACATAGTAGTCATCATTGAGATGGACAGTGCAATTGGTATATGAAAGGGAAGAAAGGGAAGGGAGATAAAGTGCGAAATGGGGACGATTCAGTGGGTAGATGGTGATAATGTGTGTCCGGGGGGAAGGGTGTGGGTATGCAACTGGTGTAATCTGATGAAATCCAGGTTGTCACAGCCCTTCCCCCCCCCCAGAAAGAAGACTGAACTTAGTGAGCCTCATATTTTAGTTTCTTTTCATAATAACACTACGCTCCACCTTACCTGAGGCAGGGAATTCAGGGAACTATTCCATGCCACTTTCATCTTGAAAGATTTTGAGGATCTGTTTACACTGTTCTCTGTCCATTTGTCTCTTCTCTGTTTGCCATGGTGCTGTTTTTGTATTTGTTTTTGCTTTTTCTAGGTTGCCGTTAGCAAATGCCTCCACTATCTGGTGAGCTATAGCTTATGCAGGTGTGTCAGGATCACATATCCATGGACTTAGCTCAGCATCTATCAGAAGAGGACTGGGGAGGAGCTCTGCAGGTGTAGCTCCTGTGGACTTATGCACCTCTGAGCTCAATACCAAGTGGAATTCATCTTTCATCATCATTCATTAAGTATTTGTCCAAGCTCGGGATTTTCCTCCACATATCATGGCTTCCACATTGCAGGTTTACTCACAGTTCCTCAAAGGATCATGTACCACAGGTTGTGGAAGTTTCTCTGGAGGTCTCAGAGTCCCAACTTTGTAAAGCTGGCAAAGTTGCCAACATCACATATGTTCTCTCACAACCATGCTCATCTTAGGTCAACAGAGAAGGGCTTACAACCTTTTATGATTATTTTGCATCGCAAGATTGCCTGATACAAGATCATCATGAATAGGGAAGCTGTTAAGGAATGTATACCTAGTCAAATGTTTTGAGGCAGTAAATATACCACTCACACTGTATATTTTGTCCTACAAAACAGTGCACTTGGTAGTGCTTCCCTTGTTACGATGATTTTATCATACATAATCTGGATAACAGAATCCTACTCCTAGGTTTTCCAAATGTCCCCACCTCTTGAGCATTGCACAGCAGGACAATTAACAGGTTGGTGTTCCGGGGTCATCCACAGGAGCTCTGAGTACCTGCCGCTGTATTGTACTTCCCTTTGCGATGTTCAATCATAAAGGAGAACTGTTGGAGGCGGAGTGCCCACCGGATCGGCTGAGTGCTGAGCTTTTGAGTTTTAAAGACCCAAAAGAGAGACGAATGGTCCATCGCCACTGTAAAGTGTCTGCCTTCAAAGTTATACATACATTTATCCAGGGCCCAGATGACAGGGAGACATTCTTGCTCTGTTGTTAAGAAATTCCTCTCTGCCTGATTGAAAATACAGCTGGTGGATGATCCAGGTTTTGTGGAGAAACCAGATGTTGTTCTAGGGCCTTAAAAGCTGCCTGCCATTGGGAAGTCCATATTAACTTGATGCCTTTCCGTTTAAGGTGTTGAACGGTTAAGTAAGCAAAGCCATACCATACAGCCCTCCCAAGAACCCACTGAAATTATTTGTGGTCCTTAGGAACAGGGCAGTCTTGTACAGTTTTTGTGTTCTCAGATTTCTACTCCAGCATAGGAAACAATATGGCTCAAAAACTTCAGTGCAATATGGAAAACTTGTTTCTCATTTTCATATCCAGGTTAAGGTTAGCCTCTCGTAACTTGTGTCTTGGGTTTTGTGTTCATAACATGTCATAGCTGTGTTGTTCGAACAATGCTATGACAGATGACTAATCCCCAAGAACTAGCTCCATCAGCCGTTGGAAAGAAGCTGGGGCATCTTTACGTCTAAATGGGATTACACTGAACTGGTGCAGACCAAAGGGATGGATGAAGGCAGTCTTTACCTATTTGGACTTGCCAGTAGCCATTCCTAGATGTTTTGCAAGGGATCGGCGTCTTTGTGAGCTGCATTCACTTTCCTGTAGTCCATGCAGCAGCATTGGGATCATGTTTTTTAGGCACCAAGACAACTGGAGTTTCAAACGGTGAGATAGAGTGCTCTGTGATATCATTTTCCAAAATGTCCTCCACTTGCTCTTTTTTTTATTATCAAGTTTTAGTGTCTTTCAAGCAAAGTTGTCAGGCAGCACTCCTCAATATTGACATGAAATTTGGTCAGTATCATTTGGTGCACTCCTAGGAACCTGTACAAGTCCACCACATCTATTTCGTCCCCCTGGATGGTAATAGGAGTTAGGGGCCGCCTACTGTGTCAGAAGTCGGTCTGTAGCTCCTTGGTCTTGCCGATGTTGAGCTGCAGGTGGTTCTGCAGAGACCTCTGTCCAACCACGCATCTGTACAACTCCTACTCATCATCGCTGATGCAGCCCACAATTGGGCCGATACACGACTGCATTAGATCCAGGGAGTCCCTCACCAGGGGACAAAGGTGCTGCAGAACCATTCCACCTCTTAAAAGTATTCATAAGGAGCAGGTTTAGTGCCACTAGCCTGTAGTCATGGTGAGTAATGGGGCGTCATCTCTTAGGAAATGCAACAATGCAGGAGGTCTTCCACAGCTGGGTCAGCCTCAGGGAGAGGTTGAAGGGTAAGGGTAAGCACACTGGGGTTGATGTTGTCTGGACCTATTGCTTTGTTAATTCGCAGCTTTGATAGCTCCCAGCTCCGTTGGCTAGATTTGATTGCAGCAATGTTGATGCTATGAGAGGATTCCTTAAAGGAGACAGTGTGCAGTTGAACACAACAAAATGATTTCATCCAACACGAGTGCCGCAGCTGCTGTCTGTACCAGTGTGCCGTGCGCCACACATAAACATTTGTATACAATGCTTGTGCTTAGTTCAAATGAGAGTCTAGGCGCTCCATGGTTGAACCCGGTCTCATTGTGAATGTATGTGTAGTTTACCCCATTAAGGCCACCACCCACAGCTCCGTTGTTGAGCCACCCAGCCGCCTTCTCTTCAGCCCGACGCCAAGACACGTGCCCTCACACCACACTTCCCCACTGTCCGACTTAGCAGTCCCTCCCCCCATACTTTGCGCGGGCAGGTTGAGAGAGGAGGTCAGCCACCACCATCTGTGCCCTCAAGCTATGAATCACTTTGAACCTCCATCTTTTCCACCTGCAGGCTCATCTGCCCGCCGCCTAAGTGGTACCCCAAATACCATACCTCCCTCCGTCCACTCACACACTTCTTTGGGTTGGCCGTGCTCCCCACCTGCCTCCGTGACTCAATAACTGCCCCCAACCACCGCACATGCTCATGCACATGCCAGTTGTCCCCATGATTTCGATGCGGTGCTTAATAAGTCATGTGCGTCCCGGTATGGGGAGAGAAGACATCAGCAAACCGCTGATGCAATTTGGTGACCTCGGCCTGCTGGCGAGGAGAAAGATGTCCCTCACAGGGGGGCCGACAGTTGAACAAAACCCTGTGGAGGCCTGAGGAACCTCCCGTACTGGAAACAACAGAGGGTCGAGCATTTATCCCAATCCCAACTATCCTCCTGTATGAACATGCACAGCGTGGACTTTTAACTTCTTGTGAAACACCTCCACCAGACTGTCTGCCTGGGGATGGTACACGCTGGTTCCACCAGTAACCCATAGAGTTTGCGATGTGCACCCGTGATGTGATGTTCATTTATGTCACACTTGCAATGTGACATAAATTAAGTGCCTCGATCAGTTAGAATCTCTTTTGGGATCCCAATTCAGAAGATTAACTGAAACCGTGCCTGTGCTACGCTCTTCGCCAAGATAGGGCACGTATAGTGGCCCTGCCTCAGGGTACTGAGTTGCTTAATCCACAATAACTCAAACAAATCAGTATCCCCCGTGCACTAAGGTAAAATGTGGTCTGATGAGATCCATGCCAATTCTCTCGAAGGGGGTCTCACTTAAAGGCAGCAGGCACAACGGTGCGTTTGAGGTGGCCGGATAACTGACATTTATGGCAGGATGCACCCAACTGGCGTACATCCCCGCTAAAATCCCGGCCACTAGAAGAGGGCTCGTCGCGTGTTTTACTGCAGCAGCAGTACCCAGCCGTGGGACTGTGATGAGCCGGCTGGATAAACCATTTCCCAACATCTTTTTGGAACAAACAATTGGCTCACATCTTCACCTGACTGAGTTTCCCTACTCACTCTGTATAACCTGTCCCTCACCACTGCAACATACGGCCTCTGGGGACGCTTTCTGGCCATGGATGGCAGCAACAAGGTCAAAGGCAAAGTGCCACGCAGCATCACGGGACTGTTTGATGGGGAAGTCATCTACCGGTGAGGATGCCGGGAATACCACCGGAGTCTCCTCCTGATGTCCTTCCCCCTCGCTGTACTCTGCAGAGCTCGCGTCATCACTGAGAAACGCACACATCGCACAACATGACCCTACCTGTCTTTACACGTCAGCCCCCCCCCCCCCCCCCCGTCAAGTGTGGACTGTTCTAACCCCAGTGGTCCTCAGAGGGGGCCCAAAAGAGCTGTAACCAGCAGAGTACACCTCAGGTCCCGCCCATTTTGACCAACATTGAGGACTGCAGCCGTTGCCCGTACAGTGCCAGCCATGCGTGAGACACACATAAACATGTGTACAATGCTTTGTTCTGATGACGACCGAACGATTTAACCTCAGTGTCTCAGTGTGGGGGAGAGCGCAACACACATTGTGTGCCACATTGAGTGTTTGTAGTTTACCTCATTAAGGTCACCACCCACCGCTGTGTCTATCCCTGCTATGCACCCCCCCCCCCCCCCCCCCCCCCCCCCCCCCAACCCTAACCACATGCTAATGCTACAAATTAGCACTTATTTCTGTGTTCAAAAATCAATGGATATTCCCATATTTTAAAGACAAAATTAAAAGTTTAGAATAGGGGAACACTGTCAGCTAATTAATATGTTATTCATTTTCATTTTAATCATTCAAATAAATGATAACTCAAATAGTTTCCACAAGATGGCACTGGTGAGCATATTCTAAACACTGGCTTCCAGGCAAAAACCAGGAAGGAACCAGCGAGTGTAATTACTCTCACCTGAATGTCTTCAGGATAGCTAAAGAACAGTGAGGATAGCTAAAGAAAAGGGAATAGTCATCCACAGAACAAAACCTCTATTCCAATTGTTGATGCGTCCACAAAACCTTCACACGCCACTGAAGATACCACCTGCATCATTACGTTGCATGTCCAAACTGTGTGCTCAGGCACTGGGAATAACAGGTCTGAAGGATAAGGGCCAAAATAAAATCCATCCATCTGTCTGTCTACCAATCTGTTTGGCATAAAATACGTCCTCTCTGTTGAGTCCATTCTGGGCTGCTATAGATGGCTGTGTCATCCGTGGAGACAATCTGCTCCCTATGTAGATATCAAGGGCTCAGTCTGAGGTAACCATGATGATCCAAAGGCCAATGCGCCGCCATCTATGAGTGTATGTGTAAGCTGCAGAAGCTTCTAGGATAAATGACCCACAGTGACCTCAGGTGCTACCTCCAGGTTTGCCAGAGTTGGGCCAAGATAAATCTGTCCTCCTCTCTCAGGTATTTGGGGGCGTGGCTGCTGTCCTATCTCCGCAGCGCAACAATGGAAAATCCATTGGAACCACCAAACTTATTTCACCGACTGCCAAACGTAAATCTCAACCTCTAAAATACAATCATTTAGAAAACGGCAAATAAAATACCAACCCATTTCTTCAACATCACCAGTTTCTGGCCAGCTGGTAACAGTTAACTGTGATAGACCTGGACAGTGTAGTGCCCTCATGCCCTCCCTCATGTTAAAACCAAACAATGTTAAGACTAAACAATGGCTCCGACGGGCGGCTCTTGTTTCTTCAGCACTGGGTCGGACTTTCTTCAGCTCTTTCTAAAATACACGCACACAATTCCCCAAATGAAAAACACTAAATGATTACAATAAATAGAACTAAATACAACAAATCATGCCTATATGTTTGTTGATTCAGCAGGGGTGATATGAAATAAGAAAAGTTGATCTATAGGAGAAAGCAATACAAAATGCCTGAGGGCCTTACTGCATGTTATTCCACTATCTTCTGAATTGTCACCAGGTGCTGGAATTTGTATACAAAAATGTATAAGAAAAGGCACAAATAGGTTCACATATAGGTCTAGGTCCATGTCTGTTGGTTGATTATATTTTATATAATGTATTTATTCTGTTAACAGGTATAATGAAGCACAATCAACAGTAGTGACTCATTAATAATGAATCATGAGTATTTTGTACTATTATTTATTTCATTTAAATGTATATACTGTAGGGACCCTCTGGTGTAGAACCTTGTGTTAGCATTTACATATGAAAACTCTGACGATGCAGATCTCTTCCCTGGCCAAATTATTACTAGAACAGGCTACTTTTGTAAGGGTTAGGGTTCAATTTAGAAAGTGATTTTGTAATAATTATAGGTTGTGTGCTCTGGAAACATAAATGTTTGTCATTGAAGTGTAACACGTGTCACTTTAAGAGGTACCTGGAAATCACAGATTATTACATAGTTTTTCTGGTTTATCAGCTTGTCAATACTTACTGTAGGCCTATGTGATGGAATACGTTGGGAATATTGAAAAACAACACACTGTATCAGTTTCTGATCCAATTCCTGCTATGGGCCTACTCATGTGTAGAATACATAAAAAAATAAGCTCAGGTCTAATGAATTCATGTGTCTATTCATTCAGCAGCATGACGGGACGTCAGCCCATGTAGTCAGCCAGCCTTGTGTTGACACACTAAACAGCCCTGACACTGACCACCACATACACACATCTGAATGAAGTGGATTTACATCTGACAGGTGTTGCTCATAATTAAAACTCACTCAGTTGACAGTAATGCAGAAAACAACACCGTGGCTACATTGTCTCTCTGTAAAAGGTAGCTATGCTATGGGCCTCCCTCGCTCCCTCTCTGTATGTTTATCTCTCTCTCTCTCTCTCTCTCTCTCTCTCTCTCTCTCTCTCTCTCTCTCTCTCTCTCTCTCTCTCTCTCTCTCTCTTTCTCTTTCTCTCTGTCCCACAAACACACACATTAATAAAGAGGATTCATGCTGACAGGCTACTTCCTCATTCTCCAGAAACTTATCTTTCCATTCTATTTCCAGATCCTCATTACACCCAAACACCCAGCAATGATTTACCTTTCCACCCATTCAAAATAAGTCAACTAACAGTGAAACACAAAAACATTTAAATGTACATTTACATTTAGGGCATTTAGCAGGCACTTTTACCCAAAGCGACTTACAAAGAGTACATTTGTCATAAGAAGATGAAACATTTAATTGCTGCTAATACAGTAAGAAAGTCACCAGAACAAGTTTCAAGCATTTCAATTGCTAGATTAAGCATTGCTAGTATACGAAAACAAAAGTGATACAGAGATAGAGATGAAGCCACCGATGAAATTAGAATTTGTGGGAGTGAAAAGTGTCTGGCACACACACACACACACACACACACACACACACACACACACACACACACACACACACACCACACCACACCACACACACACACACACACACACACACACACACACACACACACACACACACACACACACACACACAGTGACTATACTAGTGATGTGTAAATGGAAGAAAAGCAAAGTCCAGTATAAAAGTGCAAATTAAAAACACGTCTGTATATCAAACAGGGCAATTAACATGTCCTAAATTGAACAAACAAACAAGGAACGGCTTGTAAATCTGAGTAAAGGTGCGCAGTTGTGCATCACCAGGTTGGCATAACAGGCAGCTGACCTCGACAGTAGGTATCCTTTCTTGACTAGCAGAGGAGGCACATGGCGTAAGCAGCACCGTCGATGGATTGAACATCAGCAAACAATGCTGACCAAACGCGCAAATACTATTTTTTAAAAAGGGCTTTTGAAAAATATCTGTTATCAGCCCAAATTCAGCAATTGTTTAATTAAGTGGCTATATTTTTTTTCCCACTTTGGATGTTTGTTGAAAACAGCTAAACTGTTAAACTTTACAGCAGCCAAGGTGCGTGTGCGCGTAATACAAGGTATGCTTCGTTTCGCAGACGTCACCTCGTCTCGGGAAAACGCGTTTATTTCTCGAGAAGATATTTAAAATATATGTAAACGTAATTTCCATTTTCGGGAGTTGTCAATGTCATTTCTCAATGTGGATAACTGGCGAGTTGGCGCTTTTTGCGGTTCTCCTGGACCTCAATTTGCACGTGAGTTATTGTTACATTATGCGCGCAATTGTTACTTATAACGTTTATGTAGCACTGATATTTTAGACTGCAAGCTCATAATAACTTTAATTCACCGTAATATTTTAATGAATGCGATTATTTTGTGTTATGTTTATAGGCCACAGATTTGATTAGAACAGAAGAAACAAGTTTTAATATTTGCCGTAATGAAGAACTTCAATTAAATCTTCGCGTAACTCGCGTAACGCGATTTACGCACGTTGTAACTTCTACGTTACAAAGCATTTTCTCACTCTTTTTCTTTTCTACATTGACCCAGCAGGCAAACGCAATCCCTGCTGAATGCGATCCTAACTACGTTCTTGTTGAAGATGAAATCAAATGCATGGAACTGCTGGAGATTAACAGGAGTTCACATGTTGGGCAGCAAGGTAAATCCACTAACCACTGCTCTAGAATACGTCCAATATATCCATACGACTGTATGGATATATTATAACCTAAAGCCTATGTCAATGTAAAGCATTTAAATAAAACAGATATAAGTCTACATCATCTCCCTGGTATTTAAGGCCAGCACAATACTGTACCTGTGAAGTTATTTCAGTAAGAACCTTCGTAGAAAACATAAAGCAGTTATTGTGGTTATAACGTTGTTTCTAGCCCCCATATCACCATCTATCCCAGATAGATAATGATTTACCTATGTGGTGGTCACCTGTGTGTGTGTGTGTGTGTGTGTGTGTGTGTGTGAATGAGAGGAGGGGGGGGGGGGGGTCATTTTCTCCCAGCTTGAGTATCCTATAAGAGAAAACCGAAGTACCTTGTTTTCCCTTTTGCCTAAGACTGTAATTGTATGAACTGCACAACAATCCAATTAGCAGCACACAACACGTTGCCACAAGCTTCCTCTCCAGGTCGCCGCTAAAAATAGGAGAATGGAGCAGCAAGGTTTGGTTTATCGCTCCACCTGATTGATGCGTACCAAAATCAAGAGACACATTTATCGTGTTGCCCCGGGACCCGATCGGTTATTCGTACAACGGATGCAATAGATAACAGTCATATCGCTCCCTTCCGTGTGTGCGTGAGCTATTACCTTAGGGCTGCGGCAAAAGCCCCTGAATGTATTCCTTTTACGGGGTATTTTGGGGTCAATGTTCAGTTTGGCTTAAAGGCCCTTACACACTTAACCGACGTCAAGGATCAAGCCGCGGCGAAGGCTTGCAGAAAAAAACAACTGTTGCGTTGCCTCGTGTCGCCTGTGTCTCTGGGGCAACAAATTGAACACACCGCAAAAACTACAGCTAGCGACCAACTAGCCCGTACGTTTTGCATTTCCTCTGACCTGCGTAAGAGGGAATCACTCTTGCTACCAGTAGGTGCCTACCATTTCATCCCACTTTGGCTCAGCCGGTTTCGTAATACAGTGGAAGTGGAAAAAAGACAATCTTTTTGTGCTTGCCCTCTTGATGAAGTCTTGTGCCGCTCCCTTCCGGTTCTCTTCTCGTGGATTGATTGTCTGAAGCTGCACAGCCACCGACGGCCACTGTACCCCATTCATCATGGAGGAACCGGCCACACAACCGCAGACAATGGCCGCCTGGTGCCAACGGTGCGGGACTCGCCAAGGAAACTGGCCTTAACATATTGTCACACGTTTTTGGTTGTTGTAGAGGTTTGTGTGATATAGGCCTAGATGCTGCAAACTTATTTCACAAGAAGATGGTCAAAATGAAAAAAAAAAATCCCTTTAAGACCCCTTTAAAAATGTCAGTGAAAATATGTCAGTCTTTCTTCTGACAAAAGATAAAGGACGTCATTTGTATGGTTACGCCGCAGGCATGCAAGAAAAAACAGCTCGCTGGTAAAAGGATGCAAGCTCCCATCCGTGCTAGATAAAAGATGTGAGCCCGCACCCGGAGGAGATAAGAAAGACGTGTGATTCATCCAAACCTTCTTCACCGGAACGAAGCGCTTCCCTTGAAGGGAAGGAGATCAGTTAGGTTAGCACCACTGGGAAACACAACTGCTCTGTCTGTGTATATTATATAGCCTCCACTATATGAAGAAGACCAATATCAATTTTAATATCTCTCAAACAAATATGTCCCTCAAATTGATTATTGAATGTCATTTATTCATGGGTATAATTGTGTGTGTTCTTTCACATAAATTATAATACCGATGATGACTTGTCCCTCAAACAGATATGTCTCTCAAATGTTACAATACAGCCTATGTAACTAGCTAGCACGATGTGGTCTTGTGTAGACTTGTGCCAATTTGTGATCGTATACTGTATTGGCAATCAAAGGGATGTTCGACAATTTGTTTTACCTACGTCAATATCAGGGCGATTTGAACTAACTTACTATCAGAACTTACTAAGCAACCTGCAACTGTCTGAATAGTGCTCTGCCTCTTTCAAAATATTACTCTAAGACATGTTTGACTGCAAAAGTGAATACTCCAGTAGTTTACCTGTCGGTCTGGATCAGGACCCCAACACACTGTCCATCTGGATCAGGACCCCAACACACTGTCCATCTGGATCAGGACCCCAACACACTGTCAGTCTGGATCAGGACCCCAACACACTGTCAGTCTGGATCAGGACCCCAACACACTGTCAGTCTGGATCAGGTCCCCAACACAATGTCCATCTGGATCAGGACCCCAACACACTGTCAGTCTGGATCAGAACCCCAACACACTGTCAGTCTGGATCAGGACCTCAACACACTGTCCATCTGGATCAGGACCCCAACACACTGTCAGTCTGGATCAGGACCCCAACACACTGTCAGTCTGGATCAGGACCCCAACACACTGTCAGTCTGGATCAGAACCCCAACACACTGTCAGTCTGGATCAGGACCCCAACACACTGTCAGTCTGGATCAGGTCCCCAACACACTGTCCATCTGGATCAGGACCCCAACACACTGTCCATCTGGATCAGGTCCCCAACACACTGTCAGTCTGGATCAGGTCCCCAACACACTGTCAGTCTGGATCAGGACCCCAACACACTGTCCATCTGGATCAGGACCCCAACACACTGTCCATCTGGATCAGGACCTCAACACACTGTCAGTCTGGATCAGGACCTCAACACACTGTCCATCTGGATCAGGTCCCCAACACACTGTCAGTCTGGATCAGGACCCCAACACACTGTCAGTCTGGATCAGGACCCCAACACACTGTCCATCTGGATCAGGGACCGCCTGCTGTGTCTGCAGTACCACACAGGACGGGATGACAACCCAGACACTCCTTCCTGCCAGCTCCAGCTGACACCTTGATTACATTTGCAAAAAAATGTTATTTTGAGAAAAACATTTATTCATAAATCCTCCACTCATTATTTGGGTCCTGTGGTACAATTAAGCCTCAATGTTCAGATTTTATTTTTGACTGTTCATTCATAACATGTTATACAAAATGACTCTTCTTCTGTTCCATGCCTCAAAGGTCCATAGCTCTGGAAGAGTTGTTCTGGAGCCTGTAGGCATTGAAACAGTTAGGCTCTGCTATGCAACGGGGGACTTTACCTTGGTTCATTCTCAGAAGGCAACATATTTGAGGAAATATTGTTCTAGGAAGCAACATGTGTGTTGACTGTTAAAGTTATAAAACAGTTCCTTTTACGTAAAGGATTGTACAGCAAAAGAGTGATGCAGGGCCCTGATGGCAAACATAGGATAAGTAGTACACTACAT
Organism: Urophycis tenuis; assembly: GCA_036785325.1. Taxonomy (NCBI): domain Eukaryota; kingdom Metazoa; phylum Chordata; class Actinopteri; order Gadiformes; family Phycidae; genus Urophycis; species Urophycis tenuis. The sequence goes on along the minus strand of JAXIVH010000048.1, from coordinate 1,483,440 downwards.
TACTAGTGCACTACTACACCAGTAATGTAGTCATTGATTATACTGTTGGCTTCCTTTTGTATTTCTTTGCAGACAATCTTTTTCACTTTAGCTGACATTCTGAGCATTTCCCCCAAATGTTTTCAAAAAGAAAAGCTGACCCCTTAAATAACAGGATTACTAAGAAGCTCAATTGTGTGATTCAAGATTCAATTCAAGTCCTTTTTGTCAAATGTGCAGCATCACTTAAAGTCATACTGTACAATGAAATGTATAAGACAAGGCCCGTTCCAATGTGGAAGGAAAATCAAAGAACAGTTTAATTAAATTAAATACAAGTACAAGTACTCGTAAAACGTTTTTCAGCGCACCACTTGCAAATGAACAAAAAGACATTACATAAACACAGTACATAAGCACACCAGACCATGTCCTGTAGGGTCTTCTTCAGAAATAAGCAGCGCTGGGCTGGGGATGTCCTCACAGGGTCAGCCCTTGCACTCGTGTGGCGACTGGAGACTTTTGATACAAGGTGTGCTGAGACAGAGGTGAGAGATATGCAGCATTTAGGCAGCATTTCAGCTGAATTACCGTTTTTGGAAAAATCGCCTTTTTAATGTTCTTTATTCCAGATATGAATGTGTTAAAGTATTTATGTAGTATTCATTATCGCAAAGGTGCATTGAGTTGTGGAGCTAATGCTCTGGTGCCTGGACATTTACGTCAGCGCAATAATGCTCATGGTGGGTACGGGGATCACTCAACCATGTCTCACTCAACCATGTCTCACTCAACCATGTCTCACTCAACCGGGTCTCACTCAACCGGGTCTCACTCAAGCATGTCTCACTCAACCGGGTCTCACTCAACCATGTCTCACTCAACCGGGTCTCACTCAGCCGGATCTCACTGCTCGTCTAACCCTGGGAAGTCTAGCAAAAGGCAGACTAGGCCAACTAGACGGGCCCAAAGCCCAAACCCTGAACCAAGCCTTCAGTGTGTCAGCGTTTCTGAATGGACAGTAGTTAGAAATGACCACATATTGTCCGTGTATTTAACTGAACTGTATGTCAAGAGGGTGTGTGTGTGTTGCCGTTCTGATGGCTTGCTACGTTGTCTGTTTGTGATTGCGTGTCTCCCCTCAGAGTGCAGGGGCCTCTGGGACGATGTAAGCTGCTGGCCTCATGCGGTGCAGGGGGAGGTGGTGTCCGTCCCCTGCCCCCCCTTCCTGTACTCCACAGGTCAGCCATGGGGCCGTCACACACACTTGGAACACAAGCTGTGCATTACTGATTAGTAATGTCTGGCTACTGTATCAGTCCCACGCTAATACAACGTTTACTGTGTTTGATGACTAATGCCTGACTCAGTCCGTCTGTGATATCAGTATTACTCTGATCGATTAGTAATGTCTAGCTCTAGCATATGAGTCCCACTATAGTGCTATGTTTACTGTGTTTGATGGGTAATCTTTGGCTCAGTCCCGCTGTAGCATCAGTATAACGCTGTTCAATAGTAATGCCTGGCTAGTATAGAACAGTCGCACTGTATCAGTCTCACTACCATTGTATTACTGTGATTAATTATCAATTTATGTTAACTTAGTCCTAATAGCACAGTTGTAGATTCATCCGTCATTAGTCTCATATTGTTATGGCATGTTTTGTAGTTTGTTTACAGAAAGCAAGTGTCTCTGTTTGTGTATGTGTGTGTGTGTCTCTCTCTCTCTCTCTCTCTCTCTCTCTCTCTCTCTCTCTCTCTCTCTCTCTCTCTCAGGGAGAGTGTATAAGAACTGTACAGAGTCTGGCTGGAGTGAATCATACCCCCCCCACGAGGTAGCATGTGACTACGGCCTCAATGGAAGCTTCTCTATCGAGGTTAGCTGCACTCTACTCCCACAACTGCTGTCACTAATGTTGCTGCTAACATCACTACAATTAGTACTACTTGTACTGTTACACAGATGACATGGAACAGTCTTACAGTTAACGTTGTAATAGTGTAATAGTTGGGGTATCATAACTAACTCTAGCGACAAATGAAGTCCTGAAGGATCATGGCTCCTCCCTCTTAGATCCCTCCGATGTTTCATCATTCGATCAAATCCTCTTCAATATGGAAATGTGTCATTTAAAACCTCTGTCACTTTCTGGTCATTCTGAAACTGAAGCAGCAAATCAGTTGCTGCTCCCTGCGTGACCTTTGCGGCAACCAGACAAGAGACTTCATCACTTCAGTTCAGAGCAGTTCAACACTTTTGGCTAGCGCCTGGGCTGTGCCGTCGCTAACAGCAGCTGCGCGCAAACACCAGATTGATGTGAGCGGTGGGGACAAGGCAGCTAGCCATACTGAGCATCACCCAGGGCTTTCTCTGTTCCCGCTGCAGGGCTGTGTCTGGGCCTTGTTGAAGTGGAGGAGGAGCTGGGCTCAAGGGGTTGCATGGGGTGTTTACAACAGCCCCCCCAAAACATGATTGAGCACAAGTACTCTGTTGAGTACAGATAGACAGAGTACAGCAGAGTACTCTCTAGGGTACTCTGTGATTGATTGTAGAATTGCTCTCAATCGCTGCTTGATTTACGATGCAGAATCACAGTACAACATTTTGCACTACCGTCAAACAAGAGGTGTAAGCTGCCTACTAAATGTGGGCAATATTATATTATCTATATATCAATGTATACTGTATATGTATTTATTCCTGATAAGATCTTATTCCCTGTGGCTGCCCCTGACTGGTTCTTTGTCCCCCCTGTGTCACCTCAATTAAAACATCCTGGAGTCGCAAGGATTCCAGGATTAGGAGTTAGGAGGAGAAGGGTAAGGAGTTAGTTGTTAGGTGAAGGCTTGGGGTTAGGAGTTAAGAAGAGAAGGGTAAGGAGTTACTTGTGAAGATAAGGTTTGGGATTAGGAGTTAAGAAGAGAAGTGTAAGTAGTAACTCCTTAGGAGAAGGTTTGGGGTTAGGCATTAGGAGGAGAATGCTAAGGAGTTAGTCTTTAGGAGAAGGGTTGGGAAGAGGAGTTAGAAGAAGAAGGGTAAGGAGTTAGTTGTTCGGAGAAGGGTTGGGGTTAGGGGTTCGGAGGAGAAGGGTAATTCTTAAAATGGAGGGCCTCTGGTTTGTCTCAGTTTGTTTTGCAACGTCCTCTCGAGTGGCTTCCTGCTCCGAGGAGTGTCCTGCTGGATTTACGAGATGCCTAAACAGCATTGTGTTGTTCATCTGTCTTGTGTTCTCTCTTCTCCTCCATCCCACTCTCCATCTTGTGCTCGCTTGTTCTCTCTCCATTTCATGTGTTTTCTCTTATTCTCTCTCTCTCTGCATCTTCTGGTCCATTCGTCTCTCTTGCGCTGCTTCGTCCATCGGTGTCCCTCAGGGTCATATTCACACTAACACAATAAATACACGCTCACTCTCCCAGGCTGGCCCTGTCGCAGCACATAAACACAGAGCAGCGTGGTTCCCACACCGCAACACTCGCTTTTTTGTCCAACGCAAACGCACACGGCAAGCAGCGCTGCCTCTGTTTGCACAGTCCTCCTCTTTCATCTGAGACACAAATGGGAGTGTGAAGACGTGCATGAAACCGGCATTGTCCCTTGTGACGGCCAAGATAGACATACACACACGCACACACACACACGCACACACACACACGCACACACACACAAGCACACACGCACACACGCACGCACACACGCACACACGCACGCACACACGCACACACGCACACATGCACACACACACACACACACACACACACACACACACACACACACACATTCAACCAAACAGTGGGGGGGGGGGGGGGGGGGGGGGGGGGTTGTAGGCTGTTTGACCAGAAGATTGTAGGTTCAAGTCCATCTATCTGCAGGCATTACCGCGGTTAAAGAACACAGACATGGTACAGACGCGTGTGGCGAGAGCGGTTTAATGAAGCATGAGTGTGCCCACCTGCCGTGGAGCGTTCTGTACGATGACGGCTGTGATTGGCTCTCCCGTGTGTCGCCCCCCCCAGACGGCCGTGTCGCCATGCTGCTTCCTGTACGTTCGGATCATGTACTCGGTGGGCTACGCCGCTTCCCTCGTCTCCCTGGTGGTCGCCGTGACGATTCTCTGTGTCTTCAGGTCAGTTTCGAATCTTCGCCGAGCACACATGTACACATGTACCTGGTGTTTATCAGGGAGGAACTCAACGCAAACGGAAACACATCTGGGAGATTTAAGAATGAAGGCTAAACAAAACAAAACAAAACAAAAAAAAAAACAAATAAAAAACCCAAATGATTAAAAACAATGAAAATATAATTTATATGTACAAATGTGTAACTTAGAGTTCTGCTTCACCTCTAATATGAACCCAAACTTCCCAATTCCCAATGTCATACTTAAATTGAAGCATTCGTAATCTAATACCTACACTACTTTCCTACGTATGTCTGTTTGTTGTGCTTGTTTGCAAATGTATTTTTGCTATTCATCTTTGTAAAACATTAGTATTTTGGTACAGCATCCTCCAGTCTTAAGGTTCTCCGGTGGTTTTGTGGGTCACATGTTCCCTTCCCCCTACAGGAGACTCCACTGCACCCGTAACCTGGTCCACATCCAGCTCTTCCTCTCCTTCATCCTCCGCTCCACACTCATCTTCATCAGAGACCTGCTACTCTTCACCTCCCAGGACCACTTCCACTGCAGCGGTTACCCGGTAACACCTACCTGTCACATCGCTAGGGTGTACTGATCAGTAACATGGATGTATGTGGTATCTAGCATAGGATTCAAATGATTTCACATAATCAACTTTCTCAGGTCACGGGTAACTCAAGTCAATGATTTGTTCAGCTCATCGTGCAGCGGTTCTATTTCCGGTGTCCTCTGCTGCCCCCCTCAGGTGAGCTGTAAAATTGCAACAGCGCTCTCCAACTACAGCATCATGGCCAA
>JAXIVH010000048.1:1396024-1471024 GCA_036785325.1 Urophycis tenuis | reverse complement strand
TCACCTTTCATTATGGTTTTATCTAATAAATGTTAGTAAGGTATTCATGTTAATAAATTATTTCACTTTCAGTGCTTCCAGCTAACAACCTGGCGATACTAGTAAGGAAGAGTGTGGAATACATTTGGGCCTACAATTCTTTGTAGGCCAGCAGTAGCTCAGTGGGTACAGCGGGTCGTCCACTAACTTTAGGGTCGGCGGTTCGATCCCCTTGATCCCCCTCCTCCAACTGTCCACATGTTGAACCCCACAAATGTACTGATTGTAAGTTGCTTTGGACAAATGCGTCTGCTAAATGCCCCTTTACAAATTTCTTTCTATAAATTAAATCTAAACTGTAGCTCGAAACGACTTTGGTTGCTAGCTTTTAAAACGATTAAAACAAGCTTTTGTTGACCCATGTGGGCGCTTAACATTTACTCAGGGTCTTGTGACAGATGTTGCCATCTGGCAACCCGTTGAGGAATTGATAGCACAATGTTCCAGTGAACTCATGGGCTGTAGGCACATCCCCACAGCAGAAACACAGCCATGCAATGAAATACCCCATGATAATTGGGCATTTCATTAGCTCTACACAACTTGACAGACACACTACTAAAACATGTTTTGCGTTTCTGCTGTGTAAATTATGACTTTGAACATCAGTAGATACACACAAAAACAAGTACAACAACTTTTTTGTTAAAAAGTCTGCCTTTATATTACTACAGGTGGTCCTCAGCCTACGACAAGATGCAGAAGTCATTCGTTATGATCTGAAGTTACTTGACGTCAAAACTAATTCAGTCTAGTAGTCTAATCAGTTATTCTCTCTGCCTCCTCGGAGTCTCTAGCAGACTTTCGGTTGGTCCGTTTGGCATTTACATGCAGTGCAGCAGTACACCAGCAGAGGGGGATCTTCTTCAGGGTTTAAGGCATTCAGAGGAGAGTAGCTCAACTAGCTGTCTTAGTCCAGTCATTCCGTGCTCATTCCATACTTGGTCTTCAGCTCCTCCACCAGAGCAATGTATTCAGTCATAGCATCGTCCTTGCTCTTTCCTGTTACAAACAATCAGGACAAAATAACTTAGTTATTTGACAACATAGACTGAAAGTCAAATATTCAACTTTGTATTGCTGTTGAATAAACTTGCATAATGGAAGTGAGGGAAACGGGAAATGGAGTGAGACATTTTTTTCCAAGTTAGAAAGAGATTAACATTTTTAGATGACCTCTCATCATTGCTAAACTGTCCCACATTGTCCCAAACCAACATACTCTGTGTCCCACATTCGGTGTGTTGGGATCTGGTCCCCCTAGAGCTAGCAGTGGTGGCTCGCCCATGGAGCACTTGTCTGCTGGCCTCCCTGGTGCTAGTAGTTAGCATCTCTATCTCCAAATAGCTCTTTGTGATACATTTATTTGAGTGAGAACCTTAATTGTGCATGAATGTTATCAATGAGCTTTTTTTCTATATGTATCACACATCAAAATCACGCACTGCCCAGATGGATCTAAACATGTACCTGGCCACCCGTCTCCCTTCATTGTGAAGCCAGAGTGCCTCAGAAAAAGCACTGAATAACGTTTGTTTTAGTGACCGTACAAAGCTGGAATGCTAGTCATTATTTGGAATGCTGGTGTCATCATTTATGTTTATTCTGCACAATGCCCTTGTTCGATTCATGTTCATTTTGTGTATTGGCTATCTTTTATTTTTTTTAAGGGGGAAAAGGGACATTTTATTTACATTTATTTAATGTTTATTATTTTGATTATATATTGATCATCATCAATGATGAAGTTCTTTACATTTAAAATAAATACATTTCAAAACTTTTGATTTCAATGTGGATCTCCTGGCAAGGTCTGTCTAAGTAAAATGTAATTTTACACATCAAGAAATGTGTTGAAAATATGTCTCTAACCTATTACAAGTCCATTCGATAACATTTTCTGTGTGGTACACAGTTGACCCATGATTTTTTTTTTTATGTGGGTGATTTTTTTATGAGAAAAATTCTAATTAAATAAGACAAACAATGCCAGGTACATTTAATTGCAGCTCTAATATAACTTTCAGTTTCTACGTTCTGGGGTGATGCATGAGGTGGGTGTGACTTACCCACACTACAGTATATTCTGATTAGAAGCTAATGCAAACATAGCAGCTACAACATTTGAGCTAGACACACACACACCAAACACAAACACAAAGACATACACATACACAAACACAGCAACAAATCAACAAAACATTTACCCTTCACTGCGTCCCATGCGTTCCACTTGGCTTTTCCAGTTAGGTCAAACAGTCCAGGGTAAGCTAGAGAGAGACAAAATGTGTAGAGATAATCAGCACTACTAAGACGTTGGCCCTAGAGATTCTTCCATTGTGCTACTTGGATTGAAAACTGAAACCCAGAGGTGCATCATTTACAGAATACTCAAAGGTGGACATTTTCATGGGAACAACCTTAATACTGATTTTTTCTTGCTGGATTTACACTCTAGCAGTAAACAGCAAAACCTGCTTAGCGAATAAAGTTGGCCTAGTTGGTTACAGACAACTACAATCAACATTGCACTGATGAAAGTACAACGTTTGCACATTCAACAGTACATAAGGATCATCAGTAGCAAACATGTTGAACTTGGCTAGTGTTACCCTACACTGGATAGCAATAAGTAAGAAACAATAAATCTAATTAAAATATTAATTATTAATTAATTAATTAATATTCACCCATCACCTTTACAGAAGTATGCCTGTGTGTGAGCAGTGACAGTACAGTAACAGTATGTGGCGGTAGGTGTGTGTGCAGTGACAGTACAGTAACAGTATGTGGTGGTAGGTGTGTGTGCAGTGATACAGTAACAGTATGTGGTGGTAGGTGTGTGTGTGCAGTGACAGTAAAGTAACAGTATGTGGTGGTAGGTGTGTGTGTGCAGTGACAGTAAAGTAACAGTATGTGGTGGTAGGTGTGTGTGCAGTGATACAGTAACAGTATGTGGTGGTAGGTGTGTGTGCAGTGACAGTACAGTAACAGTATGTGGTGGTAGGTGTGTGTGCAGTGACAGTACAGTAACAGTATGTGGCGGTAGGTGTGTGTGCAGTGATACAGTAACAGTATGTGGTGGTAGGTGTGTGTGCAGTGACAGTACAGTAACAGTATGTGGCGGTAGGTGTGTGTGCAGTGATACAGTAACAGTATGTGGTGGTAGGTGTGTGTGCAGTGATACATTAACAGTATGTGGCGGTAGGTGTGTGTGCAGTGACAGTACAGTAACAGTATGTGGTGGTAGGTGTGTGTGCAGTGATACAGTAACAGTATGTGGTGGTAGGTGTGTGTGTGCAGTGACAGTAAAGTAACAGTATGTGGTGGTAGGTGTGTGTGCAGTGATACAGTAACAGTATGTGGCGGTAGGTGTGTGTGCAGTGATACAGTAACAGTATGTGGCGGTAGGTGTGTGTGCAGTGACAGTACAGTAACAGTATGTGGTGGTAGGTGTGTGTGCAGTGACAGTACAGTAACAGTATGTGGTGGTAGGTGTGTGTGCAGTGACAGTACAGTAACAGTATGTGGTGGTAGGTGTGTGTGCAGTGATACAGTAACAGTATGTGGTGGTAGGTGTGTGTGCAGTGATACAGTAACAGTATGTGGCGGTAGGTGTGTGTGTGCAGTGACAGTAAAGTTACAGTATGTGGTGGTAGGTGTGTGTGCAGTGACAGTAAAGCAACAGTATGTGGTGGTAGGTGTGTGTGCAGTGACAGTACAGTAACAGTATGTGGTGGTAGGTGTGTGTGCAGTGATACAGTAACAGTATGTGGTGGTAGGTGTGTGTGCAGTGATACAGTAACAGTATGTGGCGGTAGGTGTGCGTGCAGTGACAGTACAGTAACAGTATGTGGTGGTAGGTGTGTGTGCAGTGACAGTACAGTAACAGTATGTGGCGGTAGGTGTGTGTGCAGTGACAGTACAGTATGTGGTGGTAGGTGTGTGTGCAGTGACAGTACAGTAACAGTATGTGGCGGTAGGTGTGTGTGCAGTGACAGTACAGTAACAGTATGTGGTGGTAGGTGTGCGTGCAGTGACAGTACAGTAACAGTATGTGGTGGTAGGTGTGTGTGTGCAGTGACAGTACAGTAACAGTATGTGGTGGTAGGTGTGCGTGCAGTGACAGTACAGTAACAGTATGTGGCGGTAGGTGTGCGTGCAGTGACAGTACAGTAACAGTATGTGGTGGTAGGTGTGCGTGCAGTGACAGTACAGTATGTGGTGGTAGCGTCAGAGGGAGGAGTCGTACCCGTGCTGTTGTCCCCCATGGACGCCTGCTTGAAGAGGGCGTAGATCTTCAGCATCTCCGCATCCGCTGGTTTGGCCTTCAGCTGCTTCACCTCGACGGCGGCAGCATCAAATCTAGCCTGAAACAACAGAGAGAGAAACATGCCAACTGTATTACACTCATGGTATTGACAGCTCCACCCCAGCAACTTGCAGTGAATCCAGTTACGTGCTGTTAAGGTAGGTAGGGGTTAGGCATCTTGCTTCAGGATGCCTACAGGTTAGGTTATAGCATTGCTTGTCTGGTCTGGGACTGCAAGCTTATCTTGGAGGCAAACACAACAGTTTGTTCTGTCGTAACAAAACCACCCGAGGCGATGAAAACGTATATGAGTGTTTACAGTACTTGGGGCTAAACAGCTGCATTAGAGTGTCTCTGGTGGTTTTCATGAGAGGACAAAGAGGCTATTGATTAGCTCAGAGTCTTTGGCAGCCCCTCAGCTTGCGGCTGGTTGGCTGCCAACTAGGGCAGAGAGGAAGTGAATAGACTAACGAGCAGAATTCAAATTAAAAGTCAGTTGGGAAGAACCACCTTTGCCTACATTGTATAGCTTTACTTCCTTATTGAGATCTCATCTTAATGGTCACCCAGTAGGCTCATAATTGCTTCTCAATACAAACACACACAACATGAATGAATGGATCAATCTACTCTATCTGTAGCAGGGCAGCCACGACACAAAATCTAAATAGTTCGCAGTAACCAGGAAATACAACGTGCAAGTGTTAGTGTCCACAAAGTATTAAGACGGTGGTTTTATCTTCTGTAACAATGCGCTAACGGCTTGTCAGTGTCGCAATTGGTTTTATCTTCTGTAACAATGCGCTAACGGCTTGTCAGTGTCGCAATTGGGTTTGATCAATGTTCTTCTTCTGGCCAAAGGCCACTGATAACAAAAGCGCAGATCGGATTGCAGAGAAGTGGTTACAGAGCAATAGTAGCCTAGGTGATCTGCGGCTCCCGCATCATGTCTGCTCTCAGCTGCCACAAGACGACAGACATGATTACTGATTCACCTCCTGTCAAAGGATCAAACATGCTATTGTTTATCCATTTTCAGTTCAAGATGAACCATGACTGAACATTACGTATGATGTTCCAGATGTGTGGATTCTTTTCATAAACATTCGTTTTCACTTTGACCCTTAACTGAGCTAAAGGTCGTTGAAGATCTCAAACACACAAAAAGAACAGGGTACAAAGCACTCGAAATGATGCATGCTGTGAAGGCTATTGTCAGAGTGAACCCCCGCCTCAAAACGTGCCAGCATCTTCAAAGTATGATTATTAAACGATTTCCCTTGGGTAGTTTGATTCGCAGTCAAGAGTAACAAGTTGACACGTAACACTTGATCGCTACAATGAAACGCCTTCAATAAAGAAAAAGGCCATGTAGTAATGGCGTGGTCCGGATGGACCCCGTGACCAACGCCAGGCAGAAATAACGGTGGCAGTGCGTTGAAAATAAATACTAACAGTCGCTATTAAACATTTGTAATATTAAAATGATACACACCTTAAGATCAGCCATTGCAAACCCGTTTGAAATGAGGACCACTTTCTACTACAAAGGCAGACCGCTGGTGTGAACAACTCCTCTACTTTGTGCAGCGCTGATGCGATGCGCCCCTCGGCAGCAGGATTGGTTGAGGTGGGAGCAGAAACCAATCAAATCCCTGGGTTTGGAAACGCGAGCGCGTCCACTGAAACTAGGGCAAGGGGTACTGGACCAAGGGGTACTGGACCAATGTCCATATGAAAGATTATTTTCATGCTGTCTGGTGTTTATGGCATTTGTGCTCATGCCGTGTATAATTTGTATACATATATAGAAATTCAACTAAACTAAATTTAATGATACACGTGAAGTGATATACGTTTGAATTGTTAATAAGTAAATGTACTGTATATACAGTTAGTTAAATGATACAATGTGTAGCCGAGTTTATTTCGAGCGCAAGCATGCCCACACCGCGAATCAGCAATGGATGATTGCGCAGGCTCGATGCTCGACACATCGGGTCTGAAGAGTCAACTCGGGCGACCGACTGCTCCGGTCTGTCAAAATACCGGAAGCATAACCAAAACATACAGCAACGACATATGCAGCAACGACACATGGTCTAACCTTTTGCCAATGTGATTGAAAAAAGACTATTTAACAAAATCAGGCAGGCACCATACCATAAGACAACGGTACAATTTGAATCCAAACAACTGACATCGTTCGTACATTTTGATTATGGCAAGTGAAGTAGTTGTAACTGTGCGTTTAGTAAGGTCTTTTGAGTACAGGAATTTCAAACCTGTTGTATTTCGTGGAGTGAATTTGGACCAGACCGTAGAAGACTTTATCAGTCATGTCAAAGCCGGTGAGTGTTGTAATCCATCGTGAATGTAAACTAAAAGAGGTGTCGGAAGTATAGAATGTCGAGTACATTCATTGCACGTCTTCCCACAGATGTATCAACAAGAGCAGGTCTTCCACCTCCATTCAAAAAGTTTGGATATGGTAAGTTTATCTGAAATCTAAATACAATGCATTCAGGGATGTTAGAAAAGGCAATCTGTTATTCGGAATTAGAAGTTACATTTACAATGTTTAATGTTTCAGCTAGCACATATCTAACCTGCACATATCTTTAGTCGATGCTGATTGATAGTGATTTGAACAATGTTATCAATAAAGTCGCCTCCTATAATGGCTTTGGTACAAATAAGCAATGTACCTCCTTCGTTTACAAGAATCTGAACTTTCGACATTTTTCAAAAACCTCTCCCTCTACCGCCACCCAGCGAGCCTGCGGCCAGTTAGAGTGGACAGAACACGGTTCTGGTTTAGTTTTGCGCCTGCTTGTGTGCTCGGAATCATAGCTAATGTTATGAGTGACACCTGTGTTTGTCCTATGATGACACCTACCAACAGTGCCTATTAAGTATTATATACAATTATTGGACATTCAATACATGACACAAGACATGAAAAATAAATACATAAATACAACCCCAAACAGCAACATGAACACATTTCCTGTATTTTATGTTTTTGACATAACACACCATGGTTCTTTTCTTGTTTTATTTGTAGACACAATGAAGATAATTCACCAAGCACATGGAGCCAAGGTACGGAGGGTCTGCTGGAGAGGCTGTTCTAGGGGCCCCAGTAGAGAGGCAGGCAGAGGGTGTTCTAGGGGCCCCAGTAGAGGGGCAGGGAGAGGGTGTTCTAGGGGCCCCAGTAGAGGGGCAGGGAGAGGGTGTTCTAGGGGCCCCAGTAGAGGGGCAGGGAGAGGGTGTTCTAGGGGCCCCAGTAGAGGGGCAGGGAGAGGGTGTTCTAGGGGCCCCGGTAGAGAGGGCAGGGAGAGGGTGTTCTAGGGGCCCCAGTAGAGAGGCAGGGAGAGGCTGTTCTAGGGGCCCCAGTAGAGGGGTAGGGAGAGGGTGTTCTAGGGGCCCCAGTAGAGAGGCAGAGAGAAGGTGTTCTAGGGGCCCCAGTAGAGGCGTAGGGAGAGGGTGTTCTAGGGGCCCCAGTAGAGGGGCAGGGAGAGGGTGTTCTAGGGGCCCCAGTAGAGGGGCAGAGAGAGGGTGTTCTAGGGGCCCCAGTAGAGAGGCAGAGAGAGGGTGTTCTAGGGGCCCCAGTAGAGGGGCAGAGAGAGGGTGTTCTAGGGGCCCCAGTATGGGAGGGGGGATCCATCAACACTACATTGCTACCTGCGGGTGAAAGGAGACCCAACAATGTGAAAGAAACAAGTTGGCTAAAGAAAGATTCTCCTTTCAGACGAACGAGTTGGTGATGAGTTTGGATGATGACGACACACTCATCCTGCGGCCGGGACAAACTCTCTCAGATGCTGGAGTCGGTGAGGACAAATACCACAACGTTACTATTATTTAGTATTTAGTACTGCTTGATTTATTACAATTTACTTCATAACTATCATTTTGTCATATACTAGAATTTACTAATTTATTGTAGTGCCAATTCATACCCTGTCTTTTAGGAACGGGCCAGTTACTTACTTACATACATACATACATACATACATACATACATAGAGTCCTCACTTTATAGGCAGGTTTATTAAGTAGTTTTCATTCATTTAGCAGACACTGAATTCCAAAGTGTTTTGCAGTGAATTGTAGATGACTTGTCATTAAGTGGCAGGCTAAGGGCATACTTGGGGTTCGATCCCTGAGCCTCTCGGTCGGGGGAGTCAAACACCCTAATCGCTAGTGTCGTCTGTCCCTTTTGCTTTATGTTAGAAATATATATTGCCTGGAAGCACACATTTACATCTTGACACACCCTTTCTCATGGCTCACATGTTTCTGAGTTGTTAATGAATGTTTCATACAATATGAAACATATCTGTGGTAATGTTTTGTTCCCTCTCATATTTTCCATTGTACTTATGGAGTAGACTCCAGTGGTGAGTTGATAACTGTTGTGTTGTTACAGCCAATGAAACAGAGATCGCTTTCTTCAGCGCAAAAGACTACGGGCTTTTCAAAGCCAATCCTCAGACGGGGTGGTGATGACAGCCCTGCGTGCTCCATGCTAAATAACACAACATGCTCCATGCTAAATAACACAGCATGCTGCAAGGACTGATGCTTCTCAGCCTTAGGAACATTTCAGTTTGGACACCGTTTAACATCTGGAAGACATGGGTGTAGTTTATTTGTGATGTTTTAAATAAAGGCTTACCTGTGTTGAACATGGCTTTCATCAGAAGGAAATGCAGCAGGTGGGACTTATATTGGGACAAAATTACTGTCACTGTTTTCAATAAGTAGCCTGCTATGATTACTGATTTATTTTATTTTATTACAAGTTCATATTTGCCTCTTTTGTGTTGAAGCTATCTAATGATTAATAAAAAAAGATCCAGAGGTCCAGAATGTGTTTTTGTGAGTGTGTGAGTCTTGTTTCAGTAACTGAGTAGGTTTCTGCCCCAACTAAGAAAGTAAGATAATCTTCCTAATCCCAAATGAATAATGAAATAAGGAGTACATGAAATAATGGGAGTTACTCTGCTATTGGTAGAAACCTGTTTGTACCACACTCAACAAAGTATGAAAATACAAACTCCACTTATCTAACTAATTGCTTGCCTCAAAAACATTGCTGTTGCTTGTTGTATGGGGCTGAAGTCAACCTGAAACCACATTTACATCCTTTTACACACTACATCCTATGTGGAAACAATAGATATTGTGAGAAAATGGAGGACAAATGTGATCGTTAAGGAAATGATTGGCAACAGTGGTTGCACCTTCACTGCTTGATTCCCCAAAAGAGGAGCCCCAACATGGTTGTGATTGGTTGTGAAATGCCACGCCCATCCAATTTAACTCAGTGTTGCAATCACAAAACCTTGGGCTTAAGATTAAGCTATGGTGTTTTAACATTTTTAAAATGTTAAATGTTAGCAATGGCATATTGTTGAATAAGTGCATCGTAAAAGTATAATGCAGGTAAAACAAATGTGATGTGTTGTGTTATCCGCCTGTTTATCCATCAGCTTGTGTCCATGAGGACCTGATAGAGAACAGGGCGAACCCAGCGTGGTCCTGATGGTGGTGTAGCATCTCATCAAGGAGACGTCTCAGACCATGCAGTAGATGCTTCACCACTGGTGGTTCCATTAGTCCCCCTCATCACTCACCCTAGCAGGAGGCTGTCACGTCATGTGACTTGTGATGAACCGCTTCTGGAAAAATGGCAAAAACATCTCATTTTTTGATTCCCCCGTTGTGACTGACTTCGAGCCGCCACCTCTGTGTGAAGAACTAAAGTCTTGAAGAGGACTTTTAAGTACACAAGTGCATTCAATCAGTCATCCATCATTTTTGCAACTAAACTCACATTAGGGGTCTACATATCTCAGAGATTGTTTTTGTCAAGAGATCATGTGTTGCATTCACATTTCAGACCTTGACGGAAATGGAAATCACCTATTCAACAATGTATGGTAAATACTTTAGCATACAATCCATGTAAGTCATTTCACATCCAAAGGTAATATAATACTTTAAATTTGTATTAATACAATATGTAAACATATCCACTAGGCCATAGCTTAAATTGACCTTGACCTCCTGCAATGTTGATTGATAGTGTATTCATGAAATCACATTCAAGAACTGCTATATTCTGTAAATAAAAAAAAGCTTCTCAGCCTGTACCTCTATCTTTGTTTACAATAGTCTTACTCTCAACACTGCCCAAACCCCTCCCACTCACGCCACACACAGCCCAGACCCACTATAGTGTCACATAGGTACAGCCAGAGTGGACAGAACTCCTATTGACTTATTTGAATTCTGACACTCACCTTCTGACTGGGAAGGGCTCAATCTTACACATTGCCACCTGCTTACCTGTCCCCAGAGCCTGCAACAGGCTCTTACTGTTGGCGCTTACTGTTGCTCTATTCCATCAAACCTGAAGGATCAAATCCGACAGGTGTCATCCATTGCCAATTACAGTTTGATTTGGAGCAATGTTATAAAACAGAAGGAAGTGAATCTGAAGGCCAATTTACTGTACATGTCTTCAATGCAGAATGCAATTTTTATTAGCAGATATTGTCATTATCATTAGAAAGTATTTCGACTCAAAGTTGATTATAGTTTGACAAGTAAAAGACCTAAAAATGTGTTTTTTACAGAATGAACGTGAGTTAGTGTAGACAAGTGTGCACGTGTTGCACACTTCAGGCAGCAGTTATACCGTCAGACAATTTCAAAAGACATCAATGTTCACCATTACCGAGAACCAATCAACAGTCATCGGGCGTGTCACTTCAATGTGCTTCACTTCTTTGTTCCTCAGCCGTCCGCCACGGCCCCATGGGGCAGCCCTACTTCCTGGTCTTTGGGCGCAGGGCGGGCCCTCCTGCCCTCCCAGCCGCGGCGGATCTTTGCCAGCCTGCGGGCGAGGCAGGGCAGGGCCAGGAGCAGTCTGCCCACCAGCACCACGCAGGGCAACACCAGGGCCAGCAGGAAGAGCGGGGGGAGGTAGTAGGAGTAGGAGCCAGGGGAGAAGGCCATGTCCCAGCCGACGAACAGTGTGTGCATCACGGCCAGCGTCAACGCAGCGTAGCCCAGTCCCGACTGCACGATGCATGCACACACACACACACACACAGATTGTTGACATGTATCTGCTAATATAAATTCAGTAGATCTATAGAGAATCAACTTATGATGGAATGACTAAATGATTGGTCTAAGCTGAAAATCATTGTGAAAAGTGGAAATTGATTAAAATGATAAATGTTCCCAAATCACATGATATTGTTAACATTGGCCTCTGTCATGTGTTTTTCTCATGTTAACACAGGTTTTGCAATCTGTCACATAATGTATCAGTTTACATTTCGTTATTACAATAATAGTTAATTCTGACCTGGACGAAGGTGAACTCCCTCCAGTTTAAGGCGTTTCCCACTGAGGGAAGAGAGGTAACGGCCAACACACAGAGAACTCCAAATCCCAGAATTCCACTTGACAAGTAAAGGTCTGACCGCCACACTTTCTGCTCCTCCCAGGAGCTAGGTATGCCCGCCTTTACCTAGAGATGTAGAACCAGAAACCCATCAGTTCACCGCAAATATTGACAGAGAGAGAGAGAGAGAGAGAGAGAGAGAGAGAGAAAGAGAGAGGAGAGAGAGGAGAGAGAGGAGAGAGAGGAGAGAGAGAGAGAGAGGAGAGAGGAGAGAGGAGAGAGGAGAGAGAGAGAGAGAGAGAGAGAGAGATACACACACCCACACACCTGTCTGTAAGCTGCGTTGACGAGCCTGTACTGGGCAGCCCTCCGTACAGAGAGACACATACTGTAGACGGCATGCAGCCCCGCGCACAGAAAGCTCAGCAGGCCCAGCTGCTTGCGGCTAGTCAGCCAGCCGTCCAGCCAGCTGGGGAACCTCCTGTACTTGGTTCCCCTGCTCAGCTGAAGGCCTGCAGCCACTAAACCTGAGGACCAGAGTGTCAGTTATTTTCCGCCATAGTTAGTCACTTCAAAAGGTGAGTTTAAAAAGGGAATATTTAGGTATAAGTCCCCCCTCCCCCACCACCCTGGGAATAATACAGCAGGGGACAATAGTCAGGGTGTACCTGGCAGGTAAACCAACCCCAGGGTCACCATGGCAACGGCAGGCAGCGTTTGGTTGACGCTCTCAAGGGGCAGCTGATAGAAGTTGTTCTGGCCGCTCGCCAGGTACGGGAACAGCACGTACTTCAGGAAGCCGTAGCCGTACAGGAAGAGGAAGAGGAAGAGGGTGGTGAGCACCGGCCCCCTCCAGGAGGGGAAGGCCCGCAGGGGGGCCTCCTCGATGGCCCCCGCGGCCCCCAGGCAGCCCAGGTCCAGGGGCCTGAAGCCCATACGGTGGGCCAGCTGCACCACCGCCGCCTTGGAGACGGGGCAGTCTCCACAGATCAGCACCTTGTGTGGGGGGACGGGGGGCAGTTAACAAGGTTAGAGTTATGTGTTATGTACTTCTTCATCCTCTCAGGGCAGAGCGGACGCTGTAGTGACCTCTTGAGGTACAAAGTGGTATTATGTGGCGACGCAGGCCGGGCTAGCCGCTGACTTCCGTAAAAAGATCTGAAACATATGACACGGACTTTGACAAAATGTCAAGGCTTATTTCTTCACATCCTGTTGATAATTGTAGTTCATCCTCCATACAGTCTGTCCCTTCTCACCAGCTCGGCAGGTAAGACTAGTCTACTGCTATGCTCTGGGGGTCAAAGATCACCTGAAATCACCAGGCAGTTTTTGATGACTACACAGTTCATGATGACTGTTCAAAGGATTTTAATAAATACTAACAAGTAATAACATGATACCAAGAACTCTTATATCATATCCTATTATCATGTCATCCTAACGTCTAAGGTCCTTCGATGAATCCTTCTGGAAGACGTGACTCAATGGCATCGAAACAATTCATATCCACTATTATCCACTAATAATTACTATCTAAAAAATAAATGTGGGCTGCTGACTGATTGTAGATCACCCATGAATACTGACTGAGTCAATCATTTCTTCCAGTCATTATAGAAAGAATATTCAACAAATTATCAAAAGTATTTCCACTGATGGATAACACTTATAAACCCACACTGACATCCCAGAGATGATGCTCGTCATGCGTTGAATGGTCGTGGAGTAGCGTGTGGCCCCTGAGGGCTGCCTGGGCCCTACCTGCCTGCTGCCATCATGGGCCCCCGTCTGGAGGGCCCAGGCCGAGATCACGTTGAAGCCCTTCACCACGTGGCTCTGGGGGAACATCCGGGCCAGCCTCTGGGCGTTGGAGCCCTCCGGCCCGCCGCCCGTCTCCGCCGCGTTGCTCACGTCCACCAGCACCTTCCCGGCCAGGTCCTCCCTCAGGCCCGCCAGGCTGTCGTAGTGCTCGGGGAACAGCGCCGCGAACACCACCCTCTCCGCCCCCAGCACCGCCTCCCTCTGCGACACCAGCTCCGCCCCCGGGGGGAAGAGCCCCCGGGGGAGACGGGAGGGGTCCCGGCTGCCCACCAGAGCCCGGTGACCCGAGGCCAGCAGTCTGGCCGCCAGAGAGCGGGAGAAGTCCCCTGAGCCCAGGATGCCCACCGGGGGGTGGGCCCTGTGGACCACCTCCTCCTGGCCGGGGAGGACCTCCACCTCCTCCTCACTGTGGAGGACCTCCACCTCCTCCTCCTCCTGTCTGGACTCCCACAGCAGGGGGGCTCTCATCCCCCCCACCGACATGATGGACAGACTGTCTCTCTCCAGACAGACACGCGTCGCCGCCTACTTTCCCAGAGTGGAAAGTGCAGGGGTACTGCAGGGGAGGTCATAGGGATATGAGAGGGAAGGGATAATGTTGAGTATCATCAGGAATGGAGTACAGACTGTATACAAACAATGCAGGGGTTGGGCGGGCATTACTTGATTTGTACAAAGACAAAAAAGTTGTGGGAAAAATTTGTCTAGGTCAAGTGATGTGAGACATTAGGACTAAAAAAGTACTGTTGCCATGAAATAATAATAATTCAAATAATTCCACATTAACAGTTAAAATAATTATTTTGTACATTTATAAACACATACAATAATAGAAACTTTCACAATATCCAAATATAATCGTATCCATTTGCTTGGCATAAAAATAACCGTAGCATTGTTGTACAAGTATTTAAACACGCAATATTTGCCTGCTCCAGAGACGCCTGGATCACGGAGGAGAACAGGAACCGAAACTCTGGGTTTCCAGATAAATCGGAACCAAAAGCCTCATCTACTTTCCCCTACTGGGAAGAATATCCAAAGCAACACAACAAAATACCCTCTTCGGTAACATCTCATCCCGTCACAAGTCAACAGTCCATTCAACAATAACCACTGAAACACGTAGGCCTACCTGATGCGTTGTTATAATGCGCACTTATCGTTGTATAGAGTATGCTGTCATACTTTACAGTGTGTCATGCGGCCCGTCCAACCTTTGGGTGAGAGTTGTCTAACGCTTTAAAGTAATGTATCCCGAAGCCACGCCCACCGCCCCGGCTGGCTCCAGGAGATAAACGACAGCCCACACATGCTTACGAAACGAGCCCCACGGCGCGGTGGATAACGCATGGAGCCTGGATATCCACCCATTCTGTTACAATCAGATGAACTTCAGTAGTCAGAACAGAGAGCGCCACTCGTATCTAGTCCTCTCTCACGCTACTGCTGCTGACGAGGGACAGACAAGCACAGTGGTGGATGTTCATGTTGATTGTGAGATCTATTTTGACAAGAAGATCCACGAAATATATCCTGATCTATTAGAGATAATGAGTGTCGCCTTGCGATGTTTAAAATGTGCAACACGTCGACCGCGATGTAATAAAGCGATCTAGATAGACACGTTGTCGTTGGAGGAGGACACAGCAGATGGCGCTGTTTCCTCCTCTGGTCTGCATGGGAATCAACGGAACAACGAGGCCTACTTTTTTTCTGAAATGGTTCAAACAAAAGGAAATGTATAGTTTCATGCAAAATGATGCACAACAATGTTATTTTCGTATTTGTGTATACATATATAATATAGTCCACGTTAATTAACTGAGTGTGCTTTTGGAGCCGCTGGGTGCACAAATGAGTGCCTGCAAACGGATCTATAGCCTATGTAACTGCATCCCAGTCTAAAAGACACACTAATTACTGTTAGCAATACTGTTATGCTAGTCCAATGGAGCTTTGAATTGAGTCACAATGAGCCAGGGCCTGCCTGTGTCGTTAAGTGGGGGGTTTGAAGCAGTCTGTTGAGACCTCCATGTAGACAGTTTCAAATTTCAGCTAACAATTTAGATCCCCAGATATACAGTTACACAAAGCCACATAAAGTAACTTTTAAGGCAAGGACACCAGAAAATACAATCAAGGAGAATATCTTTATTAATCCTTGAGAGAAATATCGAAGATACAAATACTGGGGGTTCCGCTGAGTATTCCAACACGGCCCAGCTTTGTGGACGAATGCTGTGTCCATTCAGTAATGTACGACACTAAATCAAGTGGAAACGCTAGTGCTACCAAAACATATGTGTGTGGATAGAAGGAAATAGAAGGTTGACCTGTGTGTGCTCTTATGTGTAATACAGAGAAATATCTGATTGTTTACAATATTTTTTCACACACAGAATCCTCTCCTGTGCCTCTATCTGCCTCCAGCTGTTTCTTCCCTCCACCAAAACGCCAAAGCGTGTGTTCCCGTTGACCGCGGAGGCACTCTGGCACTGCCCTGATGTGTGGAGTGACCTTCCTCCCAGGCCCCATCGAGCCAATCAGAGAGAGAAGGAGGGGGGGAACCAAAGGGCAGGCGTCACCTCCAGGTCCTCTCAGCCAATGAGAGCGGAGACAGAGAGAGAGACACAGAGAGACAGAGAGGGACCAGAGGACAGGAGTCATGCTGGATGAGCGAGCAGAACATAATAGATATGCAGCACTCGGCCCCGAGGAGAGAAGTTCAAGCCCTGAGAGAGAGAGAGAGAGAGAGAGAGAGAGAGAGAGAGAGAGAGAGAGAGAGAGAGAGAGAGAGAGAGAGAGAGAGAGAGAGAGAGCGAGAGAGAGAGAGAGCAGCAGAGAGGGAGAGAGAGAGAGAGAGGGGGGAAGGAAGGAGAGACATAGATGTAGTTCAAGCCCAGAGAAAGAGACAGAGAGTGGGAGAGAGAGTGGAAGGGAGTGAGGTGATGGAGGGAGCGGGAGGGAGTGAGGCAGTGGAGGCAGAGTGAAGATGGAAGAGAGAGTGGTGACAGACCGACAGATATATGACAGTGTGTGAGAAAGAGCAGACAGAGACTGTGTGGGTGTGTGCCTGTGAGAACCTGAAACACAATCCTGCCTAGAAA
This sequence comes from Urophycis tenuis, assembly GCA_036785325.1. NCBI lineage: Eukaryota > Metazoa > Chordata > Actinopteri > Gadiformes > Phycidae > Urophycis > Urophycis tenuis. Next base: position 1,454,310 of record JAXIVH010000048.1, on the reverse strand, counting down.
AGTTAAAATGGTTAAGTTATGGTTAATTACAGTAGAAACCCACAGTGTGAACAGCGCCTGCTGATGTTACACTGCATTTTGAAAGCATGTGTCTTATTAATGTGTGCAATCTATATTATCATTATCTGAACCTATTGTCATCATTCACGGTTCATTTGTCCTTTACTGGGAATTTGAGTGAGTAAGACTGAAAGACTTTAGCGTCAGTAGGTGATACTCAGTACATGTTCAGGTGAACACGGCCAGCCTCTCCCAAACTTAGGCTTGTGACCCATTCTTATTGGATCGCGTAAAATACATATTTTTTTATGTTCAATTTCATGTGAAATCATTTTCTCAAATTAAAAATGTGTTGGAAGAAGAGCTATGGTGATGTTAGCTAACAGGGCTGTCTCTTGATCACATGATGTCAAAACTAAAATACAAGGATGAGTGCTCGGAGTATCTTTTGTGAAATGTTTTCAAATGCTAAATGCCTTCACTAGGCTACTAGACTGTACCCTCACATGAATGTTCATTTTGTATAAGCAGAGCAGTCTGCATTTGGGACTAGGCTTTGGTCCTGATGCCAGAGGGGAATGTTTCAAACAGTTTGCGTCCGGGGTGAGAGGGCTCGGACACAACCTTTGCTGCCCGCCTCAGGGTCCTGGAGGTGTGCAGGTCCTGGAGGGACGGCAGATTGCAGCCCATCACCTTCTCCGCAGAGCGAATGATGCGCTGCAGTCTGCCCTTGTCCTTGGCAGTGGCAGCAGCGTGCCAGATGGTGATGGAGGAGGTGAGGATGGACTCCATGATGGCAGTGTAGAAGTGCACCATCATTGTCCTTGGCAGGTTGAACTTCTTCAGCTGCTGCAGGAAGTACATCCACTGTTGTGCTTTTTGACAAGGGAGCTAATGTTCAGCTCCCACCTGAGGTCCTGAGTGATGACGGAGTCCAGAAAGCAGAAGGACTCCACAGCGTTGACTGGGGAGTCACACAGAGTGGTGGGGGCAGGTGGGGTTGTGTTCTTCCTAAAATCCACAACCATCTCCACTGTCTTCAGAGTGTTGAGCTCCAGGTGGTTCTGGCCACACCAGGTCACCAGATGGTCAGTCTCCCACCTGTAGGCAGACTCATCCCCACCAGAGATGAGTCCATTGAGGGTGGTGTCCTCCACGAACATCAGGAGCTTGAGGGACCGGTGACTGGAGGTGCAGCTGTTGGTGTACAGGGAGAAGAGCAGAGGGGTAAGAACACAGTCTTGAGGGGATCTGGTGCTGATGGTCCGAGGGTCGGAGACGTGTTTCCCCAGCTTCACGTGCCGCTTCCTGTCAGACAGGAAGTCTGTGATCCACCTGCAGGGAGAGTCAGGCACGTGCAGCTGGGAGAACTTCCAACATAGCCGGAATGATGGTGTTGAAGGCAGAGCTGACATCCACAAACAGGATCCTTGTACAATATGTGTGTGTGTTTGTATACATATGTGGGTGTGAGGGTGTGTGTTCTTTGCGGTCTTTCACAACACTAGTGCAGTGCCCTTAGGAAGTATGTATTCCTATTGAGAAGTGGGAGCTTGAGTAGATTTTTCATGTTTGTAGGTCTATCTGAAATGACACGTAGGCCTATGTGGCTTCAATGGCTTGCCATAGCCTGTGAAGAATAAAATGTTAAAAAGGCTTGCCATAGTGGAATTATGTTGTTCATTGGCGAAACGTAGCCTAAACACACGTTGAATCAGTGCAAAAGCTACGGCCAGCGCCACCAACACAGCACCGTGACGCCGGCCATACTGTAGCTTTTGCGGCGAGTCGACATGGCGGCTCATCGGCAAGAAAGCTGCCGCCGACGGCCGACGTTGGGTTGGTGTGTAGCCGCCTTTACCTAACAGATGCTCTGCTCATCTGCTGTCGAGTTCTAAACTTTTGGTAGCCTACATCCTGCTGCTATTGGAATATTATGCTAAGGATTGTTTAGCTTTAAGCATTTGAACCATGCTAACGGGACTGGAGGAAGACGTCTTGTCAGAGCGTAGCCTAGCCGTGGTGCGCAGCTCAGCTCAAGAATACACAATGAAGAGGTGGGTCTGTGTCTGCAACAACCTGATTATATGAAAAATAGTAACACACATTGACTTGGATAAGTAACTTTTAATCTAGTACAACTAATGCCATGCTTTCTTTAATTCAAATGAAACACAATATCAGACCATGGTGTAGCCATGTCAGTAAACACGATGAGCAGATGAGAACAGCGTGGTGAAACTTAAATACTACTAGCTGTAGCATAGGCTACAGCTACACCCAGGCTGAGTGAGGCTACAAAAATGAACGTCCACAGTGAAAGTGTTTCTCCACATTTGTGCTATTCCTTGGCCGTAGTGTGAAAATTCAGTGAAAATGTAAATTACACCAAAAAACTTCAAAATCAAGGATGCCCATCATCGGGCCATGCTCAACACATATCCAAAATCTTAGGTTGATCTGACAAACAGTCAGTGTGATATCCAAACCACAGACACACACACACACACACACACACACACACACACACACACACACACACACACACAGTGACAGGCGTTTCTTGCTTTATAGATAGATACATTGTCGGATCATCAAGATTGTTGGGGAAAACATTTATTTGACAAATACTGTATATGCACTGTATCAAAAAAGAAAACAGTCCATTTCTAAAGTCGCCAGCCTCCCCTGATGCCTACCTAGAGCCACAAACTGATGGCGTCATAGAGAGCGTTTGTACTGCCAAGTAACTGACCACCCTGGAGCTCTGCAGAAGTTACTGGCAGATCCCTTTGGAGGAGGGCTCCAGACTCCACCGGGCCTTCACCGCTGGGACTGAACTGTTTGTTTCATGTGTCCAATAATGTGTTGCTAGCTGAGAGTAAAGCCTTACTGCTTCTATGCTATACTTTTTTTATAGCAAGTTCGTAGTGAGGTTATGGAGAAAGTTAACATTACACAGTTCATGTTTGTTTGTGTTTTGAATTATAGCTGCTCCAGCAAATCACAATGTATTTCTTCAGGTCTGAGCCCCAGATTCCTCTTTTCGGTCTCGAGATGAAGTTGTTTGGGAACCTGCTGCAGGCCATCATCAAGCTGTTGTTCAGAGTTCACCTGAACCCTGCATAACATCCATCCTCTACCTCTAAAAAAAAAAAAAAAAAAAACCTACCCTCATGCTGTTGTATGTTGTACGTCTTGGCACTTTATAATCACTCTTTGTAACTTGGCACTTAGTCACAGATGTGGTATACTAGCAATGGTTAACCTAGCAATTGAAATGCTGTAAACTTGTTCTGGTGACTTTCTTACTGTATTAGCAGCAATGAGATGTTTCACATTCTTCTTACAAATGTACTCTTTGTAAGTCGCTTTGGATAAAAGTGTCTGATCAATGCCCTCAATGTAAATGTAAGCCTGCAAGCATCCACTGCAAGCATCTGTTGGTCCTGATGCTGCGGTGCTGCCCTATCACCATGTTGTTGTGTGCACCTGCTAACAGAAACACATAAACAACAAACCCTCCCTCTCAAACACACACGCACAGCGCTCTCCGACGCGAGGGCGCACACACACAGACCCACGCTCGTTTGGGGGACCCCCGCGGCTGACTCCACATCATGCAGGGAGCCCCCCTCCCAGGCTCTAATGAAGTCGTTTTGTTGACGGGGCGTCCATGTTGTTCTGCTACTAAAAACAACGTCAACCATGCTGCAGTCTCTCAAATGAGCAATGCATATTTGTGTAAAGGGGGCATTTAGCAGACGCTTTTGTTGAAAGAGACTTACAATCAGTACATTTGTGGGGTTCGACATGTGGACAGTTGGACGAGGAGGATCAAGGGGATCGAACCGCCGACCCTACGGTTAGTGGACGACCCGCTCTGTCCACCCGCTCTACCCACTGAGCTACTGCTGTGCCGCTGTGTGTGTGTGTTTGTGTGTGTCTGCATGCGTGCATGCGTGTGTGTGTGTGTGTGTGTGTGTGTGTGTGTGTGTGTGTGTGCGTGCGTGTGTGTGTGTGTGTGTGCGTGTGTGGCAGCTTATTGCAGCTGGCGTTTCCAAGTTGACCCGAGGACCAGAGAGAGCATTGTTAAGCTGGCCTTTTTCTTTGCCTGTGAGCATATGCCACATTGTTTAATGTTTCTTCGAAGTTCGAATCAAACTGCAAAAAATCAATCATACCAGGGGATGCAGGGAGTAAGTTATTTAACATCTGGGGACAAGTGCCAACACTGCACTGAGTATGACTTGTATGTGTGTTTATGTGTGTGTGTGTGTGTGTGCGTGCGTGCGTGCGTAAGTGCGTGCATGCGTGCGTGCGTGCGCGTGCGCGCGTGTGTGTGTGTGTGTGTTCTTTGTGGGTTTTTTACAGAATACATTGTGGGACCATCAATAATGTTGACTACTTGGTGATAACATTATTCATCTGATAAATAAATGCTGTGTATTAAAAAAGACAACAGTCCACCCCATTTCTAAAGTCACCAGCCTCAGATGCTTCCAGTGCTACAAACTGATGACGTCATGGAGAGCGTTTGTACTGCCAAGTAACTGACCACCCTGGAGCTCCGCAGAAGCTACTGGCAGATCCCTTTGGAGGAGGCCTCCAGACTCCACCGGGCCTTCACCGCTGGGACGGCTCCAGTCCAGCAGGCCGGCTCTTCCACTGGTTCAGAGGGGTGGTCAGGTACTGTATATTCACACCCCAATTTGCTACTCTTTGCTAACCTCTGTTGCAGACAGTGCCTTGACTGTTAAGTGAGCCTGGCAATGCCTACGGGCCATGTGATGCCAACCCAACCCCAGCCCTGACACTCAGAGGCGCCTGAGCAGGTGCGTCCAGGTGGAAACCCTTTCTTTGCCTGTGCACGTTGGTCCTGGAGCGCTCCCAGGTGGAACCATTAGGTTGTTAATGCTTCTTATACGGTTGATATGAATGACTAATTCTGAGCAAACAGCCACCGCTTGACCATTGTACATTGAATATTGTAGCTAGTGTAGATAGTTTGGGGGTGGTTGTTGTGGTCTCTGTGAATTCTGCTAAGGGGTTTGGGTTACGTCAGCAGTGCGTGGCTATCCTCAAATACTTTTAATTTGCATGTAATTTGCCTTGGCATCATTTTCTTCAGATCTTTTAGATTTTTTTTCTGATGTGCCTTACGGCCGACTGCCCTCACTCAGGGCAGGGTGTGTGTGTGTGTGTGTGTGTGTGTCTGTGTGTGGTTCTGCGTGTCATGAAATGTGTTAGCCACTGTTGTCACAGCGACACTCCTCTATATATATAGTCCGTAGCCTCTGGACTTGGAAGCATGTGTGTGTGTGTGTGTGTGTCCCTCCTCTTTCTGCATGATCATCAATGTCCTGCACACACACACACACACACACACACACACACACACACACACACACACACTAACTTCACACACACAGCACTGTCCTAACCTATTACCCATCATGCCTTGATAACCAGCGGTGCCAAGCGCTGGTTGTTATGCTTGATGTCATCATTAGCCCAGGAGAGCGTGTCCACATCTGCTTCTCTGGAGCCGGACCCATTGTCTCTTTCACCCGCTCATCATGTGATAGCATCCTCAAACCTGTTTCCATCGGAACACTTTCCAGGCACGGGTCCGGTTGTAGGGGTGTATTTACTGTGCGGACATCCTATTGTTATACACGCATAATTGGATGCAGCGAGGTTAAATGTGAGCATACATCAATGTCACCGTGCTGCTGGACGACCACTGCCCCCAACGTCACCGTGCTGCCGAGCTGCCCTTGGGAGGAGGTCCCTGCTGTGTGCTGTACACAACATGTACTGCATTCACCCACAGTGAGCAACAAGGACAGAATTGAAGGATTTGAACCGAATTTGACACATCGCAAATGAAATAATAATAATAATCCCCCATTGAAATGTGGATACTTTTAAAAATACATTATAGTTTGCAGGAATGTAATAATTTTTTGATCAGGATTTGTTGGCAGTTGTCCGTATTTTAATTAATTAAAAAATGTATTTGACCATTCACACGCTTTCTAGAAACGCCATGAGACATAACATTATACATGATGATTTAAAAAGTTTTCCCTTCCTGACCTTGTGGTCATTTTACCTGAAGCCTTGAAGGAGCGCCAACATTGAGATGATTAGCTGTAATGCTGCTGGACGGTGGAGACAGATGGTGAACTCACACATGCTCTGCTGATGCTTTCTAAGCATCACGTGCATCAACGTATGAGAACGGACCCGTTGGTGCAGCGACCACCACGTCACATCCCAACACACTCACAGGTCAAAGAGCCAGCTGAAGGGTGATGGGGCAGACATATCCACAGAGGAGAAAACAGCTCCAAGTACTATGAGTCTCTCACTCTCTCTCTCTCTCTCTCTCTCTCTCTCTCTCTCTCTCTCTCTCTCTCTCCATCCTCTCTCTCTGTCTGTCTGTCTAATTATGTCATGTGAATACACATCCTCATGAATACAAATGCTCACATATACATGCCAGCATGGCTGAAACGTGCAGGGCAGTGTTATTTACGCCTGTTTATACAGAAGTGTACGTGCATATTGTTTAATGATGCAACATGTATTGTTATTTAGCATATCAGCATCTATTGGCATAGTATGTATTTTCCATGTTTGTGTCTGCTTATGGACTGGCTACTAACAGTGTGTAGGTGAATGTTCTCCCGGTGCAGCTTTTTTGAATTTACATAGGAGCATTAGCATTGGAATTGTCTAGAAATTGCATGGGGTTAGCATGAGCATAGCATCTTGGGAGTCGTGATGCTTAGGTCCCTGACTCATCAGAAAGCCCTGAATACTCACAGGGATATTTTTGCTAATTTGACATGACCCTTAGAAGCTACTAAATCCTGAAAGAACCCACGGTTCTTTCAGGAACTGCGGGTTTGCATCTAATTTGACATGCCCCTTAGAAGCTACCGTGGGTTTGCATAAAACAAAAGTCTGTCGACTTTAGTTTTATAAAGTTTTTCTGACCTGCAGCATGATAATAAACTTCATGATCACCCTCCAAGACCTGGGAATTCCAGGCACTCACCCTGTTCACATCCTACCTCATGGATTGCATTTAGAGGGTAACCTGGAAATAATCTGTGCCTGAGCAGCCGAGGGGCACCCCCTAGGAGCCAGATGAAAGAGTAAAGAGGTAGGTTTTCACTTTGGATTTGAATTCCTCAGCAGAGTCGCCTTCCCTGATTAAAGGGGGCAGACTATTCCATAGACAGGGTGCTCGATAGGACACCGCTAAGTTTCCTGCTGATTTCTTCTTCAGGATTGGATAAAAACTTTATTAATCCTCTAAGGGAAATTGGGTAATAACCTTTGATATTGAAAGAAGACCAGCTGCTGAAGACCAGTGTTGCTGAGAAGGACATTATGGAATGATAAGCTCCTTCAGGTAGAATGCTGCTAATCCATGAAGGGTTTTAAAGGTAAGTAGTAGCACCTTAAAATCTGATCTGGCAGTTACTGGCAGCCAGTGGAGAGAAGAGAGAATAATGTGCTCTAATGTTCCTCGTTCCAGTCAACAGTCGAGCAGTGGCTTTCTGCACAAGATGGAGGCTTTTCGTGGTGGAGGTTGGTAAACAAGAGAACAGTGTTAATTACATTCTGTACTGATATGATATATCATCTATCATATTCATCCCATAATGATATTATATATCAGATTATATTGCATTTTTACAATTCCACTGCATTTTTGTATTTATTTCATTTGTATTATTTTTTGTTTTTGTATTGTGTATTTGTATGTATATGTATGTATGTGTATTTGTATTTATATGTACCCTGGCTGCTACGGCAACCCAATTTCCTTTTGGGGATTAATAAAGTCTGTCTGTGTTTCTATAACAGTGCATCGCAGTAATCCAATCTAGATGATTTAAATGTGTGGATGAGCATCTCTGCCTCTGCTGCAGATAACATTGGTCTGGTTTGAGTCATGTTACTTTTTACATGTTGATCAAAAGAAAGCACAGGACATTTCAGCCACAGGACATACAGCACTCATCTGCAGCCTGTACTGGCTGGTGGCAGCTTGGATCTGATTCAGTAAGTAGTATTCACCCACCATACTGTGAATGGCTCCGGACCGTCCTATGTCCAGCATGCGGTCAAACCACACAGCACGTCCACTACGCTCTGGGACGGCCCAAAGGGGGGGAGTTGTTCTGCAGCTGCTCAAGAACCTCTTGATTGTTTGCTCTGCTGGCTCCACGATAGCACAACGAGCTCCCCACCAGAATCAGGACATCTGAACCCCCACCCATCATCCACCACAAGCTGAAGACTCGTCTGTTCAGACTGCTCCTGGGCCTATGGAAGAAGAAAACAAAATATTTATTAGTACAAATATGTCTCCATCTTTTGTTTCCATATTTCCACTTTGCCTACGTGATGTCTTTTATGTACTCAAGTTATTCTTGCATTACAATGTAATGCAAGAATAACATGTCTTGCATGTATTGCATGTTAATAACATGTTAATAACATGCATGTTAATAACATGCATGTTATTCACATGGACCCACGGTGAGTGGGCCTCGCTCACCCATAGTGGTCCATGGTGGTCCATGGTGGTCCACATAGATCTTTACATTACAATGTAATTGTAATGTAATGTAATCTAGCTACTGTTAGTATAATGTTATCCTGCATTGGCATTTGTCTGGGTGACAAAAGGAAGGCCAGACACTGGCACCACCCGCACACAAGAGGCAGCCGGGAAACAGCTGTTCTGCCAAGGACAATATTTGTTGCTTGGATTAAAAAAAAATCAGCATCGTCTCTGTCTCTCCCTGTGGGCGCCGGAGTGAGCTCCCCTCATCCCTCCCGTCCAGCCGCCAGCCGCCAGGGGACAGAGGGAGAGAGAGGAGGAGGGGAAGCACAACAAACCAAACGCACACAGCAAGCCTCTGGTAGTCTGAGGTGTGTCAATATGCACACAAAGCCTTGAGTCACTGCACATCAAAAGACGGGCCGCACGCATGTGGACGCCACGACGGCTGGTGTTGGGAGGGAGCGTCTCCACCGCCACCAGCCACCCAAACGCCAGCACTGCCACGCCACGCGTGGGGAAACCCCCCCCCCCCCCCCCCCCAGCGCCCAGCCAGGGCCGGGCAGCACCGGGCTAGCTGCCAGCAGCAGCAGCAGCCCACTACAGAGACTCTGATGTGCCTCTGCAGGGAACACTGTGACCAGATTCACAGTCTGGACCCCGCGATGAAACGACCATATACTGTAGAGACAACGTAGGAAACAGTGGCTGGCACAATCCCTGTGAGTGCAGGCTTTGTGGTTTTATTTGCAAAGTCAGGACTGCGCTCCGCTCAGTTGATCAGTTCGCATCCCTGATTGGACCCGGGAACAAGGATGGTTGACGGCAAAGCTGGCTCAAAGCGCTGCAGAAGTAGACAAACATTTGTTGATGTGCTGATGGAAACACACTCTAGAGTAGCATGCCCTGACTAGACTGGCTGCTGCTGGCACAGACAGACAATCCAGATGTCATAATGCATCCATACAACGGACTACCAAGTTTGAATAATACATCTACACAACACCAGACAAACATGTTGTTATCCATCCATAACGGGAGAGAGGAGGGAGGGAGGGAGAAGGGGCGAGAAGGATTTCAGAGGAAGTTGTTGATTGGCTATTGCAGATCAGATGACGGATTTGCCAATTCGGCAGACCTATCGCTTCTTAAGAGGACAGAGAGGACTTTGTTCATTTCATGTTTGTGTGAATACATTTTCAGCTTGTTTGGCATTTGGTAGGGACACTATACTGGTTTCTTGAAATTGGTCCCTGGGCATTTGTCCTCAGCCTCTGTACTGAAATATATATATAAAAAAATAAAGACCCCCCCTCGGATTACTGCTATGACACACAAACACACACACACACACACACACACACACACACACACACACTTGGAACATCACATGAACATAGCCACTGACACTCATACACACACTTACACTTAACCTTTATGAAGACAGACACAAAGAAACTCACACACACACACACACACGCACGGCGAGTTAATTACAGCATGCTTGGTGCAGAGCGTCAGTACCAAGACACCACTTCACCAGGCTGTCTTGGCCTCTCTCTGGTCCTCTAAATGTCAGTTTGACACCCTGGCCCCTCCCCCTGTAGGGCCCTCTGAGACCTCACATGTCACACAACACTGGACCCTGTCAAAAAGTAGTGTTGAGTATGTGTGTGTGTGTGTGCATGTGTGTGTGTGTGTGTGTGTGTGTGTGTGTGTGTGTGTGTGTGTGTGTGTGTGTGTGTGTGTGTGTGTGTGTGTGTGTGTGTGGTGTCTGTGTATGTGTGTTATATTTCCATGTGCATGCATGAATATGTGTGGGGCAGTTTGGGGGAAGTTAGCCGATAGCTTTGTTACCCTGCTTTAAGGACAGGAAGTGGAGATGCTGTGGAGGAGGATCATGTGATCTGCAGGTTGTTGCTCTGACAGATCACCTGGAGCACTTTAATCTGGGATCATTTTCACAACTCTGCTTTCAAGCATCGCTCTGAAAGTGGGAAGACATGCTGTGTGTGTGTGTGTGTGTGTGTGTGTGTGTGTGTGTGTGTGTGTGTGTGTGTGTGTGTGTGTGTGTTTCTGTATGTGACTCAACATGTGTTTCCTTGATACATCCTGTTAATTATTTGTCAAGTTGTGACTTTGGTTGTCAGCCCTATTTCTTCCTCAACAGGATGTACCCCCTGGTCTTGGTTAGGGTTTGTTCTTTTAGTTGTGATTCCCACTGCGGGAACGCACGGTGGTAACACCCCCCTCATAATGGTTCCTGTCAGTCCTTTTGAAAATATGACTTTGAATAGGAACACAAAAGATATATGTAAACTAATTAAAATAATTGGGGTGATGTCAGTCTAACAAAACACAATACGTTTTGATTAAGATGTTATTAAGGTTTTAAACACAAAGCTGATCCTGATTTGTGCCGTCCAGTCAAAACCACTATTACGATTATTTTGTAATTCTCAAGGGGTTGGAAAGTCGGAGGAAATATATCACACAGATATTCCACCGGGAGGTTAAACTGTTAATAATGCTTCCTGATCCAAATGGTATTAAACCGCGCGAGGGACTTATCATTCATACATAAAGATGGAATGATTATTGTCGCGGTCTTAATCCAAATTGCAACAGGCGTCGCCCCCTCCTCAATATGTTACGTCAGCGGTTCTTTGCCCCTCGTTTGTTTCAGACAAGGGGAGTCCAGAGATCGCTGGAAGCGTCTTTCTGCACAGCTCGGAGATCCAGAGGGTGTCCCGTCATGCCAGAACGAATATTTCCCTTGTCAACTCTGTGAAGCATAGTGATACTGACACAGCGCTCATCGCCTCAAGGTAAAAACTAGGCTTGACGTTACAGCACACTTTTTTCTCTCCCTCTTTCTTTCTTTAACCCTGGAATTGAGTGACTGACTGTCCTTTCGGTCCACTCGCTGTGCCATCCTGGGTTTGACGCACTCCGCACCTTCCACCATTACTTCCCAAAGCAAAACGGACTTTTTAGCGCGTGCCTCTCGGACTCTCCAGAGGAAGAGGGTCGTCGCCGCCGTGGTTGGCATCGTCATGGTTCTGGCGCTCATCATCGCAATCCCCTTGCTGGTACAAAGTTCCAAGACCGACGCGCACTACGAGATGATGGGCACCTGTCGGATGATCTGTGACCCGTACAGCCCCAAGCCGAGCGCGAGCGCAGTGGAGGTAATGCAGGAGCTAAGCGCCATCCCCTCGCCGGCACTTGTGCAAGGGACTAAAGGCGAAGCGGGTCGACCGGGTAGGCCAGGACCAAGGGGTCCGCCCGGCGAACCGGGTCCACCCGGTCCTCGAGGGCCACCGGGAGACAGGGGGGACTCCGGGAGACCGGGTTTCCCTCGGGTTGTTGCGGGCACGGCTCGGACAGAGACTGGGGCAGATATAGGCTCGGTTATTGGAGGCGCCAAGATCGCATTTTATGTGGGTCTGAAAAATCCTCACGAGGGTTACGAGGTGCTGAGGTTCGACGACGTCGTCACGAACCTGGGGAACCACTACGATCCGACTACCGGCAAATTCACTTGCCAAGTGTCTGGGATTTATTACTTCACTTATCATGTTCTGATGCGCGGAGGCGACGGCACGAGCATGTGGGCAGACCTGTGCAAGAACGGACAGGTACAAGCCATGCGATGGATTAATGCAATTGCACGGCAGGGGTAGATGGAAGTTTAAACACCAAGTAAAAAAAAGTGAACACCATTGAAATTCTGTTTTTCAGCGTGCGTAAATCCAGCGGTGATTTCAGAGTCTCCAATTGCGCACGCAGAAAAACGACTTTTGGCTCTTGTCATTTGCGTATACTTTCTCAATTTCCCTATTTTAAATTCCACGGAATCCAAAACTATTAATTCACAGTTAAACTCAATACATTTCTGATAATTTGCAATAGTAATTTCGAAGGCTAACTGTCATCCAACTGCGCAAGTTTTTTGAACCAGACCGGTGTTCTTTTAAAATGTTGATAAAGCATTGTGTGTGTGTGTGTGTGTGTGTGTGTGATTGTGTGTGTGTGTGTGTGTGTGTGTGTGTGTGTGTGCGTGCGTGCGTGTGTGCGTGTGTGCGCGCGCGCGCGTGTGTGTGTTGTGTGTGTGTGTGTGTGTGTGTGTGTGTGTGTGTGTGTGTGTGTGTGTGTGTGTGTGTGTGTGTTCGTGTCCCGCCGCAGGTCCGCGCCAGCGCCATAGCCCAAGACGCGGACCAGAATTACGACTATGCCAGCAACAGCGTTGTCCTGCATCTGGACTCCGGAGACGAAATCTATGTGAAACTGGACGGGGGCAAAGCGCACGGCGGGAACAACAACAAGTACAGCACTTTCTCCGGTTTCCTTTTGTACCCGGACTAAATACGTCGATCTTGGTCCAGAACAATCGCTATACATTGACCCAGTGGGCCAAACGCGTTGCGTTAGAGCATCCTAATGCGATATAACCACGTGTCGTTGTGTTTTCCGTCTGTGTTTGTGGAATCGAGGGTGGACACACACATTCGATGATTAAAACGTATTCAAAGGACATGGCGGTGTGATGTGACGCTATTATCTGATTGTGCGTGTGTCTGTGTCTCATCGAATATATATATATGGAGGCCTACATTTGTATAGACTACGTATGCCCGAAAATAAATGGAAAATGTCCTGAAAACATAAGGTACTACCGCCAATTAACCATCAAAAGTGTAACAAACATGTTCTGTGCTCATATTCCGTTATAGACCTAGAGGTGAAAAATCATTTATTTCAATAAATTACTTTTTTTAAATGGTGTGCTTACACTTTCATTAGGTAGCCTGTTTGTGGTAATGTGGCGACACTCGGGGGTCGGGGTGGGGGTCGGACCGGGATAATAAGGTGGAGGTGGTGGTGGTCGGGGGACCATAAAAGAGTCCGTGTCGCGGTCACTGGAGAGCCATGGCCTCCACGCTCCGCGGCCGCGAGGAGTCCTTGTTGGAGATGTTGTGTCACAACACGTCGCGTGAACGCGCACGCTGAATGTCGCGGCTCCTGCCTGTTGATGCTGGCAACAAAAAGCCCCACGCTACTCCTGCCCGCTGTGAAATGCTATCACAACGACCAGGCGTCAGAACAGGTGAGCTAGGCTTATAGAAAACAACGTATACAATTCAGTTGTATTAAACAAGATGAGAGGACTTAGACCGGAGGAAGGGAGATGTGCATGTCATACAGTGTCACTGGTATTTACAGAGATTGTTAAAGGTTAAGGGGTGGACCTAAATTATCCCGATTGTCTCCAACTATGTTAAAAACGTGAAAAATATGTTTTTTTTAATGAAACGGTCCATAAATGTGCTTAGGTTTTGCATATCAATTGTGTCATCCCTAATTACCCCCTCCCCCCCAACACACACACACACACACACACACATACACACCTTCCAGGGAAACACGCAAAAACATTTATCTAGTAGAGACATCATTTGTTGATATATTACAATATTGCTCTAGCTCCAGGATCCAGGTGCTACTAAGAGAAGAGGCTAACGCCAGCCACAAAGCTAACGCAGTGTTTCCCAAACTTTACTTGTTTACCCCCCCCCCCCCCCCATCCTCCCCCCCAAAAAAACATAGTATCTGTATCTGAGTGAACAACGCCATCTGATATTGATAGTTTCCCATACATTCACTTTTTATTTAGCAATATCAAATGGCTACATATTTAATCTCTCTCTCTCTCTCTCTCTCTCTCTCTCTCTCTCTCTCTCTCTCTCTCTCTCTCTCTCTCTGACCAAGACATTGACAACTGACCTTCTGTGAATTGCCCTTCATCTCGGTGCACACTCATGATAAATAAACCCCAAAGAAAACATCATGTGCGGGTATTGTTTTTGGCTTTTCTCCAAAGAGAAGATGGATGGCCGAATTAGTGAATAGAACCAAAACTGGTTCTATTCAGATTTGGTTCACAAGTTCACAAATCTGACTTAGTGATGTAAGAAATACCAAAAAACTCAAATCAAATTCACATTTCAATTCTCAACTTGTGCCTGTATACACATTTTGTTGGTGCTTTTTTGTGTGAAAAGTCACTCTACTCACTTTAAGAGAAGCCCTGCCTATAGCTTGCCAATTGGCAATTGGCAAACACTTTGGGCTCACTGGCTAACCTTGCTAACAATAGATTATTAGCTGATGCTCAAAATGGGGCCTGATTTCCCCACCAGCTAATGTAGCTAACATTAACATAGCTCACCAAGTTTGGCAAAAATGAAAAGACCTGCAGCTCACCTCCTGAAGTTTGTCCTCTTTTCAGTTGTAAAATCTTGACTATAGTTTGGCTAATGTAAAATGGCACTTGTAGCTCAATGGCTAACCTTCCTAACATTAGCTAATATCCCACAACCGACTAGCTAACTAAAATGGCTCGAACAGCTGCTGTAAAATTGTACATGTTGTTTTTTAGTTAACATCTTCCCCTCAAACGAATGTCCATGGAGTAAAGTTAGTGTTTGCTGTGCATGGAAAGTGACATAACTGAAAGGGAGCTACAGTGTTTTGTGATTTAACTGTTCATGTATTTGTGGGATGTGGGTCGCTGAAATTGTGGATCTAGATTATAATGTGGAGTAAACACTGAATTTTAACAGAATTAAAACCATGCGTCACTAGGCATCACTTGGGAGTGGACATAAATCTACTGTTATGTCCCTAGTCAAATTAACTGACGCAGTCTGGCCTCAGAGAGTATGGTTGTAATACTTTATGTTTAAATGAGGATCTTTCACGAAGCAGGTACAATTCAATCAATTTGTATGCAAGCTGAACAAGCCAATAATAACACTGAGCGCTAACACTAAGAGCATGTGCCTCCAGAGGAATTGCAGCAATCTGCTACAGCTACACCAAGGTAAGTATAGATGTTTTCAGAGCATCTTCCTAAGTTATGTTTCATTTTAGCATGGTTGACAAACTTGAATCTCAAGAGTACCATTACCATTTACTTTTGTTTTAGCTATTATGGCCTAGATAGCGTTCATATTTAGTGATGACATTGCTGTTTTATGACCTGACCTTGCAACAAGTACACCAACAACAAGAATAACTTCTGTGAACGTTTTTTTGAATGAAAGCATGTAAATACATTTTTATAATTGGGAGGTAATTTACAAACTGTTAGGGTCTGAGTAATGTCAGGAGTGTATTTTGAGTTGATTTCCAAGCATCATTTTTATAAAACATTACAACATCTACAACAACAACAACAACGACTATATTACAGTAATGAGCTAGCTTGAGAATGCCTGCTAGTTTGACATCTGAAAGTTCCCCAGACATCTGAACAACAAAGACCTTGTCAGAGAAACCCAGAGGATAGACACAAAGTAAACTAATCTAGTTTTCTATCAAGCTCTGGCACAATGTAACTGTGCCACTCTTGGTTGAACAATAGAATGATTTCAAATATTTAATTTCACTGACATACCAACCATCTATCTTAGGAGTAATTATATTTAAGTGACTCTACTTGTGGAAGATGTCACCTAGACTGGCAGCAGTTGAGCTAAGGGTAAACTTTCCATCCATTCATATTGCATCTCCGAGATCATCTGATTCTGAGAAACGACAGGCCATGGAGGAATTAGGATTTAGAAGATTAGAAAAAAAGAAAAGAAAAGTCTCTGAAAAACATGTCTGCCCAATGCCACAAATTTCACAATGACACAAATACAAGGATAGCATTTGTCCTGATATCTGGCTGTTTCAGGGCAATATTTGTACAATATTTTCTTAGTCCACATATTCAGAACACATGTAAGCTCTTAAGATTTATTGTAGAACATAATTTCCTCAAGGCCCTTTATGGAAATGGATATGCAAGTCTACTGCAAATAATGGCATGCAGTATGTTTAACACTAGAGATGTTGCAAGTGTCCAATGCTATGTGCATACTAAATCTCCATACAATATGCTAATCAATATTTTTTTGTATTATTTTCTATCCAGGTAGACATTTATTTAGCCAACGCTTTTGTCCAAAGTGACTTCACATAAGTGCATTCAACAATGTTATGCAACCAAAAAAACTGCAGGAATAGAGTAAATGAAATTAAAATAAGCAAACTGCTTTAGGTGCTACAATATATAAACAAGATAGAGAACAAAAATACATATTGTTTTGTTGTTTCTTTTTGCTTTTGTTTTCATGTGCCAAGATTTCATCTGAACAGATGACTTTTCAGCCTGCAGCAAGCAGAAAGATGTTGGGTTTCAGCTGTCCTGATTTCAGTCGGGAGCTCATTTCATCATTATGCAGCCAGGACAGCGAACAAGTAATATTTTGTTGCACTACTGCTGAGGTCCATAGTGAGGGCATAGCAAGTTTGGCAGTCATAGAGCATAGTGGATTGCCTAGGGTGAATGGTTTGACTAAGTGCTGGCTGTATGATGGGTTGAAGCCTTTCGCAGCACATACCAGCAGCTTGAATCAGATTTGTGTAGCCACCGATAGCCAGTGCAGGGTTTGGTGGAGTGGTGTAGGGCGGGAGAACTTGGGTAGGTTGACCAGCAGGGCTGCTGCCTACTAGATGACACATGTAGGCAGCCCAGTCAAAATCGAGTAGCAGTAGTTTAGATGTGAGATGACAAGAGCTTGGACCAAAACCTGGGTCAGGAACGGATGTATCGTCCTGATGTGGTAGAGCATGAATCTGCAGAAGTGGGTGGTTGCAGTGATGTTGGCTTCAAAGGACAGCAGGTAATCCACTGTCAAAACTAGGTTCCTTGATGTCCAAATCACAGGAACCACGGAGTTGTCAATATTGATGGAGAGGTCATTGATGGGAGACACCTTCCCTCGAAGGAAGAGCACCTCAGTCCAGATTGAGCAACATCCACTGAGATGTCGGCCAGACACTTAGAGATTCCAACTGCTACCTGGTTTTCAGACTGTAAAAAAAAACAGTATTAGTTGTGTGTCATCTGCATAGAGGCCATGTGAGTGAAGGACAAAACCCAATTGCTTGGTGTACAGAGAGAGGATGGGACCCAGGCCAGAACCCTGAGGTACCCCAATGGTAAGACAATGATCAGCCAGTTTCTTTCCAGGTTACCCTGTATGTGCAATCCATGAGGTCGGATGTGAAACAAGGTGAGTGCAGAGCCTGAGATTACAAGTTATTGGAGGGTGGAGAGGATGATCTCACAGTGTTGAAGGTTCCTGAAATTCCAGCAAAATCACAGTGGAGCAGAGGTAGGCTCAAGTGTTTTGGAAATACATGGTAGAAGGGAGACAGGTTGGTAAAAATCTGAGTTCTGTGTTGAGTGTGGGTTTCTTTAAAAGTGGGTTCACTGTCAGCTTTCAAAGAGGTGTCAATGACATGGATGAGGAAAGGATTTTGGGAGCAATAGATTGAAGACTGTTATGGGACAGGGTCGAGAGGGAAGGGTGTTGGTCGGTGGGAAGTCACCAGGGATAGTACTGAGGTGGGCGAGTGGGAGAAAGCAAGGAGATGAAGAGGTGTATTGGACAAGTGGTGACGGCTGGTCGTTGGGGAAATTAGGAGCGTATGTCTATTTTAGAACCCAAAAATTGCTTGGTTGGAGGGAGATGGAGGTGGGGTGGGAGGGGGTTGAGGAGCGTAGTGAAGAACTAGTACTTTTTGGGGGGTGGATTATGTTTTTTCGGCCACTATGCTTTTTCACCCGCCTATAGAGTGGTTCCATCAGCACACACTGCTTGGGGACACCTTGGAGACACCAAGGCACCGGGAGGGTCTGGTGAGCCTGCAGATAGGTGAGGGGACAGGAGAGGACAAAGTAGAGAGAACAGTGTCAGAGTTGGGAGGCTGAAGTGAGAAGGAGTCAGGTGAGGGGAGAGCTGATAGGATGGATGAGGTGAGAGGAGAGAGTGACATGGAGTTGGTGGATAGGGACCAGCAGGTGTAGGAGGGGGAGATTTGGCAGTTTCACAGAGGGGGAGGTTAAAGATAAAAAAGAAGAGGTCGGACACAAGGAACGGATGGAAGGTTGGTGGTAGAGCAGTTCCTGGTGATTGGTGAGGTTGAGTTGGTTGGCAGCTTGATGAGGAGGGGGAGAGAGTGTGAAAGTGAAAGCAGATAGTAGAAACAATGAAGGCTTCTCTGTCTGGATGTTGAAATCACAACAAAGTACCATTTGAGCCCCTCTTCGGGGACGTTCAATAGGAGGACATCTAAATTCTCTAAGAATTCCTTGAGAGTACCTGGTGGGTGGTAAGAGTAGAGCAATATTTAATTTAATCGGGTAAGTTACATACACAGTGAAAATTAGAAAGGAGTGAAGCGCGACTGGGGGTAGGGAGAACATTTCACATTGGGGAAAATGAGGATACCAGCTCCACCCTCCCTCCCCCTCAGCTGGGAAGGCCTGGGTGTGTGAGGGTGAAGAGTAAGCTGATTTAAGGGCTGCCGGGGTGGCAGTGCTGTGGTCCAAGTCTTGGAAGTCCAGGGATCTCAAGGAGGAACAGCCAGAGATGACGACTGTCCTGCAGCCAGCTGATTGGTAGTTACACAGGCCCCTGTGACAAGGGGTTTGATATGTGGAGTGGGAGGGTAGTTGAGAACATTGATGTTGTGAGTGGGCATGTGGTCTAAGGTATCTAGAAGAGTGACTTACAGAAATGGAGAGTATTAAATGAGGAAAAATATCAAACAAAGTGAAGGAATACTTAGTTAATGCTGGATTCCAAGGAGGAAAATACGAGGGCAGCAATAGTCTTTAAAGAAAAGTGTCCGACAACGGAGGTCAAAGTCGTTGCTCCTCCCGTGTCATGCAACACAAACACACAACAACAATCGCAGTACAACATGATGTTCAGGCTGTGGCCTGCTGACAGCCGTGTCTCTCAGTTGACAAACCCAGTTTCACTGTGGGGCAGAACAAACATGTGTATATATAGTAATATAGCTCATTAGGCTCACCACCCACAGCTGGGTCTGCCCCCCCCCCCCCCCCCCCCCCCCCCCCCACACACACACACACACACACACACACACACCTTGTTTGCAGCCAACACCACCCCAAGCACTGGTACAACTAACTTTTTCATTTGGTGGCACCCTAACAAATTTGCTTGCATCCTGCTTTTCGCTGCTTTTTGGCAGTATTTTTCAGTACTTTTTCTTTTTTACAGCCAGTGCCCCGAAATTGTGCGTGGTGTATTTTTTGTTTGCATGCCCTTATTTTGAAAAGCACTAGTGCTGCAATGCAATTTCATTCAAACTTGTAGTGTACAAACCACCTTTTTAGCCACTTAGCCACTTAGCCACTCGCTCAAACGAGCGCTGCACACAGCCACTCTGTAGAGTCCAACACTGTGCAAAGCTTTCATTAACGACCATCCCATTAAACACAAAATAACACCAAAATATGTTCACTGTCTTTACTGTCCTTTTTAGTGCCCTACACTGCCCTGAGGTGGCGCTCTGGAGCTAGTCTGCTGTGCATCCTTCTGTTCACGCTGCCATACCAGGCAGAGCGATTTCGAAGCTTTGCCCGGGAGTGTGCGTGATTGTGGGTTTGACTTATGCAAAGCAGCGAAAAAAAACTTTTTTTTAATATTGTTTAATAATGTCGTTGGAAGAATTGCTAATTGTCCACATTCATGATACAGTATTTCCTGTGGAAATAGTTTGTAGCCATGATATGGAGGTTTCAGTTAGGGTTTGACTTTGGTCCAAGACAAAATTAGCTTTATGTTTAAGATGTTTTAATAATATCCTAATAATAGGTAATCAATCATCATTAATAATGTGCAACAATAGTTCTTGATATTTTTCTCTTCTTCCTTTGTTGTGGCGGCAAATGGTACCAGTGTGGCAGTGCCGAACAGCAGAAACCCTGTCATAACCTAAATATGGCTACATGGGCACTAGATTAAAATGTTGTCCCTAATGTGCATATTTGTCAACTGTTTTATTATTATTTATTGATATTCTGGAGCCACATGATAGTCATGATGAAAAGTGATGTCCCTGACTGAATTTTCAGATTTGACAATTCCACCCCTGGATGAAGATGCCCTTAACACACAGCTGAGACTCAAAATCCTCCTTCTATTTGTTTTTCTTTTGGGCAAAGGAAACCCTAAAAATAGGTCTTGACATTGGTAGGGACACCAATCAGGGAGGTCCAGAGGGGCTGTAACCCCCACTGGGAGCTGACGTGTTTTGCGCATATGTGGCCTTGATTTATAGTTATTGTGCATATGCACAATCTAGATATCGCTTTTCGTCATATTATTCTTCTTCACACCAAATTTCTGCAACTAATGGAGGCTAAACGACTGAACCTCGAGATTTCATTCAAACTATAACCAAACTATAACTATAAGGTCTACTTCCGTATAGCTGGGCTATGAATTATATTTTTTTGTAAACCTTATACTTTTTGAGATATTTGCGCTTAAAGATGCAAAACTCTCATGGAGATAACATTTAGCCTAGCTTTCCATTGTTACGTTTGAGTCCACTCATTGCTTTCTTATCGTCGATTGGGCAGCATAGCTCGGTGGGTAGAGCATGTCTTCCACAACTGGAGGGGTGGCCAGTGACTTTCTGCTTCAAAGAGCTTGTGAGCAGTCAGTTCTCTGTGTCTTTGTTGTCATTTGAGCATTGCCTATGAAGCTCTTTCTCCAGGCCGTCACTGAGTTCAGCTTGCTGTATCTTACTAATAATTACTCCAATAATGGTTCATTGAGGTCTATGTCATCACCACTTCAGGAACATGGTCAACATCAGTCTCCTCTGACTGATTGTATGATGTCAGAAAGCCAGATCTGTTCCACCATCACTGGCTATCTGTCAAGTTCTCAACAGTCTGTCTTCTAGGAGGGTAGTTGGCTGGGTTTATCTTTCCTGAGACATGTGCCTATGACTCTGGGTTGGTCATGGACTGGATCTCTGCCACAGTTTGCAACAAACTGTTTCCATTTCTTGGCTTCTTTGCTAGTCGTGCTCCACTCACAGCTCCCATGAGCTCCAGGTGTGGTGGCAACATTCCATCCATTATCAGCAAGGTTCACCTTCTGAACACCACTGTTACCATTCCTGGGTCAGATCGGGTGGTAGCTCCCCATACCAGGGGGGTCCTTTCTTCTCCACAGAGTCACGTCTCCACACTAAGCACAGCTCCTCCAGCACTGCTCTGTGTGTCTCTGGTGCCAATGTGTGCTCAGTTCAATTCTCCTCCAATTTCTTCTTGAGCTCTGGACAGTTTGTCATCCACTTGCAGATGCCAGCTCCGTGACTGTGGTTGACAGCATTTTCTTAGCAGTGGTTGTCACAGTGTACGGCTCTTCAACATTTTGTGAACTTGCAATTAAACTATATACATAGAGTGACTCTCTCAGTGTCTCTACACCTTGATGTTGTTCCATTTCATATTGTTTCCGGTGCTTCTTGATTGAAGCAGTGAGCATGGACTTGGGGAAGCTCCAAACAGCCTTCAGCACACGCAGCTCTTCATCCCTTTTCCCCATTTGGTGGGCCTGTGATCCACAGGAATCTCACGGTGTCTCTGTCTATCTCTGCTAGGAGTTAGGAGTCATTGAGGGATGGACAGCCACCTCCATGGGACAATGCATCAAATACCACATACACAATTTCATTATCACCTATCCTCTGCATGCCCTCTGCAATGTCCTGTTGTAAGTAGACCTCCACTACTACAGTACATCTGCTGTGCAATGTAACAGGTAAATGCAGACATATACTGTGTGATTTCCTCCGCATATTGCCAATATACAGTTACATTTAGGGCATTTAGTAGATGATTTTGTCCAAAGTGACTTACAATAAGAATATTTATAGGTAGAAAGGGAAACAACAATATATATCACGGTCGGTACAGTAAGGATGCCAACAGAACATGTTTCAAGCACTCATCATAATTACTTGGTTATAAGTTGCATGTTGATATTGATATATGATATATGTTCTATTTTTTGTTCTTTTTTTCTAATCAGTTTAGTTTTTCATTCACAAATAATCTCAGGAGATGACATAGACAAGTATAGACCCCCATCAAGAGAGTTTAACCAACCGCCTGATCCCTGCCTGTTTCCATGGTGAGAAAGACAATTTAATATCTGAACTAAATAAGGTTTCAAAGGCAGCCATCACAGCAGATGGCTGGACAAGTCTACTTCAGGACCACAGCCTGACAGTGACTCTGCATTATGTCAGGGAGGGTAGTACCAAAGGGAAGGGCCTCAAAACAAAATCAGCGAATGCAGTGCAAACAGGAGCAGCTGTTGCCGAGGAAATGACAACATCCAGCGCAGAAGATTTACAAGTGCAATACTGTTTCCAACTGGACCACAGGAATATGCAGTGGTTGTATTAATGAGAGAGATCCTACATGGCAAATCCTCAGTAAGAAAACATTTAATACTACGTTAATTTGATTGTAATATAATATCAACACCTGGAGATAAATGAACAGAATATGGCCATTGTAAATGATAAACTAACAATGATTATAATAATGTTTATTGTTATGTGTGATGTTGCCATACAGGTGTGTGTGTGTGTGTGTGTGTGTGTGTGTGTGTGTGTGTGTTTTAACTTGTTTTTTTAGACCGGCCCCAACACACACTGGGGCACCGAATCCCAGTCTATTTCAGTACGGCTTATTTAAAACAGACTGGTATCATACACTTATGACTTCAGGAAGTCAGGAGTTTGTGCAGCTGATGCGTGCACTGTACATGTCCACCCTCCAAGTCCGGCTGGTGGTGACATTCTTCCCAGAAGTTGGAGGGCCATTACCCAGTCCAGACAGAGGACTCTGTATTCATGAGGAACATCAACGTGAAGATTTGGACTGATCTTTCCACACATTAGCATGTACCGTGACTGACATGTATTCATTCACCATTGATATGGCAGATATGTCACAGACACTAAAAAAGCTCACATTCAGTATTTAATTTTTTTTTTTTTAATGAAGGATGATGAGGCCCAGACCTTCCTTGAGGCGGCCACAGTGATGGACCCCAGGTCCCTATCCAACAAATGGATAGGGGCCATCCAAGACCATCTTAGATGGTAATCTGAGACAAATTTAGTGCAGCAGCAGTAGCAGCGATATCGCAGTGGCAGAAGAGCTATTTAACTGATGATCCATTTGCTTGTGGCCCATTTCTATTGTGATACCTTTCCTCTAGTTCAATGCAGTGGAGGACTGCAGCCAGCAGTCAATCCAACCGACTGCTCAGTCCATCAGTGCAAGAATGTAAAAAGAAGTCCAGATCTACAGAGGTCTGCCTCCCATCCATGTATCAGCTGACCCTGCTGTTGGGTGGTAGCAGAATAGATACACAGCTGGAGTGTTCCCCACAGCTGGAGACACCATTAGCCCAGAGAGATCTAAGATCCTCCCAGAGAAAGCAGGAATTATTTTTGAATGTATGTGCAACTCTGGGTCAATATTTGGGTCAATCTTGTTCCATTTTGAAATTGAGGATTGTAATTTGTTCAACTGGTAAACTTTTCTAAAGAATTGTTTATGTTGTTTTATGAGTCAATTGTATCTGTTTTGCAAGTTAATATTATTTTAATTACGGTATTTAAAATTTACATGTTCAAATGTTACTATGCACACATGCCAATTTTTCTAAAGACAGACATTCTACATCCTAAATTCTACATTGTGTTATTTGAGAGACAATAAAACAGCTGCGATGACAAAGTTGTGTGGGCCTACTTTTTCCCACATTGAAAATTTCAATCAGTAACTGAATCGGCAGACAATTGGACTGATATGCAGAATCAATAATGGCAATATCAATCAAATCATATAAATTCCCATCCCTAATCACAGCTGACAAAAATAGCGATCTACTGATCGGCAGCAAGGCAGAACAGTGTTTCTGGGACTTCCACTCGGTGGGCTAGGACATTTGTTTTATTTAATGTAAGTTAAAGAATAATATATTGATCATACATCAGTGGAAATAAACATGATGCATACTGTTACTTATTATCATGGTCAGGCGTAAGATAAGTAGCCTCGCCCCCAAGACAGTTAACGCCACACTGAGTGAGGCTAGACTGGCCACTGGTGACAGTGACAGATTGAGTGCATTAAAGAGACTGAAAGAAAAAATAAATTGAGTTTAATGGCTGAAGAAGACCACACCAAAACAGTGAGTGTGTCCAATGCAAGAACACATCAACAGCACACAGAGGCAGCTGCAGCCATTCAGTGCTACTGTCGGTGCAGCTGCAGGTGCTGCTACCAGTACTAGCGTTAGCATAGATGATGACGCAACAACTGATGTTAGTTAAGTTATAGTGATGAGGAAAGCCATACTGCAGCTACCAGTAGTGCCGGCGTCATCATTGTTAATCATTGTCATAATTATCTCGTCATTGAGAAGCTCAAAAACTATCTAAATATCCTGCACACTTGTTCTCAGGGAACAAAGAGTTCGTTCACAAGTGCATGGTGGTCCAGCCATTGGCCCGGAGGATTCGGCTGGGGCAGAGGCAGCCTTCCACCCCTACATAATCTTTTGATCGAGCACATCTGGTTGTGATGTCGCCTTTACACACAAGGGTTTGATGATTGGAAACACGCCGTGGAGAAAGATTTGGTTCACCAAGCATGGGCACTTGCGAGTGCCCATGCTTGGTGAACCAAATTTTGGGCAAGGCAAGGCAAGGCATGTTTATTTATATAGCACATTTCAGCAACAAGGCAATTCAAAGTGCACATGAAACATTAAACACAGACAAAATGCAGTATACAATATGAAAGAACATTTAAGTACAATTAAAAATAGAATAAAAGTCTCAAATTTAATTTAATGAAAAAGCAGTGTCAAACACAAACTGAAAAGAACTGAGAGCAGCAGCAGACCTGCAGTTTTCTGGGAGTGTGTTCCAGATACGTGGTGCATAGGAACTGAACTCCATGTTTGGTTTGGAGTCTGGGGACAGAAAGCAGTCTGGATGGTTCATAATGTAGAAGCCCTAAACCATTCAGTGCTTTATAGGTGAACAATAGTATTTCAAAATGTATCATTTGACATGAAGTAAGGATGTAAGGATCTAAGAACTAAAGTGATATGATCCATTTTCTTGATGACTTCGTGAGGACTCGGACAGCAGCCTTCTGAATCGACTGCAGCTGTTTGTTTGATGTTTTAGGGAGACCTGTAAAGACACAGTTGACGTTTTTCCAAACCTTACTGAGACAGAAATGTAATCCTTTAATCCTTGATAAATTCTGAAGGTGTTAGTAGGTTGACTTAATGTCTTAATGTGGAAGTTCAAATTCAGGTACATCACTCCAACAAGACTTCTGGCTTGAAATGCGAATTTTAACATTTCCAAACCAAGCTGAGCACTGACTTTTAAACGTTGTTCCTTAATTAGTTGGTTTCTAGATTGTTCTTTTTTAAGAGCGGCTGAATGACTCTTGACAGTTTTCAAGGCCTGTGTGAATACACAGAGAAGAGATACGTTAACAATTTGTAGATGATCTAAGGCTATGTAAGGCAGAATTGATATCATAGTATATTATCCATAGTATAATCATAGTATCTTATTTGATTTTAAGTGGACACATATATCCTGAATCTGATATGGAGGTACTGACAGCCTGTCTCATTTTCGGAATTTTGTCAGTGAAAAAGGTTGCAAGCAACCAGGTGTAAGAATAGCCAGACAGGGGAGGAAGATGAACTGAGCTCTTTGGGTTGTTTTTCAGTTCCCTTGACACAACGTATGGGGAGATGGCTGCACACTGGAGAGCATAACTCCAAACCAATCGGTGCCTTGATCCCGAAGATGTGAGCAACGTGTGAACATTTCCAAAGTGACACCCTTGCTGGACATGACAAACAGCCATTGTGGGGAGTCAGAGTACACAGTCGCCCATGGGCTTCCCTGTAGGGACCCTCTCTGGTGGACCATGGGAAGGTAGACCTTTAAACAACTTGTCAAACTGGTCCATGTTCCACAGACAAGTGTGTTGACAACTCTGAAACATGCTTTTGGGGACAGTTGAGCAAAAGGGCGAGAACTTGTTCTCAACCTTGAATAGCTTTCTCTCTGACCAGCTTTCATTTGAAAGGGACCTGACCATGAGATTCAGGGGGGGGAATGGAAGGAAAAGCTCAATACAGCTTTTTAGCCTGCTAATAAATCGGTTTAACCAATCACACACTGGTATAACAGCCTTAGTTAACAGTGGTAAACGATCATATACCTATAATAAACACTGTTATGTATTGATCATTCATCTTGATAGCAGTCTGCGCTACCAACCAATGTTTACCTGCACTGTTGTACATGAATATAGGTTGCTTTTGATAACATGACGCTGTGTGGCTCTATTGCTACAGTTTTGTTTTGATACCAACTTTCTCAGAAAGGGTGAGAGCCTCCATCCATCCATCCATCCATTATCGTGACCGCTTATCCTCTACGAGGGTCGCGGGGGGGCTGGAGCCAATCCCAGCTGCAACGGGCGAGAGGCGGGGTACACCCTGGACAGGTCGCCAGCCTATCACAGGGCGGGTGAGAGCCTACTTTTAGTTATCAAACAGGGACACTTCCTCAAAAATTAACCTTTCAGAAACATGGAGGTATGAAAGAAGGTACACTCTTAAGACTTGAGTGTTCCCTGGCATGGTACTGTTTGCCTAAACTCTGAAACAGCCTTGAAAGCTGAAGTAGTGGTCAGTGGGGCAGGGCAATAGTATGATGGTACCAAATATCTAAATATATATACTAAATATATAATACATATTATATTTTCTGGCATTGTGATATTGTGTCAGAATGTAAGAATTAGTACAGCTGACTAATCTTCTTCTGGCCCCCAGTCGGAGGCCCTTCATCTTCAGTCTGCTTCTGTACCAAACCGCACTGGGGAGTGTACTGTATAGGGGAAAACAATGTGTGAATCTATTTCCATCCAATGCATTCATTCTGTTTACACAAAAATTAAGTATGAAACCTGAAGAAAAAAAAGAATAACACGAATGACTCTTAATTTGGCTACTTTTGTAGCCAAATTTGTAATAAACATTTTCGAAATGAGGTGGTGGGTTGTGTCAAGTGTACATACATAATGATAATAATATCTCAGGAAAACGTCTGGCCCCTGAACAATAGGGTTGAATAGTTCTGGTTTATGATGAGACTATTCTGCGGTGGTATCTGACTTTATACCACAGCATTGTTGAATACTTGATTGTGATTGGTCTGTAATGTTCCAAAGGTGGGCTTTATTTTTTATACATTTTCTTCAGCTTCCCGAATCAATAATCCAACTGCAACTCCAACATAAAAAACAACTGGCCAATCTCAACCCAATGATTTCTTGGCAACGCAAATATGATAATCTCAAAGCACCACAGAAGAATAATTGAATCAATAAATACACAATAATGTTATACGTAGATTAAAGCAACATACTGTATATCTAATCGTCGTTGGTAACTGATAAGCAGAGTTATCCATAGGTTTAACCATAAGTGATGTACGTTGCAGTGGGAAACAACCTTAGCGGCCTCTTTATCCTCCAATAACAGAACACCGTGTCGTGGTTTATTCCTTACTTATCTTACCTTACCTCCTTATCATTTTAGACGTTTCTGAATGACCTCAAGACTGAACCCGAGGCATCAGAGATCTGTGAGCATGACTTCCAGCAATGTACCAGCAGAATGGTGTGTTTTACATGTAGCTAAAGCAACACTTTAATCAGCCAGACTAAAGTCATCTTCTGCTCCTCGTCAATCTACGTCAGGATTCTCAATCCCCACGCTGCTGGCTGCCAGCGGCTGGCCTCAGGCGGCTTCATCTCTCAACACATCGGACCTCATGCATTAAACAGCAGTACAATGGAGATGTGCACTTTGTACATATAGGCTGCGTTTCTCTTGGTGCTGGTCTCTGTTATCCGCCGTGACTCATTGTCCCTCCTCCACCCCCTTCACTACCCAGACCAGGAAGACCTCACCGTGGACACAGAGATGGTCCTCCAGGGCCAAGGAACTGCATCACAGTGTAGGAACTCCTCCTCTCCCGGCCTCCTTTATGAGTCATCTTATGGTGTCCAATCACCAAATTGTTAGTGTTATTAACTACCTGGTAGTATATTTTTATACTGGTCTCTCCTGATTGAAATGACCTCCTAAAGACTCCTAAAAGATATTGTTGTTATGGAAGTCAGACCGTTGGGTCACATATGACGTGTGATATGTAACATCTTATATGACAAAAGATATGGCGAGATTGTCCCACTGTGGGGAGGGGGCAAAGTAGACCATGTAATGATTTATAGAAAAACATTTGCCGAATTGATTGACTCGTATAAGTTTTATTATTGAAAAACTTTCTAGTTCATTTTTTTAAGGAAATGAATAACTGCAGTAGAAAAGTGACATGTTTAATATTTCAATATTCTGACGATGGGTTGAAACTGATTCAGAAAATGTTTTAAATGATCTTGCACATCTTTTTTTTTTATTACACATGTGGCTGCCGAGTAGCTCGGCAGCCACATATGTAAAAAAAAAAAAAAAAAAAAGATGTGCAAGATCAATAGAACGTTAACTAATGGATGAATTCTAGTTTGTTTGGTCAGGAAACGTGAATGTATTGAATCCATTGAAACATAACGTGTTGCTTTAAAGGGATCTGACTCTAAATACGTCGTGGTGCCGGGTCGTTTATGGGGTTTATGGATGGTGTGCTGAATGACGGCGTTTATAGACGCCACCTCCTCCTCCTCGTATTTGTAGACGCCTGTAACTGCGCGCGTACTGTGCGCCTCTGTACATTTGGATCGTGTGCTTGTTTGAGTAAGACAGCGACTGCGTGTGTGTGTGTGTGTGTGTGTGTGTGTGTGTGTGTGTGTGTGTGTGTGTGTGTGTGTGTGTGTGTGCGTGCGCGCGTTCCTCCGTCATTGAGTGTACCGTAGGACATGCGGGTGTGCCTGTGTGACCACTGCCTCGTCAGAAATCAAATCCCTAATTCCTCTCGTTGAATACAGAAATGACGCGTCGTCTTAAGTCACCCAGTCAAGGTGAGGCAGCGCTCGGCATGCTGAGTGTTTGCTAAGAGGCTGCTCGTATGCCCCCGCACACCCCGCAGGTAAACATTTGTTATTCATCAAGCTCGCTGTCTTTCAGGCTGGGGCTGCCCGCACCTGGTGTTTGGTGTTTGCTCTGTTTTGTGGAAAATACGCTGGATGGCAGGTTGTTCTTGACTAGTTTTTACATTTAGTTTATTATTATTAAAAATTAGTCTTTTTATAGTCCGCGACATTCTAAAAATAAATATTTCCCGTTTAACCTCATGCTCCGTGTATATTAGACCCGCAATTTTGTGTTTTGTTTTCACTAAAAGGCATTGCTGTTTATTTGATTTTGAGAACCACGACTAAACCATTATTCCAAGATTCACTGGAAAACACAGAGAAACATGGTGTTGGTACCATCCCACCAAATATGTAGTAGATATAGATTACTTTGTATGATGTAAGCTATCTGACACACCTGGCCTGTGTATCTCATCTACAACAACATGGACAGCGAATGCTCGACAACAAATATCATTCCGTCACAATAGGCTGCCTCTCCATCTTTCAGGACAGTCAATTCTCCATGAGATAAGATTACACATTTACTAATGATACTTGTTCTTAATTTAACTATTACAATAATTACACCAATCACCTTCCTTGACAGTTGCACCTGAGGGGTAAAATATATATATATATATATATATCTGAACAGGTGGCGTCACAGCTCATTGCTATGCATGACAGCAGGACGTCAACGTCTTACTATGTGAGACGAAACAGCAGAGAAAGTGGGCGGACTATAAATGACCAATTAGGCAGCGACATTTGTTTGCTTAATCGCCTGACTGTCTAATTTCATGTTTTTTTCCCCCCAGGCTTTTCCCTTGTTTTCAAGTTCCGGCTTGAATTAAAGATTGTATTGCAAGTATACAGTATAGACACAGACAGATGAACAGACAGACAGACAGACTACACCCAGAGCCACCGGTCACAGTGTGTGGCCGTCAGTCTTTTGACAGGATAAGCACCAGAGGACCAGTCCAGGTGCATTATGGGCAGAGGACCATCTGTTGCTGTGGTGACAGTACACTCTCAGAAATAGGGGTACAGTAGGGGTACAATTCTGTACCCCAAGGTACAATCTACACTAATGTACCCAGCTAGGCTCATTATTGTACCTCAAGGAACTTAAATGTACCTTTTTGGCTCACAAAAAGGTACGCACCTGTTCTAAAACAGTTAAAGGTACAAATATGTACCATTTCTTCTCAATGTTAAGGTCCAATATCAGGGATCATGGATTCATAAGTTTTCTTGTGACCTCAGTTAATTTGAAACGAATATGAAAGTTTTGAAGGTAGGCCTATCCTCAATAGTTTATTATTAATTAAGTCAGTGTTGTGATCATTTTGACGCCTACACTGATATGAAGAAATCTCAAGCAAGAAGGTGTTAAATTGTGAATGGTCCTACAGAATAATAGGCTACTGATGTTGTTCTATAACACTGAACAAAGATGATGGAAATAAAACAACCGTTATTACCAACCCATAGACAGTAAAAGCCAAAACCTTCTGAATCGCCATGTTCTCCCAACAAAAGCCCGCGCAATTCCCGTGCACGCTAGTGTTGGGAAGACCGAGTCTTTTTACTGCACCGGATCTTTTACTCTCGGACAGTAAATTGAACGAATCTTTGAACTAGTCATTTCGTTCATTTCGTTAATTTTTACAGCAGGTGGCGCTGTAGCCCTCTTGTGAGCATTGTAAAAAAGACTGCGGTTCTCAAACACTTAACAATGAAGACAACATGGTTTACACAAAATGACAAGCAATTCAAACCATGTGAAAACCTAGGAAAGCAAATACACACCACAATGAAGTGACTTGTGTCCTGTATCCTCCCTGCCACTGTTGTTTGAAAGCACGACACCACAGTGACTGGGTAGCTGTCACGTGACAAATGAACGAGACCGATCCGAATGAAAATGGATCACTCACTGAACGAATCACTTACTGAGACATGATCACTCCCGAGTCATGATTAGTTCATATTGAACGAATCGTTCACGTTCGACACAACACTAGTGCACGCGCATCGAGCCGCACAGACAGATAGACCGTTGGATTTTCGGAAGATGGCGTTTGCAGGTTTGCCGACCGATGAACTTCTCCAAAAGTTGACCGACCAAGGACTTTTGATTACTGATATTGAAGCACAGAGATTTAGAGGTAAGTTTACATTTTAAGTGGTGTCTATAGCTCGCTAACATTCGTTTTTGGGTTTATTTCTCTTGCTAACAGTTACCTGCAACTTGGCAGGCTGATCTAACGTTAGCTCCCATTAGCTAACATTCCAAATACTTGGCGCCCCCCTCCACCACCAACAACTAAATGCCACATGAACTAACCTCTCATTGTGTACACTCTTTTAAACAGAGAACCGTTCTATAATATAACCGAATAAAGCATAGAGGTGACCAAAATTAAATTGGAATGTCATGTTGTGTAATTGAAAATTATGTTGGGTAAGGTTATATGCTAACGTCAACTAGCAAGCTAATGTTAACGTTCGCTATTTTAGAACGTGTGTGTAACCAACGACTAGATCTAACTTAAAATGTAAAACGCAGTATACGTTTTTGATAGGTTACTAAATTTGTATGTTTTAAATTGACGAATTATAAGGTTTTCCGAATGTTGGCTAACTAACTTCATCTTGTACAGAAATGGCGCCAGAGTTGTCAGTTAACGTTAAGAGTTGTAGCTAGAGCTAGTAAGGCTTAATGTAACCCAGGATAACTGACCTAAACAAATAAAAGATTTAACACAATAATAAATGTATTGTGGGAACTTAATATAGCATGTTGTATTAAGTTAATTATGATTTAAAAACTAAACATGGCTATAATGTTTAAAAAACAACAACCTTTTAATTGGTGTAATACATCTTTAGCGAATGCACCAGTAGACAACCAATCAGAACGGTGTAGCGTCACTTGCGTGCGAGCGAGCGAGCGGGAGATAGAGAGAAACGAGTTTGAGGCGGTTTTTGCAGTGGAAAAAAACTAGCGACACGAGTAGAAAAACGAGAGTAAAAAGAGGATAAAGAAAAGCGAAAACAAAGTAAGGTTAAAGAGCATTAAGCCTCACGTTGCACTTTCTTTTTTGAGTGGTTTTGATTGCTTTTGTTGTTATTCGGTGGGGTTTTCACGGGACTGTGTGTTATCCGATTCGGTGGGGTTTTCACGGGACTGTGTGTTATCCGATTCGGTGGGGTTTTCACGGGACTGTGTGTTATCCGATTCGGTGGGATTTTCACGGGACTGTGTGTTATCCGACTCGGCGGAGTTTTCGCGGGACTCTTTTGTTATTATTCGTTGGGGAACTCGGCGTGTTTTTTTATGAAGAGGAGATCGGTTGGTGGAACAGAACCGAGAAAGCAAGATGGCGAGCTACCCGTATAAGACATCATCGCGAGCTGTAGCACTTCATGCTGCGGGACCACACTCCTGTTTCGTGGATAACTGAGGAGTGGTAAGACAAATTAACTTTCCAAAAGTGGCTGCAACATGCCGTGGAGCTTCAACTGAAGTGAAGGAATTAACAAAAGGACTGATTAGATACTATGTTCAAAATTGAAGTGTATTGATCTCCGATAATGCTGGTGTAGTTTCTTTTCTTTGTTTTTGATGCACTTAATTGTATGTTATGTAATTGTATATTTATTGGGCTATTACAATTTAAATGTGATATTTGGTGTTTAAAGTAAAGGGAACAAAATAGTACTAAAATCTCCAATTAGCACCATTTAAATAAAATTAAAGTTGAGTTAATTAAAAAAAAGTTAAAAAATAAAATAAAAATTGAGTCAATTAAATCAAATAACTAAAATACAATAATAATTTAAATAGCAACTTAAAGGTGCAAAGTTGGAAATATTGTCCTTGACCTAAATATTGTATTGACCTAAATAAATGTAAATTAATCCGAAGTGAAACAAAAAAAAGGGAAATACTTTTCTTTTTTTCAACATATTTGATTTATTCTGTTTCCCATGGTTTATATGCCGAATGATGTACCATATTTTTTGCAACATAAATGAACCACAGTTCAAACTTACCTCTCAGTCTTGGTGTGTCATTGCTAACTTACAGTCACATAATGCTCCTTAGAATCTAGCCCTAGTTACTAGTAAGGATTTACAGTGCTATATTAACATTACCTTTTTTGCCATAATCAAATTATGCGTTATGTTTATTTGCATGTAAAGCCCTTTTCGGTAACTGAAATTGTTATAATAGTGTATTTAGTTCATGCACATGGGGTGGTCAATTTAGCACTGTCGAAGAAGCCCTTATTGCTTAATTTTACACGTGGCGAAGGGAACGCTTCAGTTATGCACCTGGTGTAGCTCCCCTGAATAGTGTATAGCCTAGCTGAAGGTTTTATTTATTTAAGTTTGAGTGTTTTTTGGGTGGTGGACTTAAAGCGGCTGTTTTTGTAATACTACAAAACTACTACTTTCATATCATGTGGGGTTCTTTCATGTCTCTATTAACTTTTTTTTTTTTTTTTTTCAGACAATGAAGTGGATGGGGACACTGTTGATTGTGGCTTGACCGAGAGTATGGTTGCACACTTGTTTCAAGGTTCTTTTAAGAAGCAGTTAACATTTATGCAACTTGTGAGTAAGTTGAAAGAGCCTGTAATAACTTTGACATTAGAGAATGTGACTCCAGAGGAATGGGATCAGTCTACTTCGTCTAGGCCTATACCAAGGTATGTGTGTGGAAGTTTTAGGGGTATCCTCCTGATTTTTTCAGTCTTTGCATGACTGACCAATTTTAAGCTCAAGTGTGCTGTTAGTAATTAATGGCTTGTTTTGATGTCTCCCCCCCCCCCCCCCCATTTTAGCAGTGCTTGTGGGGAATTGCCAGCTGGTTTCGACATTCCAGTGGTCCCCAGAGATGTACAAGCCCTACTGGACAACAAGCAACCATGCCATAAAACACCCAAATACAGAAATGTAATAGTCAGAGTTCTGTATGAAGCTGTGGCACAATACACAACGTAAGTGCTTCTACATTTTCATTTATTAATTTAACAGATGTTTTTGGACAAAGCTACTTACAGAAAGAGGAATAGCATATACTACATAGACTTTACAATTAGTAAACACAATTGATTTACTTTTCTTTTGTCTTAGGTATCCTACAAATGCAGACTATGTCCAAGCTGTAAAGTCTTTAATTTCAAAATATCCTTTCCTGAAGGATCTTGAGGGAAATGGCTATGTAAGTGAATACCAATAATAAACCTCTTTAAACAGATGACAATATTTACACTATATTGACAAAAGTATTGGGTCACCTGCCTTGACTCCCATATAAACTGACATCCCATTCTTAATCCATAGGGGTTATTTGTATACCATAATGATAAAATGTTGTGCATATTAAATGGCATACAGTTACAGCATATAATTAAAATATTAATCATTGTTAAGTATTATGTCTTATCCAGCCAGGAATAGCACATGATCTGTGTCTGAAAAGATTTAATGTAAACAAACATGTTTTTCTGTCAACTAGCATACATGGCACATGTCATTGAAGAGAAAATTTAAAATGGAACGTTCAAACCTGGTTGATAATGAGGAAGTCCTGCGTATTAAACAGAAGTTTGGCCACAATAGATCACACCCACCAGCAGAACCTCCAGGAAGTAGGCCTACTCCAAGACGCGTGGTTCGTTGAAAAAAAAAAAATGCTCTATGTATGTCATTTTGAGTCACAGATGTGTTTCTGATTACCTCTCCCACTCTATCTTCCCAGATACCACCATGCATTCTAGGAGAGGATCCATCCTCCATTGAAGCTCATGTTAGAGTATTGCATACCCAATACCAGAAGATGCAACCTGACACTGACCTAGTTCGTGATCGAATGCAGCTAACGTTTGCGTGGCGGCAAAAGGAAATTGCAGATGGCATGACAGTAGAGGACGCCGTAAAAAAATACCCTTTTTTAACGACACCCACTGGGGTAAATGCAAAATGCATAAATGTCTGTGAGGGGGGGGGGGGGGGGGGTCGTTCGCTAAAATTACTCGAAATGAACGCTATGATGACACTCAGAATTTCTTTTCATTATTTTTGTTTGTAGCTGTGTGATGAGTTGGACCGAATTTATCCAGGATGCGGAGGAAATGTGTGTCAGCGGTTCAAAGAAGGCTTCAACTTGATTCTACCCAAAGTACTTGGCCTGGCTAACAACAAATCCCCCCTGTTCCAAGTCTACCTGGAGGCAAAAGATGAAGCTCTCGCTGAGCATCTGCCAGGTACTGATGAAATACTGTTGCTTATATGCCACAACATATGCCATATTTAAATGGACACTTTTAATCCGATTAAAAACAGAATAAAAGCTCAGTCGTAATAAAAATGTTCATATAAACACCTCGAATAAAAATGCCTTTCCGGGTGTTAGTGTTTCGCGGTCCTAAGTCTAAACGTGTCTTGCAATTGCTGTTTGTTCATGTTTACAGACTTGTTTATTGCACTTTT
Source organism: Urophycis tenuis (assembly GCA_036785325.1). Taxonomy (NCBI): domain Eukaryota; kingdom Metazoa; phylum Chordata; class Actinopteri; order Gadiformes; family Phycidae; genus Urophycis; species Urophycis tenuis. The sequence goes on along the minus strand of JAXIVH010000048.1, from coordinate 1,418,089 downwards.
CAAAATACACATTAAATATGTAGGGGTGGCAAATGAAATGGCTATTGACATCGCAAGTATATCATCTGTCTTGCAGAAATTGACTTAAGAGCAGCCCTCATCTTTCTGCCGTACATCTTCAGGGAGAACATTGACCGCTTTATTACACTTGGAGAGGTATGTACTGTACAGTATGTCTAACTTCCAAACATCGCTTTTAACTTTGCATCATGTAGCCAATAAACAAACTAAAGCATCCCTGTCATTGTAACCCAAATGTTAACACTATCGTGTTTTGTGGAAACCTTTTTTTTTTGTATTTGTTTGGTTCTTGTCTTGAATAGTGTGAGCCTGGCACGCCGTACCCAACGATTCAGTTGACTGATCAAGACTGGAAAATGGCCTTCACCAGGAGAACTCCAAACATTGTGAAAGTGGATGGCGTCGAGGTGTGTCGTGGCTCAGGAATTGACGAGGGAATCATCTCCGCCTTCTGTACATACTTCGTTTACAATCTTCAGTATCCAAAACACCTGAAGAGCACCCTCATGTTTCTTCAAAGGTATATAGCAAAAATTATAGTGGATGGTGACCAGCCTTTGCCAATAACGGTCACAAGAAAAATCAATCTTTTATATTGATTTGACCATGCCTCGTCCTTACCAATGTCCTAAGTGCTCGAGGAGGGCATTTACTTTGAGGAAGCTTATTCAGCACATAGGACTCATTCATGCACATGAACCCAATTTTTCTATTACTTGTGGACTTAATGACTGCCAGTCATCCTTCACTAAATATCACTCTTTTAGATGCCATTTGTATAGAAAACATAGAGACAATGTTTTATATTCTGACAATGACATCGAGAGCGTATGTGATGCTGAGACTTTTGAGGACTTAGATGACCCTAGGACCGACACAGTAGTAAATGAAACACCCCCGTCTATGGATAAACTCCTGCACAATTTCAGGGAGAACATTTTCAATTTTGTTCTTAAATGCCGAGAAAAGAATCAACTTCCCATTTCTGTTCAGGAAGAAATTGTAAATGATGTTAACTTCTTGCTTTGTTTTTTCAAGGACAACTATGATGATGTTATAGATTATCACCTGCAGAAAAATGGTTTTGATGTAGCAGAATGTCCAGATTTAGCAAAAGTCATGCATTCTAATGATTTTTTTGATGTGGCATCTAGGGCAATTCGATCTCCATATTTGATCAAAGAACATTGCAAATCCCGGCTTAATATGATTGAACCAGTCCATTATAAGTTAAGAAACACTGAAGGACATGCTGTGGGCTCCTATTCATATGTACCTATTGCTGAAGTTCTAAAGAATTACTTATCTCACGAAGATATTAGAGATCAATTTTTGTCAGAGGATAACGTAGAGACAGACAGAGAATATATTAGGAATTACACAGATGGACAAAATTTCCAAAACCACCCTTTTTTTAAACTTCATCCAGATGCACTACGTCTTCATATGTATGAGGATGAATTTGAAGTAGTAAATCCTTTGGGATCAAAAAGGACAAAACATAAGCTATGTGCATTTTATTACACCGTTGGCAATTTAAATTCGAAATATAGTTCTAAGTTGAAGCATATTCACTTAGCACTGATGGTTCGATATTCATTTGTGAGACAGTTCGGTCTTAACATCATTTTAAAGCCTATGCTAGATGATCTTAAAAAACTAGCCCATGATGGTTTTACATTAAATTTGGGCGAAATTGAGCTCACGATTCGCGCTGCACTTGCAACCATATCTGGTGATAACTTGTCCGCTCACATGTTGGGTGGATTCACCATGTCATTTAACTCGGGTAGAGTTTGCCGCTATTGCATGGCTACTCATGCAGACATAAAACAGACATTCAGTGAAGACAGCTTTGTTTTAAGAACACCTGAAGTTCACCGGTGTCATCTTAACCGAATACAACAATTTCCTGATGTCAAAGCAACATACGGGGTAAACAGTCCTTCACCTTTTGAGGAGTTGCCTTATTTTGATGTGACGACGTCTCTTCCACCAGATGTAATGCATGATTTACTAGAGGGGGTAATTCCTCTAGTCATGAAATTAGTTATCAGCAGATCTCACACGGAAAAACATATTACGATAAAAGAAATAAATGAAGAATTGCACAAAATATGTATCGGTCAAAATGACAAACAGAACAAACCAGTACAGTTAACTGAAAGACTGCTACAGTTTGGTATTACTGGTTCTGCCTCTCAAAAATGGTGCCTTTTCAGACTTCTGCCTTTTGTGATGGCACATCGTGTGCCAGTTGATTGTAAATACTGGCATGTATATTTACTATGTCGGGAAATAACAGATATGGTGATGGCACCAAAGGTGAGAAGGGAGAATATTCAGTTGTTGAATTTGCTGGTCTTTGAGTTCCTGACAGAGATGAAGGAAGTTTTTGGTAATGTTATTACACCCAAGTGTCACTATCTAATCCACTACTCAAGACTTATAGAGATGTATGGGCCCTTGCGATTGTTGTGGTGTATGAGGTTTGAGAGCAAGCACCAATATTTTAAAATTGTTGCTGGAAACTGTCGAAATTTCATAAACATAGCCACAACACTGAGCAATAGGCATCAATTCAGACAGTGTTGGGAGTTTTCCTCCCAGTCTATGCTGGGACAATTTGAAAATGTCCCAGGCAATAGCGTGACCACACCATTTTCGTCCTTATCTGTTGAATTGCAAAGATCCCTGGTTGTCCATCCCAGTCTCTCTCATGTGCATTTAGCAGAAAAGGCTTTCCAGCGGGTGTCTGAAGTGACAGTAGACAATGTGAAGTATGCTGTTAAAGACGTATTTGTCATAGATGTAGTTCATTCAGAAAGGATTCCTTTATTTTGGCAAATCAAATATATTTTTAACATAGATACTATGTGGATTCTCTGTGGGAAGATGTTGATTCCTCAAACATATGACAGGCATTTTCATGCCTATAGTGTCAAGGTTGATGGTGAGTGGACACTACTTAAGCCAGGATATGAAATGGATTTTCAGGCAAATGACACTTACTCTGTTGATAATAGTTTATATGTCTCAGTTCGACATGATGTTTAGACGATGAGCTGCAAAACCCATCGTTTTATATTAATTGTATAATGAGTGTTTGTCTCTCTCTGTATTTATTACTGAAACTATTGTAATGTTTGTATTGTAATGAAATGGACTCAGGCAATTTATACTGTGGATAACTTCATTATAAGTCTCAATTTGGTTAAAGTGAAAAATAAATATGATCAGAATCCATTAAATAACATTGCATTCAGCATTTGTCATGTGTGAATAATTATCTTGAGTAAAATGTAATGCACTTTTGAATTTAAAGGGTACAGATTTGCCACCCTAAGGTACAAAAAGGTTTGTCGCTGGGGCAGTACCCTTAAAAGAACATATTTGTACCATTTTCAAAGGTACAATTTCGATCCATTACATAAAGGTACAAGTTTGTACCTTAGGGTACACATTTGTCACCAAGGTACAAATATGTACCCCTAAAGGTACAAATTGTGTACCTTGAGGGTACTGCCCCAGGGACAAGCTTTTGTACCTTTAAAAGTACAATTCCGTACCTTCTTGGTACAATTTTGATCCATTACATAAAGGTACAAGTTTGTACCTTAGGGTACACATTTGCCACCAAAGGGTACAAATTGAAGGGGTACAAATATGTACCCCTGGTTAAAGGTACAAATTGTGTACCCTTGAGGGTACTGCCCCAGCGACGAGCCTTTGTACCTTTACAGGTACAATTTTGTACTTTCTTTTCTGAGAGTGTAGGGTGTGTAAGACCCTGTTGGGCTCAGTTTTAACCCACCACAACAATCTCTGTTTTGATCACTGGTCATTTCCTATATTGTGTGTACCCTCTATCATGAGTCTCACATCTCCAAATGATGAAATAACCACAAATATGTATGGGGTGCAAAAACACTAACAATAATCCCAACTGTGTCTTCATTCACGTGACGATGCTCACCAAAGTCAAAAGGTTTTCCATCAATAGATCACACAGTAGAACAACACATCATCACATGACAAATGTATTGCAATTCTAACGGTGTTTACTTACCTGATACAGTAAAATGTAGAATGTATGAATCCTAAACAATAGCCTACCAGTGCACAGGTAGGCTATTATTTAGGATTTATTCATCATGTCTACATCTGGGATGTAGAACCTCCGAACTGAAGAATGAATTACGTCTGAAAGGACACCATTTTTTAAACAAGCCCATGACAAACACAGGCACACACACCCACACACACACACACACACACACACACACACACACACACACACACACACACAAATCATCTGCTATTTAAGTGGGGTCCGGACAGAAATCTCCATCACTCCCAACAGCTGTCAGTGTGAACAGCCATCTTGTTTTTTTTTTTGTTTTTTTTTATCACCCTCCACTACTCCACAGGCATCCAAACAAACAGGATAAACAGCGGTCGTGTATTTATGGCAAAACCTGAGGAAAAATGAAGACAGGAAGAGAAACGCAGATGGAAGGCTGAAGATAAAACACCATTTGTCGCTCTTGTGAAACGTCTTGTTCAGCTTGTGTAGCGGCGGCGGCGGCGGCAGTGGCGGCGGGGGCGTGGGCGTGGGCGTGCTTCAGGTGACTGATTGACACCTGAGGCCGCGTCGGCGCCGTCCTCCCGGGAGCAGCACCAATAAACCAACAGGCCGGCCTGTCACCTCCCGGAACACAGCGGCCGCGCGGACGGGAGGTTAGCGTCGCGCGCTAACTTCTTCTGACAAGATGCAGCCGTTTAAGATGTGTGTGTTTTTTTTCTTTCTGACAGGGAAAAGCGGTGAAGTTAAGAGGGAAATCTGCGCTTAGAGAAAAACAAATCACTGCAAGAAACCCCCACCCCTACACACACACCCACAAACGTACACAACGCACACACACACACACACACACACACACACACCCACAAACGTACACAACGCACACACACACACACACACACACACACACACACACAACACACACACACACACACAACACACAGACACACACCCACAAACGTACACAACGCACACACACACACACACACACACACACACACACACTACACACACACACACACACACAACACACACACACACAACACACACACACACACACTACACACACACACACACACTACACACACACACACACAACACACACACACACACACACTACACACACACACACACACACACAACACACACACACACACACAACACACACACACACACACAACACACACACACACTACACACACACACACACACTACACACACACACACACACTACACACACACACACACAACACACACACACACACACACACACTACACACACACACACACACACACACACTACACACACACATCCAGAAAGTCTTTAGGATTCTAAACATGGGACTGGGGTTGGTTTGTTTCAGTGTTTTCCAATAGGAAACCCTGCAGGAATGGGTTGCGTGATGAGATGTGATCGGTGTGTGTATGTGTGTGTGTGTGTGTGTGTGTGTCTGTATCTGTGTGTGTGTTTGTGTGTGTGTGTGTGTGTGTGTGTGTCTATGTCTGTGTGTGTGTCTGTGTCTGTGTGTGTGTCTGTGTGTGTGTGTGTGCATATGCGTGTGTGTCTGTGTGTGTGTGTGGGTGTCTGTGTCTGTGTGTGTGTGTGCGCCTCTTTCCATGTGCATGGTTGTGTAGGTGGTTTCTCTCACTCTCTTTCCAGTTATCTCTGTGTATATGTGTTTGTTGTTGTTGTTTGTTAAGTTGTGTCTCTCTCTCTGTCAGTATGTTTCCATGCTGAGGGAAACCCACGTGGACAGGGGGACCAGTCTGTTTCTTATATCTCTCTCTATATCTCTATCTGTTTATATCTCTCTCTCATTAGGACCACGGTTCAGGTGAACTGATGAACTAGTTCATTGAATCTCTCCTGATCTACAGTAAATAAATACTAGGTCTGTTTCCCACGCATGCAATTAAGCTTTCTCGAAAAGTTAAAATGTAACAATCAAGCTGTACCAGGAAAGGAAGAAAAATCCTTCCTGGGCACAAAATAAAGACACTAAAGCAACAAAACAATGAGCAAGCAATCATGTTGAATATTATATTTAACAGTTCGTTAGTCGATCTACGATCCCAGCATCCCCTTGTCTGTAATGAGCTTATATTTGCAGCAGCGAAACTCAGCAAGAAGAATTTCTGGCTAAATAAATAATGTAATGTCTTGAATTAAATCCAGGGAATACAGCTATAAATGAAGCCATTTTAATGTAAAACCCCATGTGTGTGTGGGTGTGTGCCTCACAGAGACCAAAACAAAGAGTGTAAAGCGATGGAGAGAAAAAGAGAGATTTATGTTCTATGGAAATTGTATACGGTAGGGGATTTCTGTTGGCAACCCAGACTCCTACCACAGGAAACTGATCCATTTGGATTATGAATGCCTCCTGTTGACACATAATGTTAGTTCTGAAATGACAGACTAATACAATTAGCATAAAGGTGCATTTCTGTGAGAGGGGAACTTGGGACCGCCTGAAGTCACCTTCTTGGGTCACTGAAGACTCTACAAGAAGAATCCCAGTCGGCTGTATCCTGCCCCAGGGCTCTGGTCTCAGCCCATTAACACCAATCAGCAGAGGATTACGCTCAAACTTAAGTAACGTCTTCATGAATTGTCAACGGGTTTACTTTGGGTAGTGACCAGACGTCCCGATTCTGAGTCTCGTGTCCCGAGTCCCGATGCTAAAGTGTCCAATTATTCACGGTACAATATGACACTGGCACAGCACCAGGATGGCCTGGAAAGTATACGGCCTGTTCACCATCACAATGCTGTCTTGATTATTCCCATTTTCAAAGTCCGACATTCATTCATGTCATGGGGTGCGTGTGTGCGTGCACACGCATTATGGTCACGTGCACGCGCATTATGGTCATGTGCAAAATGTCCCGCTTTTTGGTCAGAGAAATCTGGTCACCCTAACTTTGGGCCACAAAGGTAAACATGCATTAGGGTTCATTCAAATGACTCGGTGACCACAGCGCGCCCACACGTAGATGCCCTGCTTCCACGCTGAGTGTTAGAGGAGCCTGTGATCCCAGAATGTTCTAGAAGCCGACTAAAAGCACTGCATGCCTGAAGTGTCGCAGCTGAGTCCACAACTGCTGTCTGCTAGCCTAAGGTCCACTTTCTATTTAAACACCTGAGACAGTGCACACACGCACACACACACACACACACGCACACACACACACACACACACACACACACACACACACACACTCACACACACACACACGCACACGCACACACACACTCACACACACACACACTGACACACACACACACACACACTCACACACACACACACACACACACTCACACACACGCGTACGCACACAGGTGCGCGCACACACACACACACACACGCACACGCACATGCACACGCACACACACACACACACACACACACTCACAAACACACACACACACACACACACACACATTTCATCGCCTTTCTCTCTCTTCCTTAATATGGAAATCTAATTTCTGAAGTATTCTTAGTGAAAACACAGAATTGGGGTATATTGCACTTTATTAGGATCAAACTGCCAGTGAACTTTTCTCCTATGTGTTTATACATGTGCAATGTGTCTATTGCCAAAGCATATAAACAAAACAATCTTAATCAATGTTATCCGTTGATATGTGTGCAGGGATTTCTTAAAATCAGTGGCTGTGCTTTCACACCAACTTTTGAGAACCTCCAACATGACAGTAGCTCTGTGGGGCAGCCGCGGCCTACTGGTTAGGGCTTCGGATTTGTAACTGGAGGGTGGCCGGTTCGAACCCCGACCAGTGCGAACGGCTGAAGTGCCCTTGAGCAAGGCACCTAACCCCTCACTGCTCCCCGAGCGCCGCTGTTGCAGGCAGCTCACTGCATCGGGTTTAAGTGTGTGCTTCACCTCACTGTGTGCTTCACCATCACTGTGTGCTGAGTGTATTCCACTAATTCACGATTGGGTTAAATGCAGAAGACCAAATTTCCCTCACGGGATCAAATGAGTAATTCTTCTTAATTCTTCTTCTTCTAGAGCGGGTGGACAGAGCGGGTCGTCCACTAACCGTAGTGTACTGAAGAAAGTACCGGAGCCTATAAAGGACTGTATAGTTACCAAAGGGATGTAATCTGACTCTATGCATTTATACCCAAATAACCAAATAATATACTAAACCTGTGTACGTATTTAAATAAGAGTGAGGAGACAAAAACTAAGTTGAACAATTTAATACGGAACCCAATATTATATACAAAACTGCCCTAGAAACACACATCACACATTGCCATATAAACACGCTAATCCACACTCACACCACCTCCCCAATGCTGTACCCTCCCTTTAACTCACACAGCCCACACACACACACAGTCCGACCTGAGGCCCTTCGGTGGGCCTGGCGAATGTCCTCGCGCTCGTAGTGCGGCGCAGCTGGGTCGTTGGTGCACGTGGAGTGGGGGGGAAGGGGGTGAGTGGAAACTGCCGGATACCAAGGGGACGTTGGAGAGGGGGGACACCTCCCTTGTAGATGGGGTGAAGATCGGCGGTGCTGCCTGGTAGGGGGGAATTGAACCCGCCTCACGAACCTCGTCTGGATCGGGGGGAAACCAGCCTCTTCCTGGGTCCCTCTGGCGACGGGCCACGGGCGCGTACTCCTGGGCGCGCACTCTCCTCCACGAGATGGTAGCGTTAGCTAGCTAACTAGCTACCGTCCACTTTGCTAGCCCTGGCCAGTCCAACACTAGCACTCTGAACGGACGGCAGACAAACCTCCGTCTGCCGACGCACCGCACTGCCGACACACCGTACTGCCGACAGCGCAAACAACAATATTCCACCCCAACCGTGGACACCGTTCTTCTCGAGCCTGCCGCGGCTCCCAACTTCACGTCCGCACCGCACGGTTTCCAGCTGCAGACCCCCCTGGCGAACTTCGCGAATTCCCGTCCCCTGACTGCGCGAGACTGGCATATATCTGAACGTATAACCAGCCTAATCACTCCGCACAGCATTATCCGCATTAAACAAATAGGTCTTAGGAATGGCTTCTTAAATAACAAAATGCCCAAACTTGTTGCATAGAATAACACATCAAAACAAATAAACGAAATGAATGATACAATACCCCATTAACATAAACCAATGATTACCTTAATATGTAATTAAAGGGGCAATGTCATGAAAATATGCAAACCTTCAGAACAGCCGCCCCCTGATTTACGGAAGGAAATCAGTAATATAAAATGAAGGTTTGCTACACAAACTAATTAGGGGGGCTCAGGTCAGAATGTGGGGGGAGCTCGATAAGACGAGCTACGGGTCGATGGTAGCTTCTTCGGCCTGTGTCCACTATCGCCGAGCGGACCCTTCCATCTTTCCCCTTGACAACAGTCTTCACTCGCCCCAGGAGCCAATGCGCTCTGGGTAATGCTGGATCCACAAGCATGACGGGAGTGCCAACTTCCAAGTTATTGCGCTCTCTGTGCCACTTGCGACGGCCTTGCATGTTGGGAAGATACTCGGAAGTGTACCTCCTCCAGAACTGGTCAGCTACAGCCTGACTGTACTTCCAGGTACGATCACTGACGTCATCAGTTGAGGCATAGGCGGCGAGTGGGAGAGCTGTGTCTGGCCGCCCCATGAGGAGAGAGTTGGGCGTGATGGGATCGAGGTCAGCCAGGTCGCTACTGGCGTATCCCAATGGCTTAGAGTTGAGGATGGCCTCCACTTCAACCAACACTGTGGCGAAGACCTCAGCTTTGGGGACCTGTCCTCCAAGGGCGAAGTTTAGAGCCGCTTTCACTGACCTGACTTCCCTCTCCCAGACTCCACCGAAATGAGGGGCGTTAGGTGGGTTGTACTGGAAGTCGACTTGGAGGGGGGCTAGTTCTCTTTTCAGCTCCTCCGTCATGTCTCTGTAGTTCTTCTTCAGCTCAGCTTCCCCACCGTGGAAGTTGGTCCCGTTGTCGGAGAGGAGGACACAGGGACGCCCTCTCCTCCCGGTGAAACGACGGAAGGACATAAGGAAGCTGGCTGCTGACAGGTCTGCCAACACCTCTAGATGGATGGCGTTTGAGGTTAGGCATTTAAAGACGATGCCCCATCGCTTTGCTGTTGCCCGTCCGACCTCGGCCCGGACAGAGAAGGGCCCGAAGCAATCCATACCAGTGTGATGGAAGGGCGCCTTGTTGATCTGGAGACGGTCTGCCGGGAGGTCGGACATCATTGGTATGACCGGCCTGGCTCTTAACTTACGGCACTCTGTGCACCTGCCCTGGTAGCGACGCACCGCCTCCCGGCCGCGGAGTATCCAGTACCGCCTCCTCAGTTCAGCGAAGAGTCTCTCCGATCCGGGGTGATGCAATCTGGTGTCATGCTGACGGATGACCAGGTCAGTCACAGGGTGTTTCTGTGGCAGCAAGATGGGGTGCTTGGTATCCTCGGTTAGACCCTGGGCCCTTCTCAGACGACCTCCGACCCGTAGAATGCCTTGGTCATCCAACTCAGGGGCCAGCTGTCTCAACCGGCTGTCATGGGGTAGCTCCACCTTCCGCTCCAAACATGCCACCTCGGTGGGAAAGACCTCTCCCTGCACCCTTTGCAGTACCATGACCTCGGCGGCAGCGTAGTCACTCGCAGTAAGGGGGGTCTTGTCTTCCTTGTTGGGACTTTGATGGCGGAAGGTCTGCTCTTGGAGCTCCTCAATTGTTTTGCAGTCCTCAACGACTGGCCCGTCAGGAACTGCTGGGTCTTGGAGGCCCGTGAGGCGACAGAAGAGGGACTTTCTGAGTTCCGCCTCCACCTCCGTGGGCTCTGGTTCAGGAGGACTGGGCCATTGTGATTCGGGCTTGGTGAGATACTCCGGTCCCTGGTGGTAGAGATTGGGGAGTGCAAGCTGCTTGAGGGTCGCGCCTCTGGTGATAATGTCAGCTGGGTTGGTATCCGTTGCCACATATCGCCAGCAGGCAGACCCGACAAGGTCCTGGATCTCTGAGACCCGAGTTCCCACAAAGACCTTGTACTTGCATGAGGTCGATTGGATCCACTGTATGACTGTGGTCGAGTCAGACCACATCGACACGTCGCGCTCCTCCAGCCGTAGCTCCTCCCGTAGCAGGCGGCCCATCTGAGCTCCACTGACTGCGGCGCAGAGCTCAAGACGGGGCATCGACTGCAACTTCTTTGGCGCGACTCTGCTTCTTGCGAGGGCGAAGGACACATGGATAGTGCCGTCAGGCTCTACAGCACGCAGGTATGCCACTGCGCCGTAGGCCAGCTCGGATGCGTCGCAGAAGACGTGTAGTGAGATTTGGCTGTGTGTCCAACTCACTCCAGGAGGGAAGTAGCTCCTGGGGAGATCGATCTCTTGGAGAGTGGGGAGCTCCTCTTCCCACTCAGACCACCTAGTCTCGAGTGACTCCGGGAGGGGGTCGTCCCATCCCCTCTTCTCGGTCCACAAGCACCTCACGAGCACCTTGGCGCGGGTTGTGTATGGATTGATGTACCCCAGGGGGTCATACTGTCTTGCCAGGGTCCGGTAGATTACTCGCATCGTGAGGTATCTGCGGAGCTCTATCTCCTTGTACCGGTAGCACAGTCTGTCCGTCTTGAAACTCCAGAGGAGACCCAGCGTCATCTCATGTGCGTCATCACTTGACTGAGTGACCCAGGTTTCGCTGCTGTCGGACTTTGCCTCGGCTGGGAGGTCCCTCAAGACTTCAGGGTCATTGCTCGCCCACTGGCGGACGTCGAAGCCAGCGGTAGCAAGGTGGGCACGCAGGTCGCGAACCAGGCGATGTGCTTCCTCCAGGGTCTCAGTGCTGTGGAGGCAGTTATCCACATAAAAGCTGTGCTAGACTACATCGGCTACCCCCTCGGGTACGGTTCCCTCCATCACATGGGCCTGCAGGGCGTAGGTCGCGCAGCACGGGCTGCAGGTCGTGCCAAACGGGAGCACCTCCCACTGGTAGGTAGAGGGGGAATCGCTGGGGTTCTCACGCCACACGAATCTCATGAGGGGCTTGTCTTCGTCCAACAGCAGGACCTGGTGGAACATGCGGCGTATGTCCCCGCTGATCGCAGTCTGCTGCCGGCGAAAGCGCACCATGACTCCGAGTAGGGAGGGGGACAGAGTCGGGCCCGGAAGGAGGTGCTTGTTTAGGTTCTGCTCGCGGACTTGGAAGCTGCAGTTAAATACGACCCGATTCTTGCCATTATGCTTGACGTTATGGTGTGGGAGGTACCATGACTCGGCACTAGCTTCCTCCTCCGCGGGTTCCAGTTTCCGGACGAGCCCTGACTCGACTAGCTTTGTCATCTCTTCAACGTAAGCAGCTGCAGTCTCCGGGTCCCTACTCAGTCTCTTCTCCATGCTCCGCAGGCAGGGCATGGCTACTTCATGTGAGACGCGGAAGGTTGGCATAGGCTCCTTTCGCAGTAGTGGTGTGGCATAACGGAGGACACCACGCGTCTCCACTCTGCGAGTCTTCTCCTTTAAAAGTGCCATGGCCATCTGATCTTCCTTGGAGCGCATGTGCTGTTTTCCGGTCTGAAATGGGGTGACGTCTAGTTGCCATAGCTTACAGACGTTCTCCATGAGTATCCCATCCTCTGGCTCGGCTCCGAGGTAGTGGGTTCGGGTCTGGCTGGGCGTAGGGCTCTTCAGGTTGATGGGGCCTTGGAGGGTCCAGCCCAGTGGAGTATCCAGGGCAACGGGACAGCCTCTCGGGCCCGGCAGGATGCGTCTTGGGAGGGTGAGCCTTGTGTGGTCAGACCCAAGCAGGATGGTCGGCACCACTTCCTCTTCTTGGTCAAGCTCCAACTCAGACAGATGGGGGTACTTAGCCTTGAGGGCCTTTATTGGGTATCCATACTTAGACAGGCTCAAATCCGCTGCAGTGAACACGTCACACAGGGGGTGCACCTCTCCTGGTCGTCCCCGCGCCATGATCTCCAGGGACACGATCTCACCTGCGACCTTGGTGGGCTCTGGCCTGATGGTGAGGATGTTCATCTGGCGGGGTTGACCCTTGAGTCCCAGGGCGTTGGCTGCTTCCTTCAGCAGGAGGGTGCGTTCTGCGCCGTCGTCAATGATCGCGTAGGTCGACATCTCTTTACCATCATGGCGTAGGACGACCGGTACCATCTTGAGTAGCACCCGGGAGTTGTTACCACGCACTGGGCCTACGTAGTAGGTGCGACCCTCCTCGGTCTCAGCGGATCGGTCCTGGGGGGTCTCCCTGGTCTCTGGTTTATCCCTTCTGTCATTGAGATCATGGAGGACCGTGAGGTGTGTCCTGCCACACTCCTTAATGCGACAGGGCCTCTTCAGGGTGCATTGCTTGGCCATGTGCTCGCGGGCGCACCTCCAACACCGCTTGTTGTCCTTGATCCACTGCTTCCTCTCTTCGGTGTTCTTCTTCTCGAACTCAGGACAGCGTTCGAGCCAGTGGGGCTCCGTGCAACATGGGCAAGGCGGTGGAGGTCTCTTATCGCCCTGCTTCTCACTCTTCTTAGGGCCGCCCCGTTCACCATGGGGGGCATCCTGCTCTGAGATTGTCGTCATCACCCGGACGGATCCTTCCTTCCTCCGGGAGGCTCGATCAGGCCGCTCATGGCTGCCGCACTTTGACTCAGCTTTCTTGGGGAAGCGGATGTGCTTCACCTCCCCTCTTAGGAACTCCGACAGCTCCTCTAGGCTGGCCGCCGGCTGGTCGGGATAGAGCTGGTCGTGGCGCCGCCGGAATCTCTCCTCTCTGTGTCTGGGCAGCTTCCTTATGAAGCGCTCCACCGTGGAGCCTGTGTTCAGTTCTCTGGTTCCAGTTGGGCCCTGCAGTTTCAGCATCGTAACCAGGGAACGGATGCGGAGGGTGTAGTCGTCTAGAGCTGCATCGCTTCTGATATCTGGCAACTCCCCGAGGGCTTCAACCTCGTCGAGGATGTGGTCCCATGGACATCCCCAGCGGCGATCCCAGTTCCGCGATGCTGTCAGTGTAGGGGGTGGGGGACTTGGCATGGGAGAAGCACAGCCTCTTAGCTATTGGTAGCTTGCAGTGGAGATGGAGTGTGAGCCACTTCTGTTGTTCACTGTGGTACGCCTGCGGTTCTCCTAAGAGGTAGTCCAGGCTCAGTCGCATCTCCCGATAGTTCTCCCTGCTGTCTTGGGTGAAGAAGGGAACAATGGAACCAGGCGGGTGGAGAGGGAGCGGGTCGTAAGGTCCTGTGTTACGGCGTGCTGCTGATGGTGAGGAGAGAGGGTGTGGGCTTTGCCTGCGACGGTCCAGCAGGGAGTCCAAGCGTTCGTTGAGCTCCTCTAGTTCCTCATCCACAGGTGTAGTTTGGGGTCTCGGGCTCAGAGCTTGAGGCACCTCTCCATCCCTCCTACTTCGATTAGGAGGGCTAGCTTTGATGGGTGTTCGTAATATCTGGCCGGTGGTAGTGCACTCTGGTTGGCGTGAGAGAGCTAGCTTAGCGAGTTCTAGGTTCTGCGTAGCTGCCCGTTGTAGTGCCTCTGCCGTAGCCTGGGCTTGACGCTCCAGACGCTCTTTGTCAGCACGGGCTTCTTGTCGCAGGCGCTCCTCTCTGGCGAGAGCGTCCTGGCGCTGGTGCTCCTGGCTATCAATCAACTGCTGAATTAGCCTTTCGGAGAGTGCACTCCCAACACTCAATCGTTCTGAGTAGCCGCTACGCTGACTACCTGTCCGGCTTCCGTGGACGCTGCCCCGCCGGCTATGGGATAAACGAGACCTCTGATCACGGGGCATGCTTTGGAGAGGGGGGTCGATGAAGAACTCACCGGGTTGGAAGGCCTGGAGGTCGGTCCTATTCAGTGGGACCTCAACTTCAGGCGGAATGATCCCCTTGCCAGTCTGTGAGCAGGCATCTCCAGGTAGATCTTCCTCCTCCCCTGACTCACCTTGGCTGTAGGTTTCAGATAACGGGTGGGTAGCTGCTGCCAGCAGCGGGCTCACTACTTTTGCTGTCTCTTCTGGGGCCTTTAGTAGTGAGGAAGGGGGGTGTAACCTAGGTCGCGTGACCAACTCTGACTCTGGCCTGGCAGTAGCGCCCTCTACTGCCTGGGGTTGGTTGCCATCCACACCAGTGGGGCTATCAGTCTCTGGCGTGCCCAGGTGATAGTCATGTAGTTTCGCGGGTGGCCTGCGTTCTCTAACAGAACGTTGTGTAAGTGATTCTAGGGAGGGGCTTACGTCTCTCTCACTCTGTTGAGACATTATGCCTGATTACATACACCTCCGGCTCGAAGGACCATTAAATGTACTGAAGAAAGTACCGGAGCCTATAAAGGACTGTATAGTTACCAAAGGGATGTAATCTGACTCTATGCATTTATACCCAAATAACCAAATAATATACTAAACCTGTGTACGTATTTAAATAAGAGTGAGGAGACAAAAACTAAGTTGAACAATTTAATACGGAACCCAATATTATATACAAAACTGCCCTAGAAACACACATCACACATTGCCATATAAACACGCTAATCCACACTCACACCACCTCCCCAATGCTGTACCCTCCCTTTAACTCACACAGCCCACACACACACACAGTCCGACCTGAGGCCCTTCGGTGGGCCTGGCGAATGTCCTCGCGCTCGTAGTGCGGCGCAGCTGGGTCGTTGGTGCACGTGGAGTGGGGGGGAAGGGGGTGAGTGGAAACTGCCGGATACCAAGGGGACGTTGGAGAGGGGGGACACCTCCCTTGTAGATGGGGTGAAGATCGGCGGTGCTGCCTGGTAGGGGGGAATTGAACCCGCCTCACGAACCTCGTCTGGATCGGGGGGAAACCAGCCTCTTCCTGGGTCCCTCTGGCGACGGGCCGCGGGCGCGTACTCCTGGGCGCGCACTCTCCTCCACGAGATGGTAGCGTTAGCTAGCTAACTAGCTACCGTCCACTTTGCTAGCCCTGGCCAGTCCAACACTAGCACTCTGAACGGACGGCAGACAAACCTCCGTCTGCCGACGCACCGCACTGCCGACACACCGTACTGCCGACAGCGCAAACAACAATATTCCACCCCAACCGTGGACACCGTTCTTCTCGAGCCTGCCGCGGCTCCCAACTTCACGTCCGCACCGCACGGTTTCCAGCTGCAGACCCCCCTGGCGAACTTCGCGAATTCCCGTCCCCTGACTGCGCGAGACTGGCATATATCTGAACGTATAACCAGCCTAATCACTCCGCACAGCATTATCCGCATTAAACAAATAGGTCTTAGGAATGGCTTCTTAAATAACAAAATGCCCAAACTTGTTGCATAGAATAACACATCAAAACAAATAAACGAAATGAATGATACAATACCCCATTAACATAAACCAATGATTACCTTAATATGTAATTAAAGGGGCAATGTCATGAAAATATGCAAACCTTCAGAACACGTAGTGTCGGCGGTTCAATCCCCTTGATCCCCATCGTCCTCCTCCAACTCTCCACATGTCAAACCCCACAAAAATGTACTTATTTTAAGTCGCTTTGGACAAAAGCGTCTGCTAAATGGGCTTTACCCTTGAGGGGTGTGTGTGCGTGCGTCTGTCTCTCTCTCTCAACAAGAAGAAGGAGCGAGTACAATAATGAAATAAAATGTACTTTAGTGTGAAAAAGAAGACGTCCTGTAAACACAGAGGCAGGAGGAGGATGGAAGAGAATGTGTAGAGGTCATCGACCTGACAATGGCCAAGTCTACCTTTAAGTCCAGCACTTTCCTCTCTGCCTGGATGCTGGTGAGCTCTTTGGCCGAGCTGGGAATATGTACACACTAGTCAGTGCTACAACCACCAGAACCACCAGGACCACCACCAGGACCACCACCACCACCACCACCACCAGGACCAACACCAGGACCACCAGGACCATCAGGACCACCACCAGGACCACCACCCCCACCTGGACCACCAGGACCACCACCCCCACCTGGACCACCAGGACAACCAGGACCACCACCAGGACCACCACCACCACCACCACCAGGACCAACACCAGGACCACCAGGACCACCAGGACCACCACCACCACCAGGACCACCAGGACCACCAGGACCACCACCACCACCAGGACCACCAGGACCACCACCACCACCACCACCAGGACCAACACCAGGACCACCAGGACCATCAGGACCACCACCCCCACCTGGACCACCAGGACCACCAGGACCACCACCACCACCAGGACCACCACCAGGACCACCACCACCACCCCCACCAGGACCACCACCCCCACCAGGACCAC
Organism: Urophycis tenuis; assembly: GCA_036785325.1. Lineage (NCBI taxonomy): Eukaryota > Metazoa > Chordata > Actinopteri > Gadiformes > Phycidae > Urophycis > Urophycis tenuis. Next base: position 1,400,727 of record JAXIVH010000048.1, on the reverse strand, counting down.
CACCTGAACTGAATCAATAATCAATATTCAATCTGTCACTATACAAAACTTCCTCCAAAACAGGAGGTTTTGGAGGTTTACCTCCAAAACAGAAGTAGAACAGTTGTGTGATTGGGTCAGCAAGTCTGAGCACTCAGACACAACAGGAATGTCAAAACCACAGTGCATCATCTGCTTTGAGAATGAGCTCATGATATTGTCAGTGACATCACACACACACACACACACACACACACACACACACAGAATAGATAGTTAGAGAGAGTGAGAGAGTCTCAGTCTGACCCTTTGTACACCTGGCATTAACATGCTTGTCTGTCCACTCTGAGCCTCACTGTGAATCATTCTGAATAATGTCTTTATACTCACAGTATGGTATTTCCCCCATAACACCCAGGTACACACACACACACACACACACACACACACACACATACACACACACTCACACTCTCACACACACACACACACAAACAGACACACACACACACACACACACACACTCACACACACGCACACACGCACGCACGCACGCACGCACGCACGCACACACACACACACACTCACACACGCACGCACGCACGCACGCACGCACGCACACACACACACACACTCACAGTCCTTTTCCCCTCTTCTAATGTGATAGATAGATGGACAGACAAATAGACAGTTTGATAGACGAAAAGATAAGTCAGATAGCTAGATAAATATCATGGACATTAGAGTCATATTATAATCTAGGAGTAAACCCAGCAGGATCAGGACACCTCTGTGCCATCGTGTTTTCTCAAGCGCTACGTCTGTTTGAGAACAGAGTTTGAGCCGTCGTCTCTGTCCAAACAGGGACGACTGTAAGCCTCTTATGGTGTTTGCTCCATCACTGTGTGGTTGGAGGTGGTCATCATAAGCTCATGTGATCATTACACCAGCACGTTAAGGTTAAAAGACTCAACAACTGATGGGAGGCGCTGGGGTTTTATTAGAGTGCATGAAAATGCACTCTATTGTTATTTACATTTACTGTTGTATTACAAGTTCTTTCTGTCGTTCACAGAACTTATCTCAGTCATCGCTGCTTCGCCCCCCCCCCCCCCCCCCCCCTCTGATTGGGCCACTTCTGCATTCCAAGTTGGTCTCTGGGGTCTCCCACCACGGGGTCGAAGGTCACCTGACCTGTCATATAGTTTTACAGACACTAATGAGCACTTCTCCACGTTCGTATCCCTCCCCCGACCTGCCTATCCTTCTATTGCTCTCTCCCGGTCTCCCCCTCTCCCTCTAGCTCTCCCGACCTTCATCTGTCTGTCTCCTTTACTCTGTCTAGAGCCCTCCTCTCTCTCTCTCTCTCTCTCTCTCTCTCTCTCTCCTTCTAGCTCTCTGTCTATCTCCCTCTATTGCCTCTTCTCTCTCTCTCTCTCTCTCTCTCTCTCTCTCTCTCTCTCTCTCTCTCTCTCTCTCTCTCTCTCTCTCTCTCTCTCTCTCTCTCTCTCTCTCTCTCTCTCTCGCTCTCTCTCTCTCAGACCATATCAAATCTTTCCTTTTTCCCTCGGTCTCATTTGCCCATCTTTCAATGTCTATCACTCCTCCATTCGGGCAGAGACCAAATGTCGCCGATGGCAACGTTTACAACATTTCCAAAAAACTGTTTGAAAGCTTGTCATATGTACATGAAGATGAGCTTCAATCGTCTCTTGTCCATATTAGTATGGGATCACAGAAGCAGTGTTTGCCTGTTTGAACTGCTGAAAGATCAGGACTTAAAGACTAAATGACTAAATAACATTGAGTACTACCATAGTGTACTACAATCCTCTGAGATGGAAGTTTCTATAACAAAGACATGTCCTGGAATACCAATAATAGTTCATTCTAAATAATAATAATAATAATAATAATAATAATAATAATAATAATAATAATGATAATAATAATAATAATAATGATGATGATAATAATAATAATAATAATAATATAGTTAGACACCAGAAGAAACTATTGAAATCTGCTATTGGAAAAGAGAATACTGTAGGTTTAAGCACACAGCTTAGAATAGAAGAACGAGAAGCTTGCTACACTCCAGGTATAGTCCCAGTTTTTATGTTAGGCCTATCGGTCAATTACTGCACAAGACATCATTTCAAATCAGCATCAAACATGACACAAATTGTCAAACAAACGATATCTCGGAGCAATAGGAGTACAAGTTGGGAATTCAGATTTGGTTGAAAGCGGTTCTCTTTATTGGCAAAAAGATCCCACAGTCCTTTGATGCAAAGTGTGTCCTGACTGCATCTCATCTCAGCCTCTGTCTGGGCTTCATTCTACCGAGACAGCGCTGACATTCTGAAGTGACCGGCACAGCCAGCTTGGCTATTTCTGAACTAATATCTTGTTTTGATTCTGGGTTTGGTTGCAAATACATCCCAAAGGTCAGGGGGTCCAACGGGAGGCCAGGAGCCATTGTCCCAACGATAAGGAAGAGAGAAAAAGGACAAACGCAGAAAATGCAAAAGAGTTCAAAACAGACTTTAGTTGTTGTTGGTACACCCGTGTACACAGACTCTCGCCCCACAACCGCTCCTCCGCGTGGCCCCGCCCTCAGGATTCCCAGCGCCAAACGCCACGGAGCACAGCAGACAGAGCGCGTTCACGGCCCGGCTTTTGTGACCGTGACATTTAGCGCCATTCAGCTGCTGTGTGTTTGGAGAAGCTATTGTTGCTGGAGCCACTTGGGTGTCTTAGGCTATCTCTCCATCTGTATCCTTCAATCTCCTCAACCCCCCCGCTGAAGGGAGCTACAGGGAATCTCTGCGGAAACCAAGCGTGGACATGGGCACCTTTTTCTGATTTCCATTTTCTGACGGCCCATTTTCTGAACTGCCGGCCATTCTGAGATTTCTGTTGAACAGAAATGTCAGTTGTGATGTCAGTTCAATGAATGTTCAGATTTCTCTCTCTCCCTCTCTCTTTCACGCTCACTGGCTATCTGTCGGATGTTTCGTGGGCACCCCGGCCCTTTCCATCTTTGAAGCCTGATTCCTAAGCTCAAACCCCTGAAGGCGCTGAGCTGTTCAGGTAATTAGGAAATTAGAGATGTCTTTGAGATTTCCGCTCGTTTGATGAATTTTAGAGTGAACATGTTTGACAGGTCACCAGGACGGTCCTCCATGAGGATGAACCCATGGAGCCCAGTCATCCTGCTTCAGCTTCTTCAGGGGTCGTACACGAGACACACAAGGGGATAGACCCTTGTCACAGAGGCATCATTACAGCTATAGACACCGTTTCTGTCTGGGTTTTGTGGGTGGGCTTAGAGTAGCGGCAGAAGAACCTCTGAATACGGAGCAAACACCAGCTACTAAGTTTTGGTTAATGGAACGTGTAACTGAATATGTCAAGCAATGAGAGTTGAATTTGAAAGCAAGACTTCTCTCCTACCAGTCACAAAGTGTTTAGTTAGGATGCCGAGGATATGTCTTGGCTAAACCTCAATACTACCATCGTCACCTAAGAGTCATCTTCAGTTTTTACATTCATAGACCAATGACTATTGCTGTCTGTTGTATGTATGTATTTACTAAATTTTCAAATTTGACTAAATTCTACACACCATACCTTTAATTTTTTACTTGTAGAATAAAAGATGGAAGAGAAACGAAGAGAGAAGAATAGTAAAGATACAATGTTTGTACTCGTACTCTTCCACATACTTATTCTTGGGCTGAAGCGTGGAGCACCTTTCCATTGATCACACCTCCACAGACACCTTCCTCTGGAGGAGATGCTAATGGCAGCAGCTCATAAAAGAGACATCCACAGTCGTTGGCTAGCGAGCTCCAGAAGCTCCTCTCCTCTCTAATTCCTCCCTGACCCCCGCGTGGCCGCCAACATCTCGGGCCGGGGAGACGGCGATGGGAGTGATATACGTCCCCGCCTGCCCCGTGCTCTGGGGCCCTCGCCTGATTTAAACCCAGGGTCCACATTCAAATCCGCCGTAACGCACGGCAACCATTCCTCAAATGTGTCACATCTCTATTCATGGCAACAATGTGTAATGCGACAGCTGCGGAGGGATTTGGGGGTGGAGGTGGCAGGGGAGGAGGGGGGGGGGGGGATCCATCACCCAAGATGGACGCCCTCCCCCGGGGGGCTGGGTTCCATATAAAGGGAGCGGGGAGGTAGGCAGGCTGCGGACAGCGCAGGTCTTTCTCGGCAGCTCATTTCCAGAGAATGAGCACCTTTTCTTTTCTTTTTTTCCTCCGAGGGAGGCTGGTGGTCCGCGAGGGCCTGCGGGCCACTGTTCCGTGGCGTGGGTCCACCGTGGCATGGGTCTAACGTGGCGTGGGTCTACCGTGGCGTGGGTCCACCGTGACGTGGGTCCACCGTCCCGTGGCGTGGGCCGCGGTCAATCACCGGGCGCCACCGCTCCGGCCAGGCGCCATCGCTCGCCGCCCGGGGGGTTCAATGGCGACGCCGGCGATGCGGCCGCGAGCCAAACCCCCGTTCACCCCACGTCCAGCCGGACGGCCGGGAGGAGACGAGCCCCACGACTTCTGTGTGACGGTTCACCGTGAGGTGCACGCCTGCAGCTCACTTTGAGACGGTTCACCATGAGGCTGCACGCCTGCAGCTCACTTTGAGACTCCTGCAGCTCACACTCAAGGTTCACACTGCAAAGGGATGTGGTGTCACTAAGTGGTGTC
>JAXIVH010000048.1:1369641-1387141 GCA_036785325.1 Urophycis tenuis | reverse complement strand
GAATGGCTTCTGGCTGTCCGGCTACCACAATCAAACCAATCACCAGAGGGGAGAGGCAAGGAGAAGGAGAAGGAGCGAGATGGGGAGAAAGCCGCTACGGCGTTCCTCGGCTTGTTTTACGAAACGGCAATTACGCCTGCACCACGGCAACAACGCACTCTGCGATCAGCTGGTATTTAATGGGGCACAGTTCTTCCAGTGACGGAACACAAGCACGCGCCAAACAATTCAAGGGACCGGCATGGTCTGCCAGGAGGCAGAAACCACTTATAAAGGTAACCACCCCCAAGAAGGGCGTGCGCACCTGGATCTGCGCGCCTGCGCTTCAAGTCAGCTCTACCACATTTGGATTGCACTTGGTCTGGAACCTCACCCTCGACCTTACCGCCTTGGGTGACCCTACCAGGAGCTTACGCCCCCGACGGCATCCCTCTTAGGTTCATCGGAACACACAAGGTCCTCCACCACGACAAGGTGGCGATCCATGGAGGACATACCTTACTAGACCAAACAGTATTAACATTATTACCTCATCGGACATGGTGCAGTATTAGAGCTAACACCAGCACTGACTGGTTCCTGCTGACAGAGTAGTGAAACAACGCCATGTGAGGTTAAAGTCAACTGAACTGTCTCTTTGTCTGAGATTAACCAGACCTTATACATGTGACTACTTTTCCATGCCAGCCTTATACAATTATATAGGATATATATATAACATTTCATTTGTCCCACAGATGTTTCATGAACCACCGCCAGAGTTCATGTCTGTTTACCTTGTATCTCTAAGTAAACTAATTTATAGTGAAACTTTACAACTCTTCAAGTAATGCCTAGCAATACCAGAGGCCACACTTCATCAACAGTCAGATAGCTGTACTATCTGCAACAGTAGATCAGATAGAAAATCAGGTAGCTAAGTTATCTGTTGAAAGTGTCAAGGAGCAAAGCTATCTATTGGGACAGTTAAGAAGTTAGGATCAGCTAATCAGTCAGGAAGCCAACACCGGGAGCTAATAGATTATAATTTAACAGTCAGGGAGCAGACTGGAAAGAACTGTAAACACAATCTCAATTAGGCATTGACATGCCTTCGTCATCACGCATTTAGCTATCAAAAATAAGTACATTGTATTTTGGAAAACCCAGTTCATTTTTTTCATGTAGGATCATGTAATTGTAATGTGTAATATTGATGCTCATATTGTTAGAAGCCTCTTACCAGGTACTCAGTCCATGTTCTCCTGCTGGACCTGAGACAACAGAAAAACATTAGAGTTTAATGTTTGTGTGTCTTGTCTTGTCTCAAACAAGCCCCTTTACATGGCATTATTTCACCTCTCACCCTCTGTATAAAACATACAAACACAGAATGGGGGGGCATCTTTGTTACAACTTTAAAGGCTAAATTGACCCCAGGTTAACTGATGACATTGTGTATGACAAGATGTAAATCAAGAATTATTTTCAGCTCATCCTCGCAGTGTACGCCAATCTGAGGTTGAGCAGTTGGTGAGCCATTTACATCTATTTGACTTAAAACAAATGTTTAGCTGGGCCGTAGCTGTATCTTTGGTTTGTCCAACACAAGCGCATATGAAGTATGCACAAATCCACATGTTTCTGTATTCAGACGCCACATTGCATGGTCATGCCCTTAGAGGCATGTTAGAACTCTCTGTGAATGATGCCTATCTTTTAGGCAGCGTGATTATTGAGCATTCTGGGTGCAGAGCAACATTTCAATAAGTCACAAGGGTAAGTGTAGGAGGGGGTGTTTTAACTGGTCGGAACACCGCCAAAGCATTCACTACTGAATCAAAATGAAATGCTCAGTTCCCAGTTGTATAAATCTACATAGAACAAGACTGAACAAAATGTATTTCTTTCCTCACTGAGCCAGTCCATTGCGACCGTAGTGTGTGTGCGTTGCCTGGTGTGCTGAAGCAGCACAACATCCACAGTTTGAGTCAAAATTCCCCACTGGCCCATGACTAGGACATTTAACATTCAAGTAAATCTAACTCAGCGCCTCTCAGCCTCTGAATCGGTGGGCATGCCCAGTGGTGTGTAACCACAGCTGGTTTGTGGGCCCTACTGGAGAACCACTAGGCCAGGACGGTGTGGACGTGATAACTTGTGTCAGACAAAACAGAGACAGGGCTATGGGAGCTGCTAAACACAGTAGATTGGATGTCAATGGCTCATCGACTCTCCAATGTCTAAATGCACTGTGAGAGGGGGTGAGTTGAACAAAAAACATGGTGGGATTTACATCCCAACATAGACAATATCAACACTTAACCTGGGGTCTTAGGAATCGACATAAGTGTGGAGGAGTGAACCAGCATGCCAGGACAGGGGGGGACATTTTAATGACATGTTATGTGTCACACAGGCAGTTATATATATATATATATATATATATATATATATATATATATATATATATATATATATATATATAGAGAGAGAGAGAGAGAGAGAGAGAGAGAGAGAGAGAGAGAGAGAGAGAGAGCCCCCACCTGAGTGACCGATAGACCCCTTGCTCTCCAGGGGTTCCCCTGGCCCCCCCCCCCTCCCCCCCATAACCCTGTTCCCTGTGAGGACACAGAGGACATACAAGTATCATCATCAAAGTTAGTAGAAAAAATTGCCCCCCCGCCCTGGGGTTCGAACCCAGAACCTCTTGCTCTGAGGCGGCTGCACTGGGCTGGGCTGGGCTGGGGTAATCTGGGGTAATCTGGGTACGCTCTTGTTAAAAGTCAGCTCCCTGATTGAGATCTCACAGGGGGAAATGTCAGCACTGGGGGAGACGGAGCAGAGGAGGACTCTGGGAGAACGTCTGACGCCCATCCATCCCGTCGTTCACCCGCCGCTGACAGGGCCTGACAGCTCATCAGAACCCAGATGATCGCAGGACCTGCAACTGAAAGCTAATGTCTGCTGCAACCCACTCACACCCTCACTCAGACCCTCCACCATGCACACACGTACACACACACATACATACAGACACACAGACATACATACATACATACAGACAAACACACATACATACAGACACACACACATACATACATACAGACACACACACACACACACACACACACACACACACACACACACACACACACACACACACCCACACACTTTGCTCGCTTGGCTAAAATTCAGCATGCCAAAACCTTTCCACCTACACATCATGTGTCACACAGCTACAGTATAGAGACGCTTGAATGTATACAATCATAGCATACCCTATAAAGCACTTTTTGTGCAGAACAGCAATCATTTAGTAGAAACGTGATATACAATTATATCATAGAGCCTTGATGATGCGCACATCACTCATCAACTCAACGTAATTTATACAGTGTGGGGTGTAAAACAGCAGCCTAAAGTACTTCCCAAGGGAAGCAACACAACAGTCTGTTTAATGAAGGTTATTTAAACGGCTCAGGGAGGATCCAAACAACTATATACGTAACTCACCCAAAATTCCCACATGGCCTTTCATTCCTGGGATTCCTGGAAGACATGGTGGACCAGCAGGAATATTCATCTATCAGATGATACATGTATGAAATTAATATCAGGCTGTATGCATCTTTTGAAGCTGAGCCATCATTGTTCCTGAAGCTCACATTCATTTGTTTATATAAACAGACACTGATTTAAGAGGGATCATATACACACACACGCACGCACACACACACACACACACACACACACACACACACACACACACACACACACACACACACACACACACACACACACACACTACTCAAATGTATGCTCAAATGTACAGTATATACAGGCACACCCATATGCACTCTGAAACAGGCTTGTACTGACAGCATGCTGATAGCCTTCATATTGTGCTCCAGGTAGAGAGTGGTGGTGTTGACCTGATGCAGTGGATAAAAGGATGGAGAGGATAAGCAATTTCCCTCAGGGATCATTAAAGTATGTCTGTCTGTCTGTCTGTCATAATGAGGAGTTACACAAGGAGAAGGCTTTAAACTCAACATCCAACTTCTTCTGGAAAACATTGGAAGTGGCAGATAAAACGTGACTCTGCAGGGCATGTAGGTGGTGTCTCAGGAAATCCATCTCTTGGCTGCAGTTTGTGGTCCGTGAGAGACCGCTCTAGCTTCGCTGGTCCCGCCCCCTCTGGGATCTCACTGGACCATATCTGACTTGACCCCTGGGGGCGGGGCCTCCACTGTATAAACTGGAGAAAGTGCAGAAGCAGGAAGTTCAGAAGATGTTCATAGGACGTTCTGTTGAGTACGTATCATATTAGTATCATATTTTTCTTACTGAGTCATTTCACAACACCACTTCATGAAAGGAAAAACAATAACATGTTTCCTAATATAAAGTTTTCAGAATAATAGTATTAGTAGGTATATAATTTGACCAACCAACTTGTATTTGGTTGTCCAACTAGTCCCTCATTTTTAAGTGCATTAAATATTCGGATACTTTGTTGTGTTTGAGGAAGTTGCACTTGCTGGTCTTTCCCATAGTTTGGGAAAAGGTTTTGTCACTGTGAGACATGGCCGCCATCTACTGGGCATGTGTGGGATTTTCTACTTTAAAAAAAATAGTAATACAAAAAAATATTAAAAAAGGGATATTTAGTAGACGCTTTTGTCCAAAGCGACTTACAATCAGTACATTTGTGGGGTTCGACATGTGTACAGTTGAAGGAGGGGGATCAAGGGGATCAAACCACCGACCCTACGGTTTGTGGACGACCCGCTCTGTCAATTATAACATCCACAGAGTGACAGTAATGATCAATGAGCTGGTAGGGGTTAGACAGTGGAAAGACAAACAGGTCATTAAGGAGCAGGTAGAGGTTAGACAGTGGAAAGACAAACAGGTCATTAAGGAGCAGGTAGAGGTTAGACAGTGAATACAGAGACAGGTCATTAAGGAGCAGGGGTTAGACAGTGATACAGAGACAGGTCATTAAGGAGCAGGTAGGAGTTAGACAGTGAATACAGAGACAGGTCATTAAGGAGCAGGTAGGGGTTAGACAGTGAATACAGAGACAGGTCATTAAGGAGCAGGTAGGGGTTAGACAGTGGATACAGAGACAGGTCATTAAGCAGCAGGTAGGGGTTAGACAGTGGATACAGAGACAGGTCATTAAGGAGAAGGTAGGGTTAGACAGTGGATACAGAGACAGGTCATTAAGGAGCAGGTAGGGGTTAGACAGTGATACAGAGACAGATCATAAAGGAGCAGGTAGGGTTAGACAGTGATACAGAGACAGGTCATTAAGGAGCAGGTAGGGGTTAGACAGTGATACAGAGACGGGGCCTGGAGGATGTTGCTGCAAGATGCAGGATAATAATAATACCTAATACTGTAAGTAATAAGTACAAGAGCATAATATTAAGTATTTAGTATAATAATACTCATTTGAGGGCCACAAAAGTGTAATAACTGTTCTTAAAGTGATGCATATTGCTCCTCAGCATGGTGCAACAGAGGAGAGGTGTTTCTGCAGGACTGCTCCAATATGACCTCTATCTCAGCAGACCCTGACTGATCACCCACACCCTAAACCCATCCATGACATCCCATATACATGATCACCAGTCAAGAGTATACAAAGGAAGTAGGGAGTCTCATTTTGCGTTAAGATCAGCAGTAGATTTAGCTTCATAGGAATATCAAGCACATGTGATGGAAAATAAATTGTGAAATAATATCCTGTAGGGTTTGTAGTTTGTCATTTGTCGAGTCGTGACTTCTGAGTGAAGATGTGAATGAAGTAATCCTCCATGGATATGATTTTAGATGATACAATCCAGTAACCAGTGTGCTGCAGGGTATTTCGGAGTGTCTCTCAGACATCTCCATCCAGACGAAAGGTGCAGAACTTTCAACTGAACCGGTCCATGACAGAGTTTCTCATCATCCTGGGAAAAAATCAACCCCACAATGATTGTTGACCATGTTGTGTCTGTCTCCCCATTCTGCAAATCAGGGATCAGAATCCCAATAGTATCTCAAGATCAGAAATATAACTGCTGTTAAGAATTAAGAATCACATTTGTTCTTAAGTTTTTTCTTAATATGTAAGTAGGTATGTGATTCTTGAGAAATCAGATCTTACATTTCACTTTGCTTGCCTGAAGTTGTCACGCTGAGAAGTTATGCTACTTGCTTAAAATCTGTAATATCCATGTTATAGTGTGAATAATTTGTATTGACAAAATGTATGTTATCTCATTGTAATTTTTCACGTGTTGTGTGATATTATTATATCAGCTATATATATATCGACTCATATGAATAATACTGAGAAATTGCTGTTTACAATATTCTAAGGAACTTCATATGATTTCTTCTCAGTAAACATCTCAAGAATGATTTCAAGATCTCATACTTAAATCTGTCCCAGAAGGGCAGCTCCTGGTGCACACTCTGCTCCCACACCATTCTCTCCTTCAATAAGACCATAGAGAATAAGACTACATGTAACATGTAAATACAATAACACACACACACACACACACACACACACAAAATGGTCACCCAGACTCCATCTTATTGGTCTAGCTGTTGTAGTGCAAAAGTGGTTCCCCTTTTCTCTATTTAAACAAACTTTCCTTCAGTCCTCAATTTCTCCTTCCTAAATCTGACCGTAAACCTAACTACACCCTTAAACTACCAGACCCCTAAACTCCAACCATAACTCTTACCACAACCTTAAACCAGAACTATACACCCAACCCTAACGTTCAGCTGTTGGAGTTATAATTATGTGGTTTAGGCCCCAAACCAGACCCATTATCACAACCCCTATGACTGTAACCCAAACAAATGATCATAGCCTTAATGACATAACCACGACCCAAAGCCATAGCCCTAACCATACCATCAACCACAACATACCCTAACCATATCAAACAATAACCATAACCCTATATACCATTTACTGTATATAGCTCACCACAGCTCTATGCCATATATTAGCCCTAACAACAAGAAAAACAACAACAACAAAAACAACAACAACAACAACAACAACAACAACAACAACAACAACAACAACAACAACAACCATAAGCTCCCTAACCCTAACCCATGTAAAAACCAAGTATACAAAATATCCTCAGGAGGACCAGCAGATGGCTGTCACGTGACCCGTGCCTCCCCATCCCATTGGCCTGTCCTGCAGCAACACCAATGAGAAGAGCTGCCGAAAGGGCAGATGGCTCTGAGCAACCCCAACATGTCACAATATCACCATCAACGCTAATATAGACTAACCCATAACTCTAACTCACCCCACCACTAACCCCGAACAATACCAACCCCAAACCATAGCCACCACCAACCCTCACCTCAAAGAATAGGGCAACCATACCACAATGGGACGATTCAATACTCACCCCCATATTCAACATTTGCACGACTGTCAGTGATGCCGATGGGGTAAGCACTGTTCATTTTTTTTGCTTTCCCATAATAGGGCTTTTAAGGCCACTTGTTTCAAGGCTGCGGTGCTGCGGGTGCCCCAAAGTGCCACAAGATGGCGTGCTTTCATAATGTTCTACTGCTGCAGGTAGTGGTTGTATTCCACGCCCTGCATCTGACGAGACTGATGGTGGTTGCAGGTTGTCCCAGATGGAATAGGCCTACACACGTTGGCTACTGTGGCCCGACTATGATCTACTTGGCTAACTATGTAGGCCAGTTTGTCAAGTATATTTTACATTGTGAGGAACATGTATAAGTCGAAGAAAATGTCATACACAACTATTCAAGACTATAACTGTGTGACAAAAATATAGATGGTGTCTTTTCATTTAGGCCTATTTAATAGCCTAGGCCTACCGGATAGGGGATTCTACAGCGTAAGGATATTCTTTTTACGTGCTCATACATTAGGCCTACATAAAGACAAGTTAGACAAGTTAGAAAATCTATATTTACATTTGTGGTTGGACATAGGCCTGTTATACAATTTATAATTGCGTACATTTTACTAGTCGTTAAAGTGTTGTACCATGTATTTGATTATGTATAGACAAGCTAAATAAATAGACGAGCTGTGCATAATGGGGTTTTAAAAAGCATCCACGTGTATAACAATTCCCTCGATTAAAAATGTCTACATCTCATCCAAATGAATGCTACAATGTAGGCCTACACGGCACGCGTTTTCATGGGAGTAGGGCGACCCCAATCCACACAGCTCGTTGTGAAGTCACTGTTGTCCATCATTAAGATCTTACAAAAAACAACCACTCATAGAAGCATGTGTAGGCTGTGTATGACTATGCTACAACTAATACTATCTGATATCTAGAAAACACAATCGAACGATAGAAAATGCTGTAATGTAATGTTTAAATATTGTTATTCTATATGGAGCGTCGTGTAGGCTGAGCAGATCTCAACATCTCAGGTAGAAATGGTCTTTATACCAATTTTGCGAGAAATGTAGACACACACAGCCTGGATGCTGCCGCCTGAACACAGGGAGGAAGAATTGAGTAGAACTACAAGGTAGGATAAGGTACGGGTTTATTGTAGGAAAATTATATGTCATTAGATTAAAGGCATCTAGATGCCTTTAATCTGTACATTTAGATTAAAGGCATCTAATTTAAAGGACATGAAAAACAAAAGAAGAAGGGAAGAAACAAAGAAAGAAAGAAAGAAAGAAAGAAAGAAAGAAAGAAAGAAAGAAAGAAAGAAAGAAAGAAAGAAAGAAAGAAAGAAACCTTCTTTCTTGCTCATCGTCAAGTCGTCAATAAAGTCATTTCTGCGTCTGTTTTCTCCCCTCGCACTGCCTTGGTATTATTCTCTGCTTTTATCAACACTTTGGAAGTGACGTGATGCTGGGCAGCGTGTCTATTACAGCGGCCCGGGCGAGCGGTGATAAAGTGTTTTCCTCGGTGACGATGACAGAGGCTTTCTCTCGCGTCCAGGTGATGAACGTCCGGTTGATCAGGCGGAAAAGAAGTAATTAAAACCTATAAATTATCCTGCGGGCAGCCCCCCTCTCCCCATGCATCACTTTACAGGGGCGATAAGAGCTCATTCGGGCCTGGAAAACTATTTTGTTTGACAATTGTTACCCTGGAAAAAAAAAGGTAAAACAAGTCATAAAGCAGCCCTATTTGCAAAATTAAATAAGCAGAGCTTGACAAATTAGGGCTTTTTTCAAATAGACTTCGTCCTGAATTAAACCAGTAAAGGAGGACCCGTTTCTGTGTTTCTCGGCACCACACATTTTTGGCGGTATGTTTTCCATACATTTCAACTATATAGGTCCATTTTCCCATATCTGCTTCATGACTTTGTCCTGCGGAACTGCAGTTTTTAGGCCTGTTTGTGCGCGCGCGCAATCCATTGTCGCGCACATCTAATTAGCTGTAGAGACACAAAATACCTTGAGAAGAAAAAATAACATGATCGTGTAGACATATTCATAGACATTCAAAATATTGTACAAACATAACATGATTCTGTGTTTATACAGTATCGTCATCTCTACACTATACAATATCAGCATTACTATACCGACGTATTTTCCGTTTTCCAATTAATTCAACACAATTTGAAAATTATCTATTTGGTCTGCTCCAATTACCGATTGTGATTATTACCATAACAAATAAATAGACTGCGAGTTGGAATTACATTGGAAGTTGGAAGTACATTTGTTCAAAATCTGCAAATATGTGGCTTTGTCAAATACTCAACGGAACGCCTCGTCAAAATGATGGTCCGCAAAATAAAAAAAAATCAGGACATATTTGTTTAATTCGTGTTTTTCCGCTCGTGCGTTCTGAGCATCAGATATACCCAATATATATATATATATATAGGCTCGATACAGCCTATACTCTCACCAGGCTGAAGGCACGTAAGCAGTCATAATCTCTTCTTTGGTTTTTCAGTGAAACCTATTTGGTGCTCCTGTTGCTCAGAGACGCGTGACATTATTGGACGTCGTCACCCATATCCAGAAGTGTCCCATGCAGCGATTGGTCCGCTCTCCCTTCTCATGTTCCTCGCGCACCTCGGGTTGGTGGTGTGTGAGTGTGGGGGTGGGGGTGGGTGGGGGTGTTGTGGGAGGGTGGAGGAGGGTGGGGGGCGGGCTGAGTGATGTGAAGACTCGGTGAACATCTAACTGTCATACAGCGGTGCTGAAAAGGCACGGGGTGCGCGAGCAGAGCGCGCAATATCGTTGTCAGTGTTGTAGTAAAGTCGACGACCATGACACGCCGCAGCGGCGGTACACGCACGCGGGATGTCATCAGTTTAGAAAACAATAATAATGCATAATAACATTTTGATGGGAAAATAACTATGTTTTAGTGGCCGAGCCAACGCGGTTTTTAGAATAAATTTTGGATACAACTGCAGCCGAACAAGTGGACTCGGATCGAGAAAGGCGACGTGTCGGAGCAGTGATGGAGGATCAGCGGGACGTTAACAGTCCGGATACGAGTGAAGGAGAGAGCGTTTCGCCCTCTCCCAGCCTGCCCTCGCCGCCAATACTGCCGCTCCAGGTCGTCCAGCAGGCCCACAGAACCACCAACTTTTTCATCGACAACATCTTGAGGCCGGACTTCGGCTGCAAGAAAGAGCTCGCCAGGGAAAGGGCTCAGACCTCCAGCCGGGACCGCGGTGGTCACCCGCTGGTGGTCCGACCGAACCACCCGGGGACACCGTGCCAGGACTCCAACTGCAGCAGCGACAGCACCTCGTCGTCCTCCGCCGCATCGTCTCTGGCGCTGTCGCCGAGTCCCAAGAAGAGCTCCAGCTCGAAGGCTGAGGAGAGTTCGGGCGGAGGCGGCGGCGGCGGCGCGGGCGCAACGAAGTTCGGGGAGAACACGTCTTCTTCGTCGGTGGTGGTTTTGAACGGTAACGGCGGCAGCACGACCCCCACCCCGGAGACGCAGCCGCTACTGTGGCCCGCGTGGGTCTACTGCACGCGCTACTCGGACAGGCCGTCATCTGGTAAGACAATAGTTTTATGAAACAACAAACTATCGCGTTATCGGACGAGAGGCCCAGCCGATAAGTTGATGTCTGCGTGGCGTTGAAAATGTGCCCGTACAGGCAAAGCGTAAAGTAGCCCAGGCCTTTGTTGTTGTTTTTTGGTTTAGTTTTGTATGTTGGTTAAATATTTATTGGGACTGTTATTGTTACTTTACATATTTTGATATTTCATATATTTTTTATCTTTAGAGTTGTATTTATTTTATTTATTGTAGCCTTTTGAGTGAGTGAGTGAGAGTTCGGATGAAAAACAAAATAATTAAAACCATTCTATATTTTCATACACTAGAATATAAATAATGATATGCCTTTTTTATAGGCCTACATATCACAATATTTCTATGCGTACATAAAATTAAAAATAATAGCTATCTTGCTAAGATACAGCGAATTTGCATTCGCCCTGTTTAGGATCGTGTTGGTTGCAACAGAAATGTAGAGATTGGGTGTGTAAGCAAAAAAGTTATGCAGGCTTGCTGTGTTCATATTATTATTGGTGTATCATGTTTTACTTTGTTGAACCAGACGAGTCTCATCAAGATCCGTGATCATATTAGCTTTCAAGTCGTTTTTTAGGCCTATATGCAGTTGAAAAGATGTTGTATGCGTTATGGAGCCCTGTCGCTACATCTATTGAGAATATAAGCATGCTTTCAGGCCATTCAGTGGTCCCTGTCTCGGGTAGAATATGTTACCCGTGTTGGCTTAGTTTTACATATTCCTGCAAAAAGCCTTCTGTGGGGCAGGCAGTTGCATATTATGTTTACGGCGGACTACAGGCCGTGACATGTGTTTCAATTGAGGTCTAGAAAACTTAATTTGGTCTTTCTTTCGAGTGAAAGGTATTTCTACCAATCTACCTCAGTGAACGATCGCGCAGCGTCGGACTGGACGCGCGAGCGATTGCAACGAATGGAGAAATATGGAAAGATTCGATTGAGGAGAAATAATAGACATCAGCCAACAGAGCCTCAGCTGTGACGACATTTTGAATTAATTAAATCACCATGTATAATTTGTGCCTTATGACAGTATAGGCTATTGCTAGGCCGATTAATTGAAAATGTCATTGTAACAAGAATTCGACATGAAATCAGAAGCATTTCAGTTGTTATGTTTGTCTTTTCACAATGGTTGGGTCTTTAAAACCATAACCTATTCAAATTGTCGTGTCTCATTACCGTACAATCTCTGCATTTACACAGAAAATACAATGCCCTTTTGTTAAATGCATAAAGTATATTTTTTTGATTACGCAAATATTTTTTTTTCATTTTAGTGACGTAGGCCTATGCTATAAAAGGTTTTTCACTTGGGCAGCATGTGAATTTTGTATTGACTAGATCCACGCTTGACTAGATCCACGATTAAAGTTCAGAAAATAAAAAAGGTAGGCTTACAGTCCCATTGGGTCTATCTTAAACACGACATAACACACATCTTGAAATATGTGAATGTATTTAATTTTCGACCTTTCTTTCGATTTGAAGTGTTCTTGGTTATCTCTATAAAACGCATCGAGGCCATTAGTTTGCAGCTTGGTCTTTAAACAAAAGGGGCCCGAATGTCTGACCTCAGAGCCCGCGAGCCTGTTCTGAACATGGAGGTGACGTAGCCAGTGTGTGCGGTGACTCTCGCTAATTAAAACAAGCATCACCCCTCGCGTGTTTTGGTTGAGTGGGTCAGCATCGCGGCACAATAACACACACCGACCGGGTCACTACGGTCTCTATTTATCCAGGATTCAAAACTGAGCTATCAGATGCTGTCGTGATCTCAGGAGAGGTAGCCCGCAGGCGTACACGTTGATGTAGTAGGTCTTGCTTGTATCCGGAAAAAAAGTATGTTTCTTTTAAGGTAAAATACAAATGAGTAAAGTAGCCTACAACAACAACAACAACAACAATAATAATGATAATAATAACGATAATAACAATAGTAATATGTATTAACGATCATTGTTATAATTGTAATTATTGTAATAATTGTATTATTCATAATAACAATTATTTATATTAGTAATTACAATAAAAAATCTATCATATACATAATAATAATTATTATTATAAATATTAGTTATATTACTATGCACGTTGCAATATCAATGTTATTAGTGTAATTATAGTGGTAGTAGGATAATACTATTCGTATTATAGGCCTATTATTAATATTGTGTTGTGTTGATCTTATCTGTATTATGGGGCGTGTGAATCATTATAGCCTCTTAATCTATGTGTTTATCTTTTGGTTTATCATATTTCTAAATAAGTACAACATGTAAACAGTGTCCTAACAACGAGTACTGTCCAGCTTCATTCCGATGCAATAATAGACTGCCGCTCTCCTTGTATATTTATATTGTCGTTTTTACTATCGCTCCTACTGTAGGTCCAAGGACACGGAAATTGAAAAAGACGAAAAACGAGAAGGAGGACAAGCGACCCAGAACGGCGTTCACGGCCGAGCAGCTCCAAAGACTGAAAACCGAGTTCCAGGCCAACCGGTACATCACGGAGCAGAGGAGACAGTCGCTGGCTCAGGAGCTGAACCTCAACGAGTCTCAAATTAAAATCTGGTTCCAGAACAAGCGAGCTAAAATTAAAAAGGCGAGCGGCTTCAAGAACGGCCTGGCCCTCCAACTCATGGCTCAAGGATTGTATAACCACTCCACGACCACCATTCAGGAAGACAAGGAGGAGAGCGACTAGTGTATTTATATGACAATGATACAAGAATCCCAACCCTTGAAATCGCCTTTTTATGAACAGTAGGCCTACTGCGGACCTACTGATTATCCCGGGCTGATTGCTATAATGAAGAGGTTTCCGTTCACTGTATAAGGCCTCGACCCGCGTGGACTGCAATTACGTGTGAATTGCATAAAGCGTATGCCCATAGGCAACCACACACGAGCGGCGTGGTGGAAGATCCCTCGCCAATTATGTGACTGTGTACATTGTATATATCTAATTTAATTAAACAGTATGGGGAGAGACGTCTCACGCCATACTACCTTTGAAAAAAAGGTTGAATATCTTATAGGTCTACTGTTTTGTGAACTCGTCTCAGTAATGAACAAAATGACTAATAGTGACTTGTGTGACCGACCTGACACCACAAACCAAAGATTTTATTGGAAAACAAAGCCTGGAAAAAAAGGAACGTTTGATGATGATCTCGGTTTGCCGATTCCTCTTTCTTGAGTTGTGAGTTGAGTTGGCGTAACAATCAGCACTGAAACCCTCGCCCCAGCCCCCCTCCCCTCAACACGCACACGCACACACACGCGCGCGCGCGCGCACACACACACACACACACACACACACACACACACACACACACACACACACACACACACACACACACACAGACTGAAACCCATGAACTCATAGTCCTACAGTCCATAATCATGTACTGGCTTTTCGTTTGATGCTATCCGAGCATCCACTGAGCCGATCGAGCACCCGGCCTGGGATATAGAAGACGTCGTTTGGACGCTTGAACGTGGCATTCCACAAGTGTTTGGCAGCATGGCGAAGACACGAGAGAGCGTTCATAGGCGTGAGAAATCCAGACGCACGCTGTGTTGGTGAGCGATATACGACGGCACAGCGAACGCACCCTGTCCACAATCTCCGAGAGAGTGAGATGTGTGGGTTGACCGGCCAGCAGCATGTGTTTCCTTAAAACATTCGGTAGGCTATTTCTCCCTTCAAGTGGCCAGGGCCGTCTCTGATGAAACCATTCCCGTTCGGACACATGGCCATCACTGGGAGAAGAAGAACCGAATCCTCCCCGCTGGGCTCGTGGGTCCGCTGTGCAGTTGGTGCCTTCGTTATAACTGGCGCTGGAAGATGTTGGGGGGGGGAATACCGCAACCCCGTGACTAACCCCTCCAGAATCTGGTCTGAAAAATATCGTGTCGGTCATACGTTCTGGCGACCCATTTATTTTTGCAAGTGACATGCGTGCAGGCCTGTTCTGCTGGGGCCACAAACACAGTGCAGCGTGAGATAATTCGGTGATCGGCTTGAGGCCTATATGATAGCCAGTATCTGAAGGTGCGGGAAGAATATATTATGTACATTTTAACCATGTTTCCAAATAAAAAACTTTTATATTGAAAAAAATGGGAAACATGTCGATGGGTTGTTTTTTTCCCTCTCTCCTCCTCCCAGAGTTACAAGGGCGCTGCTTCAACTCTCATCACATTTCATTAAGAACTGGAGTGTGCTTTCGCGGCGGGCGATTGTGTTCTTGTATTTTGGTTTGCAGTTCGTTGGTTCAAGTGAGTGGGACAACTGAATCCATATTCATGTAAAAAAAAAAAAAATCGGAAACGCAGGGAATTTATACAGCGAGACGCAGCGATATCGAGGCTGTTGAAAACGTTGCAGAGCATGAAATTGCCTCGCAGTGCACTCTGTCTCTCCTGTGTTCACTCATTTCATCAGACTTCTGTAAGCCCAGAAATGTCGAAATATAGACTATAATTACATGATAGCATCCGTCTTTCTCTCTCTCTCTGTATCGAAGAGACGGCATGGTCGTCGCGCGCGTGAACCGCTCCACGGGTAGGAGGTCGCGAGGTCATGCGCGTCCGGTCGTCAAGGTCACGGGCGAGGCCTGAGCGGTTAGGCATGTAGGCCTATATTTAATAAAAGAAAACCAGTTTCAATAAATCCATTATAAAGCTAAATAATAATACATTAATAGTAACATGTTAAGTGATGGATGAGTAGGCTATATCATTATGTCCAATCATTGTGGTGTGTTGTAGTTAAGTTGTGAAATATACTAAATTATATATTGTCAATAAGATCGATTCATAGATATGGCATCAAATTATTTATAAGAAAATACAAAATTGCAATTGATGAAGGTGATCGTATAATCTAAATATTAATTTACAATATTGCACAAAAGAAGTGTTCACAAAGAAATGTTCATCTTTCATTATGTTGGCCTACGGAATGTATGTTTAGTATTTCAACCAAATGTGTGTGTGTGTGTGTGTGTGTGTGTGTGTGTGTGTGTGTGTGTGTGTGTGTGTGTGTGTGTGTGTGTGTGTGTGTGTGTGTGTGTGAGAGAGACAGAGAGAGAGAGAGAGAGAGAGAGAGAGAGAGACAGAGAGAGAGAGAGAGAGAGAGAGATAGAGAGAGAGTAAGTGAAAGTGACTGAGCTGTATAAAATAAAAAGTGTGTGTGCTTGCGGTTGAGTGTTCTCCTCACGGCAATTGGAGTGAATACGATTCTTATTTTTAGTGAGTTGGTAAGTAAACGAGTAAGTGCATTTTCTTAAACACTTGGTAGGCCTACCTTTGATTTGAAGAAGTTCTAAACGCAGTAGCCGTAAGCAGAATAACGCATCTCAGACACAGGCTGTCCGCTTGGCCGTCTGGGACACAGCCGTCTGGGACACAGCGACACGTATCATCCGGACACGCTCGTTCACGCACCACTTTGTCAAACGTTTTCGTTGTGGATATCTTGTGGATAATAACGCAATTTAGATCGAAATTGAAAAAATAGTTCTTCGGAAAGTTTTCTTGAACAATTATCGGTAAACATAATAATAAAAAGGACAAACAATGAAGTAACCTATTCGTTTGATTAATTAGGCTGTGGTCTATTCATTATGGATCGCATGATTATCCAAGTAAAAGCACAGAACAGGAATCGTATAGGCCCAGTCAGCCTCCCTGCAGTGTATTCAGACTTTAAGAATACACAGCGACTGTGTTCCAATCCTACCAGGTGAATGTCTGGGCCTACAGATCACTGTATTTAAAACAGGTACCAAGGACAACGGAGCGTCATGTAGGCCTTTGGCTTTTCTTTCTTTTTTTATCATAACATTGCATTTTGTCATATATTAATGCTGGTTGCTGTGTTGTTGTGTTTATTTGTTTATTTTGTCTGCTTACTTTGTAAGAAACACAATTTACCTTTGCAAAGAAAGACAATCACAACAATTGTACAAAAGTAACCAGACGAGAGAATCAAAAAGATGGTGAATAAAAAAAACAAACACAACAGACATGCGGCCTCGGAACAAAGGCTAGTTGCCGTAGACACATTTTCTCAAGTTTCTTTTTCTTGTCCAGTTTCCTTTCAAAACTGCTTCATCATTTAAAACGTGGCCCGCGCGACTCCGAGCCACGCGCAGACCACGACGCAGTGCCACGTTTGCGCAAAGAATGCCGACGCAGCGCTGTGTTGTGTCAGTTTTCGATACCCAGACCTCGGCCGGTAATAGGCCTACTATGTAATTATTGGGGGCCTAAATTACTTATCGAGTGCATGTCTCCCAGATGAAGTTCAACTATTTCCGTTGGTTTCGAGGTCGTCTGTCATCCGGGATAAGGTGCCGCAGGGCCACTGTCTCGTCAGGTGCTGCAGCAGAGATGTGGCCGCGCTTCCCGGAGAAAGGGATGGTCCTCGAGACC
>JAXIVH010000048.1:1354863-1364441 GCA_036785325.1 Urophycis tenuis | reverse complement strand
ATGGCTCCTGCAATTTGTTTTGCAGCAAGTGTGCCAAGCATACCTCTACTTAATTACTTAGGAGTTTACACCTTCTGGACTTTTGTCTAAACTGTGTGACGCGAGATAGTAGTTTGCCTGTTTGTTTGTGTCGGGTTTTTTTTTATTGGTTTTCACAACTGTAATTAACTAAAAATGTTAAGACACAGTCCATCACCAACTTGCCATTAAAAATGCATCGTATCCCGGGGCTGACAGGTGTTACAATACCATTTGTAAGATTGCAGCAGCATAGCATACAGAGAAAGAGTTAATTATCTGATCACACCCAGGAAGGACATTGGATTTTAATGTTTCCCTTCTCACACTACTTGTTATATGAGCCACATTACTTCTATTAAACATACTTTTTTTTTCCAGCAGTAGAATATTTGTCAGCATTTTTTATTTCTTTGCCTGCTCTTGTGTTTAAGTGCAAATACAATAATAGAAGCATCCCACAGTGATGTGGCTGCCTGTGCAAACATACGGCCAATTAAACCAATTGGGCTTCTGATTATTCCCTATTTCGAACACACAACAGCTTATTTCATCAAATACAATGAATGCACAAGTGAACAGTGTAGGCTAGGGTTGGGGCCTACCATTCATCTTTATTGACCTGTATCTCCTGTGCACTGATTAACACTCATTCACTTCAGAGGCAGACACCTCCGGTGTGGGCCCAGCAGCAGGCGACCGCTGGAAGCTTCTGTGACCACCCAGACCCCCACCTCACTTGTCACCCTTCTGTCCCTTTCCAGCACACTGAAGTCACAACAAGACAGACAGCTGCCAGAAACTCCTGCATTTTTATTTGTGATATAACACCAATGAAACACAAAGCTTGCTCAACAGTGTGTTTTTCTTTATCGACTTCATCAAGAAACGTTCAGTCGGTTCGGAGGTTGGTCAACAGCTGGAAGTACAAAGTGTTCCAGAACATCTTTTTATTTATTCTCTCACACACACACACACACACACACACACACACACACACACACACACACACACACACACACACACACACACACACACACACACACACACACACACACACACACACACACACACACACACACACACACACACACACACACACACACAAACACACACACAACCAAAATGTGCTTTAGAGACATGTTTCCCGGTGAAACTGACTAGATTCTCACTCTTCAGCTTCTCTAGGAACTGCAAATCCCGGAGTTCGGTTGGTAAGGAAATGAATGTTGACTCCCATTTCTGATAACTGGAATTATTTACATCAGTCAACCTAGTTGCACTTCTCCAAACATTCGTTCTGAAATTCTTTCACAAATTATTCTTTAAATTCACAAAATAACGTTTGACAAATTAAACTAGCCTGTCAAAATGTGTGGCAATGTGTTCAACATAAAAAAGAAAGAAAAAAAGGAAATACATCCTGCATGAGAAATTATCAAGTTTGGTTTGGAATTTTGTTTTTATGTGATAACCTTAAGGATGTGCACTTCAAAATGGTATCAACATTTGGAATCATTCCGTCTCATCACACTGTTCCTACACTGTGTCCACAGCAAACAGATCAGAGACGTTTCAGCCTTTCTCCACATAAGTCACAAGTCACATCACTTTTTTTCCTGATGCAAAATATACGGTTCTTTCTGAAATAATTGCACCAATTGTTGTGTAAATAAAAGCCTTGATGTGGAAGCTGGTGTCTATGAGATGCCGTTTCATCAAAGTAAGGGAAATATCGATGTCCTGATGTCTCTTATCATCAGGGTCCATTGTCAACCCCCCAATTTAAAAAAAAAAAAATTCACAACGTAATCTTGAAATTACTGCCCAATTGTTGCCCAATGAATGTCGACCCTTCAAACCTTTGATGTTTGAGACACCAAGTCTTTGAGACACACAGAGCATCATCAACACTCCACTGCATCACACACACACACACACACGTGTGTGTGTGTGTGTGTGTGTGTGTGTGGTCCTCACATGAACAACAGGATACATGGAATACACACTGACCTACACGTCTTCTAAGATACTAAGTGGGGCCCAGCACAGAGTCCACCAGTGAGTGTGTGCACGTCTACAGAGAACAACAACACAGGAGAACGTTGATGGGGGGTGGAAGGGGGAACAAACTAAAATAAAGGTCCCATTTCTGAGTGTTTGGCACAGTGCAGCCAGCGGTCCAGGGTCCGGTCAGAACCCAGTGCAGGACGCCGTCTCGGCCTGTCGGTCGCGTGGTCTCCCAACGGCTGCTCGCCGTCACGCACCAGAAATGGGTTTCTTCTCAGAAGGAGAGAGGACTTTGTAGCCGTGGTGGGGACCCGGGGGGGAGGGGGGGGGCTGCAGGCAGAGCGTTCACACCACAGTGTGTCAGCAGTCAGAGAACGTCCACAGGCTAACGACAGCCAATCAAAACACTGTCTGTTGATGGATGGCACCACGCAGCCAGTTACTGACTGCGCCCCCCCCCCCCACCCAGCTCCCTCCCCCCCGCGCCAGGGTTGACCAATCCCCGATCAATGATGTCCAGATGTCCTTTTGTGACTCGCCGCCACAAAGACGGCGAGGGCAGTCCTCACGGAGGTTATGTGAGGGAGCCGGCCGAGCCCTTCAGTCCTGGTGGGTCTTTTCCTGAGCGACTTTGTGTTCATACTGGGCCAGCGATAGAGACACCGATAAGAGTCAGACAGAGAGAGACAGAGAGCAAGAACGTCAGTCGTTCATCTATTTACTGTATTCTGTTACCCGAGGGGACAGTGAGGGCAGGGAACAGTGCAGATAAAAAGCTACGGAGGAGTTCAAGCCTGGGAACGCTGCCCAACAGCGGTCACTGGAGGACAGGGTCATTTGACGAATGGACCGGAAGCCCAACCTCCAGTTATTAGTCAAAAGTATGCATAAATGCATTTAATTTTGCATTTCATTCTCATCACATAAACGCTAACCTACCTCATGAAGTTTGATCACAAAAAACAAACATTGGGAACACTAAATCAACCGTTGTAAACTTTGGCCGAATTCTATTGACTCACCAAGGCCAGCTGTCGGCCGATGTTCCCCATGGTGATTACACCCGCAAAGAAGATACAGGGTAGCCAGGAGCGGATGTACAGGAAGTCAGGGGACGTATACCTACAGAGAGAACACAGTCAGTCAGACATGTATCTACAGAGAGAACACAGTCAGTCAGACATGTATCTACAGAGAAAACACAGTCAGTCAGACATATACCTACAGAGAGAACACAGTCAGTCAGACATACACCTACAGAGAGAACACAGTCAGTCAGACATATACCTACAGAGAGAACACAGTCAGTCAGACATGTATCTACAGAGAACACAGTCAGTCAGACATGTATCTACAGAGAAAACACAGTCAGTCAGACATATACCTACAGAGAGAACACAGTCAGTCAGACATATACCTACAGAGAGAACACAGTCAGTCAGACATATACCTACAGAGAGAACACAGTCAGTCAGACATATACCTACAGAGAGAACACAGTCAGTCAGACATGTATCTAAAGAGAGAACACAATCAGTCAGACATATACCTAGAGAGAACACAGTCAGTCAGACATATACCTACAGAGAGAACACAGTCAGTCAGACATATACCTACAGAGAGAACACACTCAGTCAGACATATACCTACAGAGAGAACACAGTCAGTTAGACATACACCTACAGAGAGAACAGTCAGTCAGACATATACCTACAGAGAGAACAGTCAGTCAGACATATACCTACAGAGAGAACAGTCAGTCAGACATATACCTACAGAGAGAACAGTCAGTCAGTCAGTCAGTCAGGGGACGTACACCTACAGAGAGAATAGGCATCAACCAGGTCACCACTCAATCTCCCTCCCGCACCACCATTACTGCCCATTAAAGCATACCAGCACATTAACCACACCAGATACAAACACTAACACAATATCAGATACCTACACTAATACAATACCAGATGCTAACACTAATACCAGACACCAACACTAGGACAATATCAGATACCAACACTGATACAACCATTATTACAACACCATGCACCAACGCTAATACAAAAACCAGATATCAGCACGAATACAATGCCATATACAAACGCCAACACAAAACCAGATAGCAACACTGATGAAGAATGAATAGGAGGCACAACACCTACACCAGTATTAAAACTAATCATCGATAACAAGACAGAACATGAATGCAGTGTGATGCATACTGTAACCATCTCTCCATGTTTAGTCTCCCTGCACAGTCTGGTGGGCTGCTGAAGGCTGCATAATGCAGATATCTTGAATAGGCTTCAGGCCTGCAGAGGCCCTCTGACAACAACCACAAATGGCAACTGTAATCCTGTGTGTGTGTGTGTGTGTGTGTGTGTGTGTGTGTGTGTGTGTGTGTGTGTGTTTTCTTGTTGTCGGCTGTGTATTCACACTCAGGGTAAATTAGTGAAAGGGTCTATATTCTGAAACGATTTTCTTCTGTTTTGATGAGACTTGTAAATATGATATGGTTGATCAGTTTCAGTTTTCCACTCTGCTATTTTTTGGCTGGTTGGTGTTCACACTGATTTGTGTATGTGAGCTATAGTAATTATGCAGATATTAGCATGCTAGCTTGATCTGAGCTTGTTGGCAAGGTTAAATGAATCTGATTAGTGTTTACAATTGATTTCCCATCACTCATTCCAAATGTAGTTCATCCTAAAGTAAGGAATTCTGAAGATGGCAAGTGTCATTATTTATTCAGCTTTAGAACAAGAAGAAGAAGAAGAAGAATTACTCTTTTTGATCCCGCGAGGGAAATTTGGTCTCTGCATTTAATCCAATCGTGAATTAGTGAAACACTCAGAACACAGTGATGGTGAGGCACACAGTGAGGTGAAGCACACAATTAAACCCGATGCAGTGAGCTGCCTGCAACAGCGGCGCTCGGGGAGCAGTGAGGGGTTAGGTGCCTTGCTCAAGGGGATTTCAGCCATTCGTACTGGTCGGGGTTCGAACCGGCAACCCTCCGGTCACAAGTCCGAAGGCCTAACCAGTAGGCCGCGGCTTTATGTTAAGCATATCCAAAACGTTATCCCGTCCTGAGGACAGTGAAAATAGGATTTGTCGCCAGGTCACCTTAGGATATTTGTAACACACATGTAATTAAGATAGAGGTCAGCCAGGCGTCCTGCTCAAGGATGCCTGCAGGTACACTTTTGACATTGGAGTTCAAATTCACAACCTTTCAGCTGGGAGACAAACATCCCAACCACCAGATGATCCTAGCCCGTCTCTGTGATGATGTATTCATGTCAGTTCCTTTGCATACAGCATCTGTGTATAGAGGCGTCATGACTGCTGCTGCTGTCAGGCGCGTGCAGTGTACTTACTGAAAGACCCCGTTGTAGACCAGCAACTGGGTGGCCAGAGTGGCCAGCAGGGCGATGACCACGCCCAGGCCGAAGCCGCTGCGGGAGCGGTCGAAGGTCCACCAGAGGCCAACGGACAGGGCAGCCAGAGTCAGTGACAGCTGGACATTGTTGGCAAAGTCCACTTTCTGAGAGACACATTGGGGTCAAGGATGTGACGTTCAATACAACGTGTAAACCTGCAATAGACCCACACCAACGGAGATGCTGGCACTGCAGTAAACAACTGTTATGAAATGAAGGGGTTTTTTTTAATGACTAATAACTCATTAGCCAGGTGAAAAGTCCCAGCTTTGCCTCCAGAAGAGTTCAAGCGGCTCTGAGGATACAGCACTGGCGTGGTTGATGCCCACGAAGACGGCCACGCAGCGCATCACACTGGACCACTCCCGCTTGAACCTGTGGGGCTCCCCTAGTCGGCTGTCGATGCAGGGGTACAGGAGGCCGATCAGAGCTGAGGGCGAGAGACAGAGACAGCAAGCACGAGGGGGAGCAAGAGAGAGAGACAGTTAGACTGATGGGTGAAACCCATAAGGCCCCCCCTGGTGCCCCGCAGCCCTCTCTCTCTGTGTGCTGCACACTCACCGGAGGCGGTGCCACAGCAGGGGGGGACCCACCAGGCCGAGGAGAAGATGCTGCTGATGACGTCGGGGGGGAAGAGGGTGACGTTCCTCTGCACCTGCAAAAGGTTGAGAACCAGCGCCAGGAAGACGCCCACCGAGAACAGCATGGCCCCCCGGATGGCCAGGTTTGTGGTCCTGCAGACCACATTACATGAAACTTTATTGTAACTGTAGAGCACAAGCACAACACAAACCCATTTGAGCATCCAGCCAGATAACAAACAAGCATTAAACAGAGGTATAGAGTGCATATGCCATCGATATCGGTTTGAAAGACAAGACACCTAATTACCTTTTCAACTTATTTTAGGGGAATCACACAACTGAACATAACGTTTTTGTGATCGTCACTAGGTACAAGTATAGCAATAATAAATAATAAATAATAATAATAACAATAAGCAATAATAAGACATATCGGAGGAGAAAACGGTGTTCCAAGTACGCAAGATCAGGCGATAAGCCGACTGAACACACCTGTTGGTTATGACCGAGAGGTAGGGCCCTGGAGAGGGCCGCAGCACCGGCTCGGACCCGGATGGCTGCGGGGTGCTGTCGGCCATGGCGGTCAGTGTACGGGACATCCGTAGTCCTCCAAATGAGGGAGATGCACAGCTGCCTGTTGTCGCGGTCCACCGGTGAGTTTAAGGTCCTCTGATGACATTCCAGTTGGGCTAGGAAAATACATACATGGACTAACAGTTTAGTTCTTGTGTTAGTTTGGCTGGATTCATGTTGCCTACTATTACTTAAACAAATAATATTAACTTACAGAGCATACTTTGTAATGTGTTGTTATCTGAGACTTGTGCATCGATAAAACTAATGTTCTCAGACTTGAATGTTCAGCTGAGTAGCGTACCGTAATTATTAAAACGGTTCAAGCTAACCTCGTTTATTGCATCGATAATTGTAGCCTCAGTTGGTGACATCATTGTACTTTGAATATACGGCGAACAGGGAAATGAAATAAGACCAAGTGCACCAGACAGTTACCTCACCGGGCTAGCCGTACCAGTTAGCTTGGAAACAAGGCTAACATTTGTTATTGGTAGTTATCGGGCGCATTATGCTGGCTGAGGTAAATAGTAAAGCTTACCATATGATTAAGAGCCCCTTCACAAATAAAGACATATATTTCATTCAGAAAAGTAAAACCATTAGTATCTATATCTGTTCGTAAAAAACAAGGACAGTAAATTAGCCTTCTAGCAAGCGTATGATACTTCCGACCGGCTAGCCAATCAGCGTCTAGAGCCATGACGTAAGCTTGTGTCACTTAAGCGACGCATCACCGCCATCAAATTAACCCCCAAATGTACACCCATTCATTGTTTTCTGGATTGTTCCGATTCTGCTTCAAAGCTTAACATATTAAACATACGTGTTAGCGTATGTATGTATGCACGTATGTATGTATGTATGTATGTATGTATGTATGTATGTATGTATGTATGTATGCAAAGTATATCTATCTCTTTCAATATGTGTGCATTTTCAACTCGCAAAAGTGAAAATGAATTCAAAATAAATATATAAATATGTTTTGTATAGATTGATCCTCCAGAAACACACACACACACACACACACACACACACACACACACACACACAGTGTCACATACTCTTTGACAGTGTGTGTGTGTGTGTGTGTGTGTGTGTGTGTGTGTGTGTGTGTGTGTGCGTGTGTGTCTTTTTTTATGAATTTCAGTTCACTGAATAACATAAAGCTTGATGAATACTGATAAAGTTTGTGTTCATATTTCTGTGCATTGGAATGGATGAGCCATGGATGCTCTAGCCTGTGTATACGATCACACTATTGTGTATATGATCACACTATTGTGTCACCAAATATAATCCCCAGAACCGCATCATGAGCACCACACGGGGCCATGCTGAATAATACAAAATGTAGTGTAAATGGAAGCGAGGATTAACTGTGATCCACTCCACACAGTGGCTGCCTCACCTTACCCCTAAGCCTATTAGCCCACAGCAGCAAATCAAATATGGCGGCGGAGATGGAACAGGGATGCAGGAAAAAAAGACAAACTGTGAAAGATGAGGTGAGGGGAAGAGAGTGCGGTGAATGAAAGATGGTGGAAGAGAGAAGGAGTGTGAAGTCTGAGAGATAAATGTGGCACCACTGTAGAGCAAACTGAAACAGCCTAGCAGGCAGTTTGATGTGAATGCAGACAAAGAGGCAAACATGATGTGTTTACTTTTTCTTCTCCCTATCACTTATCGAGGCCCGCTGTGTGATCAAATGCTTTGATTATATGTCATTATGATTATCTTTTCATTTGATTTAATTTCTGTGTTGTATGTCGATTCATCACTACTTTCATGGTGATTATTTCATAATTTTGATGTGAAGCACTAAATTATTTTTATTATAAGGTGCTATATTTAGAAAGTTATTATCACTGTTTAAAACACATACATGCACACACACACACACACACACACACACACACTGGTCCCACAAAGGTCACACAAATGAGCACTGTGCGCTTTCCAATCATGGCTTTACCTGCAGGTCTCTACAAGTACACAGCACCCCGTGCACTACTAAAATGAAACTGAGGAACCCACATGCCTCTGAAGAGTTGTGAGGGCCCAACAGCTACTAGGCTACTCACTGTGCCACCATGACATTTACTTTACTGCTGATCATATGAAGCCTGAAGAAACCACTTAAATCTATAAAACTTTATTTAAGAAGCGCTTTTTGTGGAAAACTGCAGTGCAAAGGGCTTAGCATGTGAAGCAACCTCAATAAATAAATGAATTATATGAGTTAGCATTATTTAAAATAACAATAACAATATTGAATCAAACCAAAATATAGCTCTATCACTGAATATACTGTTGGATTATTGAATGAATACATATATCACACTGAATAATTAAAATGAGTGTAATTTGCAGACAAGGCAGTCATTTACAATCATTATGACATGTTGTTTGAATAATAGGCTGACTCTACGGATCCTACTTGTGGTATTACCCATAATGCCCCTGGGATGAGCCCTTAACCTTAATAATTAGAGTGATAAAGGAAGCCTTTTGGGTAAATGGAGGATATGGGGTCTTTCAATTAGTTGTCAGGGGCTATTTGGAGGCCCCCTGACACCGGCTGAGGAGAGCCAGAGATACCATTTATCATCCAGCCAGCGCCGAGCGTTAAGGGTCTTTTCATTATCAGATGGCTGGGGTCTGCGTGAGACTCCCCCTGCCTGCTCCATGCTAGGGAGGTGAGTGATGGTTCTGGAGGGTGGGGCTGGAGGGCTAGAGGAGAGGCAGGGTGAAGCCAGGAGGGTGTAGGGGGGGGGGGGGGGGGGACACCCACCCCTACACCCTCCTGGCTCCCCCCCCCACCTCGTAAATGTCATCCCCATTGGACCGTTGCAGGTCTCAGCTCCCAAAATAATAGGCCCCCTGACCTCTCTGTTGTCTGTAATTAACCTCTAACCCCCTCCCCCGCGTTGCCGCATCCACCAATCAC
>JAXIVH010000048.1:1322363-1352363 GCA_036785325.1 Urophycis tenuis | reverse complement strand
TCTTAACAGCCAGCCAGGGCTATCGGAGAGGTGAGCCATTGCTATTCAGAACGAAACAGATGATAAATCATTTGTACATAATTAGTGCGCTGCAAGGTTACAACTGACACGTATTTTCATCTTAATTAGCAGGGAAATTTGTTCCATTAATTTAATTTGCCGCGCATGAGCAGGTTAGCACCTAACTAAGTTAATCTTACACCTGTCAGGCATAGGGGTGGGGGGGTGGGGGGTGAGGGGCCTGTATTAGAGGAGGGGATGGAAGAGAGGCAGAGTCCTCCTCCAGAATAGCATTGGCGCAACAAAGACTGTGGGATTGTACAGCAGAGAAACACACAGAGCAGGCAAATAGTAAATGAGCTACAAGAGGAAGATGAAATGTCCTTGTGTGTAAAAGAAGGTATAGACGTATATTTAGAGCTAATTCAGGCAGACCTTGTTTCTACAATCTTGTGTCATCTTGTTGGGCCTCTCTTTTTAGAGAGGCATATGTCACACCTAGGAGCAGACAGACATATATAATGTTGACTTACTTCCTTTCGCAAAATATTAGATAATATTAATCAGCATCGACATCAGCAATTTCTTA
Organism: Urophycis tenuis; assembly: GCA_036785325.1. NCBI lineage: Eukaryota > Metazoa > Chordata > Actinopteri > Gadiformes > Phycidae > Urophycis > Urophycis tenuis. Next base: position 1,351,774 of record JAXIVH010000048.1, on the reverse strand, counting down.
TTGGAATTCCACTGCATAGCGGTAACATCATCACAGCTGTGATAGCCCACTGCTATCCCCCTTGCCTCAGTGTATGGTAGGCTACATTAGCCACAGTGTGTTTACACCCTGGCGTGTTCTCTCGCTCTCCTGCTCGCCCTGACCAGCCCATTAGATAGGCATAACCCCTTCCTTCACTCTAGAACTAATATTTGACCGGCTCTCGCAAAATGGGCGCCACGCACACAAATACATGCTCCATCTTGAGGGAGCGCTTGTCCATTTAGCCCGGGCGCGGCTCGCTGCCTTGTGTGGCTGCGCCAGGCCTTCATTCATCGGGGGGAGGGGGGGGGGGGGGGGGGGGGGGCGGAGTCAGCACCTATGAGGGGATGTGAGGGTGGAGGGGGGGGGGGGTCTAATGGGCACTGGGGGGGTGGGTTCCAAGGACTAGGTCTCTTTTCATTGTTGAAAGCTGTATGAAGCTGTAGTAATTACCCGATAGTTCAATAGAGAGAGAGAGCGAGAGAAGGGAGAGGGGGAGATAGAGGAGGTATAGAGATGGGGAGAACGATGAGTGAGCCAAGAGAGAGAAAGAGAGAGGGAGAGAGTGAGAAAGAGAGTGAGAGACAGAGTGAATGATTTATTAACTATAGGTTTTCTAATGGAATTCTCCGCTGTCTCATGGGCGCTCAAGCTGACAACCATTACCTGCACTGATGCATAGTCCATTATGGGCACCCCCACTTTAATAGAGTGTCTATCACGTGAAATACAGAGACGTCAGGTGCCAACGCATGCACTCTCACCCATGTGTGAAGGTTTAACCCAACTGTAATGGCTTTTCTTTCAGACAAGGCCGCGCGAGCCTTACAAATGTATTGAAAATCAACACTTGAGGGAAAGAGCACGGGGGAAAGAAGTGGACCAAAAACTTCTAAAAATGACACTGATAGTGTGTCAAAAACAACACGCTGGCTCTCTCTCTCTCTCTCCTCTGCAGGCCGCGGGGTGTTGAGGCTCTCTGGACTGTGTGGTTGCCTTGTTATGGATTCTGAGTACGAGTGTAATGCTTAGAAATCGCACGGTCCCACTGCAAGCATCAGAGAGCTGCTGCCTCAGCTCCTCCTATCTGTGTGGAGTTCACCTAATCATCTCTAAAAGACACGCTGGTGGAATATTAACACTCTGAGGCTGAGTTGCCTCATGATCATGTGCGTCATCTAGTCGGCTGTCACATTGGCAAAAGGTGTACAATTTGATAATAAAGTTGGTAAGTTAACCACTATGAAGTGCAACATTGAAAAGTAGGCCTATTGCATAAAAATCAATTAGCGTAAATACATGATAGGCCCATGAGTTGGAGTATGGCAGTGCAGCTTGATGGTTGACATTTGACCTGCTCCGGTTTTACTGCAATTGTGGTAGGCCTGAGTGAGCTGCCTAGGCCATACTCAACTTTGAACTTTAGCCAGTGACATTTGCACAATTTGGATTGATGTAACTCAATTATTTATTTTATGATGACTGATTATTTTATATTGTATACAAATCGACTAAATTAACGTGATCCCTTATTGCTAACCTCGTGTCCAGTCGTTCTTATCTCACCTTGTCGATCGGCAGCAGCCATTCAGTCTCCGAGTAGCACGGGTCGCACATTAGCGCCCATGGCGGTTCAACTAAAAACTATCCAAACATATCGATGAACCCTTGACTAGGGCGATCTTCACTCCTCAATCGAATAAAGCCTTGCAACTTCCCTTGATTTTGTGTAATGCGAGACTCGATATATTAGAATTGTATTGTCAATGTCGGTTGTCATTTACTTTTATGTCCAAATGTACATATGCTATGGATATAATGTAACATGTTTACATAAAGTAAATTGATATGGAACAGACATGTATATGTAAACTAATAAATTACTTTGGAAGTTTATGAATTACTACTCGTTATAGTTTATATGCATTTGTTTGGTCCAGAGGGCACTGTAGCCAGCCGCCCTATCTGCACCCTGATCCAAAATCACACTGCAGGCTCCATCAAGCTAACACCACAACTTCAACAACATCACAACTTCGATAGTGTTACCAAATAATTTGATTACATTTTCCATATCTAAAATAGTGCAAAAGAGTAAATTTACTTTACGGTTTACAAATGATGCAGTTCTACATTAGAATTTTCTGATAAATATTATTAATCATTACATAATTTGTTCATTCAATGGATGTACATTCAACACAAACAGACAACCACTGTACTTTAACTCAAGTGAAGGCAATTGTGCTTACCTTACTTGAATTTATTCATCAGTTACACCAACTGAATCACCATAAACTGAAGGATTGCAATACTGTTGTTGCATTACCCATATCTACACACATCACACACACCAAGGATAAAGAAAAATCACCTCAAGTGAGTAGACTGGAATAAAATATTACCGCATGAATTTTGTACACTTTAACACGTAGAAAGTGAAACTGAATGCTCTGGAGAGTGACCTTCAGGATAAGAAACATGGTTAAAATAACAAAGGGGGGGGGGGGGGGGGGGCTCAGTTCTTATTCTTTTTATGGCGTTTCTGTGATCGTTGTTTTTTCTGCGGTGCCCTTTTCTTGTGCTCCACGGCGTCGCCCGCCGCCTCCTGCTCCCTGCTGTGCTTCCGCAGGTCGTCGCGGCTCATCGGCTGGATGATGGCGCCCATCTTGGTGACGATCTTGGGCATGGTGATCTTCTGCACGCTCTTCCGCGTGTTCCAGGTGGCGCCCACGGGCGAGCGCATGGTGACCTCGAACTGCTCGGGCAGCAGGAAGGGGTGCGGCACCGTGGCCACCTGATGCACGCTGACCGCGCTGTCCCGCTTCTCTGAGATGATGACGGCCGGCAGGCCGCCGTCCTTCCTGGGCGCCGGCGGCGCCGCCACCCTCTGACGGAACCTCCGGCGCTTCTTGCTGGCGGGCTGGAGGCCCACGCCCCCCCACTCCCCCCAGCCAGGCAGGGTCAGGTCCACCACCTTGGGTTTCGACGCCTCCTCCTCTCGCTGTTTGTCCTTCAGGAAGTCAGAGATGACGTCGTCCCCGGCGAACGCCTCCTTGATGACGTCCCTCTGCTGCTGCGCGCCGCTCGCCGCCTCCTCCTCCTCCGCGCCCTCCACAGTGGTGGGGGTCAGCGGGATCTGGATGACCTTGGCCTCCTTGGTGAGGACCTCGTTGAGGTCTATTCCTCGCTTCCTCTTCTTGTCTTCTTTTTCCTTACTTTCCTGAGGAGCAGGTGGAGGCTCCTCAGAGTTTGGCTCAGCTGGCTGCTCTTGTTCTTGTTCTTCATGGTCCAGGAGATCCATGTCCTCCAGATTCTTGATTCTAAGCATGGCTTGCTGCAGCTGAGTGGACTCGGGTTCACACGCTTCAGCTGCCATGGCAGCCGCATCGGCCTCCATGCGGCTGTCTTTGATCTCCTGGAACTTGTTTGTGAACTTTGACAGCTCGTCCTCGTCCTCCTCGTCATTATCATCATCATCATCATCATCATCATCATCACCACCACCATCTCCATCACCTTCATGAGAAGCCGCAGCCTTCTCAGCTTCAGCTGTGTTCTCCTCTGTTGCCACCTCCATGTCTCTGTTCACTGCTGGTTCACTCTCTGACTCTTGCTCCTGGCGCTGCTTGCGCCTCGCCGCAAACTCTCTGAGGAGCCGTTCCTCCTCCGTCTCTTCCGGGCCTTCCTCCTCCTCCTCCTCCTCAATGACGACGACGGCGCTTGCAGTCTCCTGCTCGGTGGGCTCTGAGGAGTCGACTGCCCCCGGGTCCGCAGAGAGCTTGCCTCTCATCCACGGGTTGGCTGGGTCCAGGCTCGGCTCCACTTCGTTGACGAAGTCGGGAAGCATGTCGGTGTCCGACAGCTGTCCTTCGTCCTCCCCCACCTCCTCCTCGTCACCGAGCGTGGTCGCCAGCTTCTGGGTCAGGTCCTTGTTGACCTCTAGCTGCTGCTGCATGGCCTTGCGGGCGCCATCGTCGTACTTGGCCATGATGGCCTTCGACTTGGCCCACTTGCCGCTGTTCTGGTGCTTGAGGGACATCCTCTCCTTCATTCTGCCGAGCTCCAGCTTCTGCAGTTCCTCCAGGGCGCCCACAGGGTCCGACTTCACCATCTCGTCAAACTTTTTGACAAAGTCTTTGCGTTTGGCTTTGTTTTGCACCTTGTGGTATTTCTTGCTCTTAATGCTCCGCTCCCGCCGAGCCTTGGCCTCATAATACGACTGCAGAGCTCTGGCCTTCTGCAGCTCAGCACGCCGGACCTTGGCGTCCTCCAGGCTCATGGCTTTGAGGGACTCCTCCTCCATGGGGGTCAGCTTGGGGTCATTGACAGGCTGCTTGTTGACGGACAGCAGGTGGAAGATCTCCTGCTCCAGTGGAGTTCTGGCTTTCCATCCACACACGATCTGCTCTAAGGGTTTGGGGCCTGGAGCTTCCTGGTTCAGGGGGAACACCAGCTGTTCTGCCTTTAGGTTCTGCTTGACAATGCTCTGCCAACGGGATACCTCCACGGCAGTTTTCTGAAAGGCGACATTTCTCTGAATTCTTTCGGTCTCCGGCTTGCTAAGAGGCGAATCGACCGTTTTTTCCTTGAGTTTAAGTTTTTTAACGTCTGTCTTTGTCTGGACAGAGACAGCAGGAGTTTTTGCAATGGTCTGAATCAGGTCGGACAAGTTGATTTTGTCCCCCTCGCCTTTTGCGTCGACAGAGAATTCAGAAATCTGAATCGTTGCTTCAGATCTCTCTGCAAGTTTTCTCTTCTTACCTCCGAGAGCGCTGATTGCTTCCAGCAACTTTTGATGCTTTCTTTCATCATCGCTACCGCCTTCGTCTTCACTTGGGATGATTTCGTCTCCCTCGTTGAGCAATTCATCGTCATCGACATTATCCAAGTCTAGTTTCTCTATCATAGGTTTTTTTGTAGTGTTTCGGGTGCCTTTGAGTTTGTTGGCAGATTTCCTTTTCCTTTCTCTTTTTTTAACACCGGTCTTCTTGTCCGGTGTCTTCAAAGTACCCATCTTTTTTTCGATTGTCTTCTTGGTACCTGTATTTTTTTCGACTGTCTTCTTGTTACCTTTCTTACTCACTGTACTATTCTTTAATGTCTTAGCCATGTTGATTCAACCATGAGCGAAATGTACACACGTGTGACGGTGTTCGATCCGGTGTCGTGAAACTAAGCCCCACTTCGACTCGGACTGTCGCAAAGGTCCTTCTTGGCTTTTGCCAATGTTTGAGCGCCGTCCTCTGGACAAATAATAGCACATGTATTTACCATATACAGTCTATGGTATTTACGCGTATAATATAATATAATATAATATAATATAATATAATATAATATAATATAATATAATATAATATAATATAATAATTGTTTATGAGTCATAGATATGTGCACAAACAATGGAAACTATTATTTCATAATTAACTCTTAATTTATCGTTTCCTGCCATGGTTTTCTGTAGCAGTTTATGTTTTTGTAAGCGTCTGTCATGGCTTGTTTTGGTTCTTTTTTTATTAGCAACAATTTGTTCCTTTTTCATTTTGCTTCTATCACCTTTTTCACCAGTGTTTGGGCGCCATCCTATGGTCAAATATTAATGCTTGGGTTTGTTTCTTGTCATAAATAGCATATACATTAATAACAGGTGATTGAACAGCGATATTTGAATTACTTTTTTTTGCATCCATCTGTGCATAATAACTTGACAAACAATCTAAAAATGCGTAAGATGAAAAAGCCTTGTGCCTGTCATATGCTCTGATCATGTGATCTTCTATATCCATCCAACATGGCGGCCACGTCTGTTTTCCAGAGAGCGAGAACAGGTTCTAAAATAGGTGTTCAGTACGACCAAGAAGGCAATCTCATTCAGGTAAACAACCTTTGTGTGACTGTGTAATATCGTAGTAAGTTTTTAAGTTATGAATGTTAAACGAATTGCTGTGTAAACGCTTCATGTCAACAGGCTGGGACATCGCTCATATGATACAACACAACACACAATGGATAATACAGTTGTCAATGAAGACTTTGTATTAGGAATTGTCATTGTCGTTTGCTGATGTTGCCATCTGGGTAACGGGGCTGGGTGACAGCTGCTTGACTGTTGATTCCTGCTTGGATGTGTCCTTGTCTTCCAGGTGGAGACCAGAGAGGACGAAGAGCAGCATGTCAAGTTGTCAGAGATTCTGGAGCTCCTGTTGGCAGCTGGATATTTCAGGGCCCGAATTAAAGGACTCTCACCATTTGACAAGGTAGTGTAAGCAGCTATGTGTCATGTCCCGGAACAGTTGACACATCAGCTCTTTACATAACTGGCAGGTTTGCATACCATTAGTTTAAAAACAAAAAGAAAACTTGAGTCCAACGACATTAAATGGCATTGATATGAGGACGTAGGCCTACCTATGACACATTCAACAATACGTATATTTAGATCACACCTTTTTAATTCATTGATCGTATTTAAATGTTGTCCTGAATCTTGTGATCATCAGGTGGTTGGAGGGATGACCTGGTGTATCACGACATGTAACTTTGATGTCGACGTAGATCTTCTGTTCCAGGAGAACTCCACCATTGGCCAGAAAATGTGAGGGTTTTCACAAGAGGTTCTGCAAAAGCCATTCTCCGTTTTCATGAAACACTGTAATGCTCACATCTGTACACAGAAGACGGGTTACATGCGCTTGGACGATGTATCCTCAGCTGTGCAAACATCAGATTGAACTGATAAACTGATTGTGAACTGATGAACCACGTGTCCACACAGTCTACCTGCAGTCAGCCCTGAGCAGGATGCCTATGCCCTACCTGCTCATTAATGACTCCATATCTTCTTCACTCTCTGTCTCTCTCTCTCCCTCTTCACTTTTTTTTTAATCTATCACTCTTTTTTATCTCTCTATCGCCATCCTTCTCCATCCCTCTTCCTGCATCGGTCTGAAGTGCTCTCACAGAGAAGATTGTGTCTGTTCTGCCCAAGATGAAGTGTCCACACCGTCTGGAGCCCCATCAAATCCAGGGCTTGGATTTCATCCACATCTTCCCTGTGATTCAGGTGTGGACATGTGAGCGTGTCACAGAGAGTAAATGGTTAACAATACAAAGGATATTAAACAAGACGACACACCGTGCTCTTTTATATTGTTTTGTCTTTGTGTTTAATGCAAATGCATAATGTTTATTGTTATAATTTATAATAAGATTGTGTATTTTTTTATTTGTGTGATAATGAGTTATATATCATCTGCAATATGTCTGCAATCTTGTTTCCTGGTGGCAGTGGTTGGTGAAGAGGGCCATAGAAACTAGAGAAGAGATGGGAGACTACATAAGAGCCTACTCCATAGCTCAGTTCCACAAGACCCACAGCTTCCCAGAGGTAACCGCCGATCAGTGAAGATTCCCTATTTCTGCTAGTTCCACTAGACAGTCTCACCCTGAAACTACTTACTAACTCTCTCTCTCACTCATCCTCCCATCTCTCGCCTTCCTCCGTCTCCCTGTAGGATGAAGACTTTCTCCAGAAGAAGGACAGAGCAGTGAAAGCAGTCCTGGACATATCTGTGAGTTGTGGAGGTCTTGAATGGAATCATAAACTGAATCTATTTCCTTTTTACCTTTTGCATGTATGAAGAAAATACTAATACAACTTCCTGATCGGTGTGTGGGGGACAGGAAGTGTACAAACCCAGGAGGAAGTACAAGAGACAGGTGGAGGCTGGAGAGCTGCAGGATGAGGAGTCGCGTGTTCATTCTACCTTACTGGAATACGGCAGGTGAGAAGGTGTGAGAGAGTACAGCTCATGATGAGTGTGTGGGTGTGTGTGTGTGTGTGTGTGCGCGCGTGTGCGTGTGTGTGCGTGTGTTGAACAGTAGCTCTGTTGCCCCATGTCTTCTGGTTCTCTCATTCGCTGCCTCCTGCTCTCATTCAATCCTGTGATAGTTGGTTCTGTCTCATTTCCTGTCTTCACGCCACTGACCAATCAGCAAAGTCCCTTTCTTTTACATACCCTTCCCTAGCTGAGAGATATATCTTAAATATCCTATTATCCTAATATCATATTTTTCCACAACAATCAACTCGAGCGCTTTTTCTATACAACTGTAAAGTAAAAATCTCCCCCGCCTGTTTGATGTTCTTTAAACAATTGGATTCACGCATACGGTTAAAGTTGTCTCTCCTTCTGGGGACCTGGCGTGGTCGACCCTGATCTCATTGTGCCCGCTCTCCTAGCTTACCTTTACCACCACCTTCTCACCTCCATCTCTCCTTCTCCACCTCTGTGCTAGAATATCAGAGACCCTGCTGTAAGTATTTGCCTGGCGAGTTGAGTTTGGACACGTGATTTGGGGGACTTTATTCTTTCTGAGCCACGCATGACAGTGACGGCCGGGGGGCCAAGTGTGACGTTCTTCCACTTTGGTTGAGATTTTCACATCGTAGCTGTTGCACGGCACGCTTTCAAAATGAAGCCGGTTCACTAAAGACAATAACCTTTTCTTTTTTTTAAGACATTAAAATGTGTTTGATTCCTCAGTTCTGGTTTCCTGTCGTGGTTTTCTGTAGCATGGTTTGTTTTGTACATTTCTGTCATGGAGGAAAAACTGCTGTTTCTTTGTCGATTTTTTTCTTGTCGTCTTGGTTGTGTTTTTTTTTATATTAACAATTACCTTTTTCACATTTTACTTCCCGTTTCATCTTTCCCCAGACGATATGGATTCAGTAAGAATTCCAAACAAGACAAAGTGAGTATTAAATGCACAACATAGACTTAAAGCTTGCTTTAAGCCTTAACTGCCATGTACTGGGCAGCCATTTCCCCCTCTCTTACTGTGTCCACTCCCCGCCCACAGGCCGAGGACCGGAAAGCCTCATTGGCTGCAGGTGCACAGGCCACGCCCCATGGGATGACAGAGACATCAGAGGAAGAGGATCTGGAGGCAGCAGAGGAGGTGAGGGGCTTCACAGAACGCTACCCAGTCAGTGCAAGGAATGATCACAGGCACCGTGCAAGAAAAGCTTAAGTACTCGAGTACTTGTTTTGTATGTGCTTTTATTCCTTTTTTGGCTTCCCAAACTTTTTTTTTTTGCGCAACTTGGTTCAATAACATTTTCCACTAATGTACACATTTCAAAAGTCCATTTAGATCTGTATTGTACAGTCCTTGTGCGTTGCAACCTCACTGGAGCTCTGCTGGTCCTGCAGTTTGTGATACATGTGTTACAAAGCTAGCGGGACTTATGTGGTACCTCTCCATGGGGGAAATGTGTAAATGTGACGGTTGAGGGCAGTGCAAGGTACTTTGTAATTCACATATTTTCAAATTCATATCTGTTGTATATCAAAAATCTAACAAGAAAAAAAAGAATCCCTTCATGCAGCACCCCAGCAGCACCATGGTCTGTACAGTGTCAGTCTGGTGGTGTGGACGCTCCTGGCTGGTGGTCATTAATGTAAAGCGTGTGGAACTCCTCCCCCACAGGGGCCAGGTGGCCAACGGACCTATTATACACCGCGTCACGACTCACTGCGCAACGGCAGCGGCTTCCTCGGTTTAACGACATGCCTAGCACCTAAACACTGCACAAATACATATTAACTTAATATTACAGGTATTTGTAAGATGGCGGAAAAATTATTACAAAAACTTGTTTTTTTGTATTACAAAAGCTTGTATTACAACGTTAATGCAAAAACGTGTTGGTGCGCTCGTGTGCTCGTTTACTGGAGTACACGTTGGAAACCCGAGAGCAGAGCAGGCTCCAGAGCGCTGAGCCTCACTATCTAACATCAGCAGTACACATAAAGGACAACGGGTCACAATGCCACGGCCAGGAAGCCAAGCAGCCAGTCGAGTCCGTTACTCAATCCCGTCTTCAAAAGCTCCCAACCGAAAGTGTTGAGTGTGTCAAATTCCTTACAAAACCTAGAACTATAGAATAAGGAATAGATAGTACCTGCACACCAGATCAGTTACTTCTTCCCCACCATTAGAAATACAGTGAAACCTCCGTCGTCGGACCAGTTCTCAGACAATAAGTTCTGTCCCAGAACTCGACCAAATGTGGGACATTACGCTCTGGTGACGTGGGGACGCTGAGTTGAGCATCAGCACGCCATGGACTCTGTACTGAGAAGACTCACACTCCTACAGGCTTTGTTCTGGCCATCATTATTTGCTACTCTGTGCCTCTTTTTTTCAATTTGAACATTAATCAATTTTACATTCATTCTTATGGGAAAAATTGTGTTTTCAAACAATTCACAACTCAAACACCTTTTTGGAAGAAACTACATTTAAGTATCAAGGTTTCACTGCACAGAATTTGTTCCCCGTATTTATTTATATTTTTTCCTTTTTTCCCTAATCTTTATTTCTTCAAACCATCAGCTTCGCATCAAAACGTTGATGACCAACATGGCTGCCATGGCGACCGAGGAGGTAAGTCTTCTGTCTGTGAGAGGGTGTGTTGCTTTGAGAGTGAGATCTTCAGATGGACAGAGACGTGACCTGACGGTGAGACGTGTGTGTGATGTCTTTCAAACTAAGTGTGTTCTTTCAGGGGCGGCTGACTGCCAGCGCCGTGGGGCAGATCGTAGGACTGCAGTCGGAGGAAATCAAACAGATCGCTTCTGAGTACGCAGAGAAGGTACGACGGGAGGAGAAACATCTCACTACTGCCACAGGAATTTACAAAACTACACAAAGTTACAATGGGCTCCATGGAAACATGTCCACTTGTGTTCTGCTCAGTCGGTTTCTTTCTGTTTGTGAGTGCAGTGGCTGAGGTGATTGACCCCCAGCCTAAAGGTGCTGGGTACCATTCTTTTATCATTTTGGCAGCCTGTCTGTCATCATCCTTGAACCAAATGCCCCGACATCCCACTGACTCCTCCTGAGCCAGTGAAACCCAAAACTTTAAAAGCAAAATTCAAATGTTTTAGCATGCATTCCATGAACTTGCACATAGCAATCTATGCCATTTTTTCACTGTTAAATTACCATAATTTAGGGGCGGCAGTAGCTCAGTGGGTAGAGCGGGTGGACAGAGCGGGTCGTCCACTAACCGTAGGGTCGGCAGTTCGATCCCCTTGATCCTCCTCCTCCAACTGTCCACACGTTGAACCCCACAAATGTTACTGATTGTAAGTCGCTTTGGACAAAAGCGTCTTCTAAATGCCCCCTTTACCCCTTTATCATTTTGAAAAATCTTTGTTGTTTTTTGGTCATTCAGTTTGTGAAAGTTCTTCTCTGCTCCGACTTCGGTTCCATTTGTGACGTCAAAGTGCTGACTCCCTGACGCCCGGGGTGTGTTTGCTAATATGTGTATGAGCTAAAAAGGGATTCAATTACACTTCAGTGACATGTATACCGGTTACAATTCACCGTTGTCTTGGGGGAAAAAGTGATTCTATATCGTTGAGTAGATGATACTGTGACATCATGCACTACTGAGCCCTGCACTGCTCTTGTCACGGTGTCCTCCTGCAGCAGTCAGAGCTGTCGTCCGAGGAGCGCGTGGAGCGCTTCGGCCCGCTGCAGCAGCACCGCCGGCAGGTGGCGTCGCTCAACAAACAGATCCAGCTGAAGACCAAGCAGCTGGAGGAGGTCAGAGCCCGCGTCGTCACACCACCACTGCCCCCGCGTCCTGCAGCACTGGCTGCACGCGGTCCTCCTCTTGAACTGTACCACTGAGCGCATGCTACAGAACCAGGCGGTTCACAGTGGGGTTGGCGGTGTGTGTGTGTGTGTGTTATGCGTGTACAATAAGGGCACACGCATACAACTATATAACAGTGTTCTGTCTACGGCTCACCGGCTGTACGACTGTGTGACGTGGACTAGCGTGGCTCGGCTGGCCTGGGGGGCGGGAGTGGGAGGGGTCTTTTGAGGGTCAATAGTTAGATTATTCTCAACAAAGTTGGTACGGGCTGGCCAGCATTTGTTTTGATTTGTAGCATATATCAGTTATAGAAGGTGATTTTATAAATGGCATTGTTGAAATCACTGTATCAGCATTGACTACAGATCTCTAGGTAATTCAAGCTAGCTGAAATGAAACGCATTGCAGATTTAAACTGTCTATCCACGCATCTTCTCCAGCTTCAAGCCAAACATGACGAGCTGAAGACGGGAGGGGAAGAGGCCAAGAGGAAGCTGGCTGAGGTAAGACCCTGGGTCCACCACTGGAGGCAGGAGAGGCTGGACACTGGTGTGTGTGTGTGTGTGTGTGTGTGTGTGTGTGTGTGTGTGTGTGTGTGTGTGTGTGTGTGTGTGTGTGTGTGTGTGTGTGTGTGTGTGTGTGTGTGTGTGTGTGTGTGTGTGTGTGTGTGTGTGTGTGTGTGTGTGTGTGTGTGTGTGCGGTGAGCCAGCTCAGGCCCAGGTCACAGTGTTTTGTGTGCAGTGAGTTTTGCGTGTGCTTGTGTTTCCAGGCCACTGAGCACACAGAGAGTCTGGACACTGAGCTGCGGGTGCTGGAGGAGCTGGAGGGTCAGGTGGACAGCAGGTGAGTGTTCTGGTCCTGGGGCCTCATTTATCAAACGTGCGTACGCACAGATTTGTGCTTACGCAGTGCGTACGAACATTCCCACGCAAAGTATGGGATTTATCAACTTGTACTTGTGCGTAGGAACGTGCGTAAATTTAAGCACAACTCTGACCATGCGTACGCACAAAACCTAGTGGTAGAATAGTGAAACTACTACGAGAACCCGTTAAGAGTCGCAGTGTTCAGCAATCACAAACGTCACACATATCCCCTGTATCCTCTAATTAATAACAATTCTCATTTAGTAAGTTAGCAGACATTTTTGAATAATTGGTATGACAAGCTATAAAAGACAGCTGGGACAGGACAACCCAAAAAAGACAACTTGAAATAAGGACGATGGCGCATCTTGCACTTTTGGAAAATTTAGAGAACCGTGCGCTTTGCAGGGAGCGCGTTTTCAAAGAGCGTGTGGATTTGCTCAGTCAGAGCACAGAGTGGCTTCTCAGTAGGTATAGATTCCCAAAAAATATACTTGTGGATTTATGCCGGGATTTACAACATACTATATTGGAGCGAAAGACCAAACAAACCAAAGCCATCCCAGTGCACATTCAGCTCCTGTCCACACTGGGATTTTTGGCCACCGGGACATTTCAACATGCGGCATTTCACAGCCGACACTGAGTAGAATCATGCCAGCAGTGTTGGATGCAATCATTTCTCTAGCCCCACTTTACATTCAGTTCCCGTTAATTCCACGCCGTCGCTGGATTCGCAAATATAATTGGAGCCAAATAGATTGCACACACATCACAATAAAAGCACCATCACACAATGAATTCAGTTACGTTAACAGGAAAGGACTTCATTTAATTAATACACAAATAATCTAATGCCAATATGTCTCTATTAAACGTTGTTGCCCGGTGGCCTGGAGGAACGCACGATTCGTTCATCCTGCAGGTGGGTGCGCAGCTCCAAGCAGGAGCTATTGAGGACGGCTGGCATTGACGTATTGACGTATTGACGTATTGATGGCTGGCATTGAGGGATTGCCGCTACCATATATGGTCAATTGGAGGCGTTTCTGAATGCAAATGACTCTAACCGTGCACGAGCATGGGAGTTGAGAACAGGTGGGATTTGTCATCACGGATTACTTACTGGTGTGCGTACGACCCGTGTACGCACGTTTGATAAATGCGGATTTTTTTCTACTTACGCACATTCTAAATTTCATGCGTACGAACGAAATTAGAACTTTTCCTACGCACGGTTGATAAATGAGGCCCCTGGTCTTCTCCGTCCACACTGGACTCCCTGTGTCTCCAACACTCAGTCAATACTTACACACTCAGGTGCAACTTATCAGTTTGTATGTATTGTCAATATCTTGATTACTCAAGAAAATAAGCTTTTTCTTATTTCTTTTTTTATTTCTTTTTTTATAAGTCATTGTTGATATTCACTGCACTACCCCAATGTTTGTCTTTTTGTATTAAACATGATTAGATGATCAGATCAGAAAAATGGGTCATTGTTTTGTTTTCAAAGAAAAAAACATTTTTGAAGCAAACATGACGTGATGACACTGATCACTCATCAATGTCGTGGTCAAGTTAGTACCCTTCACTGCCTTGGCTTCAGGGGCCCTTAATGTTTCCCTGGTAAGGACTGGTCCTCTGGTTCCCGGTGTGTGTGGTCACCTGTGATAGGGTGCTTCTTCTTCTCTACCCCCCAGCCTGCTGGACCAGCTGAGGGCCCTGGTGTCCATGAACGAGAGCCTGAAGCACCAGGAGCTGGAGTTCCGCACACACTGCAGAGTGAGTGTTTGATTGAGCGCAGACTCACGCGCACACACTGCTAAACATAGGGCCTGCTTTTGTATGCATCCGTGTTGTTTCAGAAGAACACGTTTTGGAAACATACCTTCTCCAAGTACTGTGCTTTTGACTTCGCTTTCAGAATAACTTGAAGTCAACTGTAATGCTTTCAGTTCTTTTCATAGTTATTCGTTTTTCAACCTTTTGTGCGACTTTCCGTTTTTGATTTTGCTCAGGAGGAAATGGCCCGACTGCAGCAGAACATCGAGGATCTCAAGATGGCGTCAGGCGAAGACACGGAGGAGAAAATGGTGACCTCAACAGTAGTGCTGGAACAGAATAGATTCACCTTCAGTGTTTTGGTGTCAATTAATTGTATTAAAACAAAGATATGGACATATTGGGATTGTTTAGTTTAGTCCAGACTAGACTGGTCTATTTAAAAGCAAGCTGAAAGTTGTGTGTAATCTCTCTTTTCTTGTAGGAGAGGAACCAGCTGATAGATAAACAGTACAACGCTGACCGCGAGAAGCTGCAGAAGATCCGACTGCTGATGGTAATTCAAGCAAAACCTTTTATTTTTTTGTTCTTTTTCGTCCATTTCATCACTGAGATACCTGCAACAAAAGGTACAATTCACTCCATTTTAATCAAATACACTTTTCAAAGTAAGTACACATTTAAGCACTGAGAGAACTCAGAGAACAAATGTCGTTCCCATATCTGAGAATGACCAATAAAGACCGAAAGGTCCTCTCTCTAGAGTACTGATTACATTTGTATGTTCTATCATCGGAATTCTGACAGATACACCATGGAGACAAACAATAGACAATCTTTCAGTCAACATCACAACGCAGCAACTGTAGACAAATCTGAATAATAGACTTATCCAAAGTATGTCATCTTGCTTTGTTGTTGAGCGCGGTGAGGTACTGTATGTGAGGCATGTATTTGTGACTAAGGTTTGTTTTGTCCAGTTAATCAGAAATGGGGGAACTAGGAGGAACAGGTGATTGATCATGTAACTCTCTTGGCAAATTGGTTAAGACGGTTGTAGTATGACCAGAGACAAATAAACATATAACAACTATGCCATCACAAATGGGGAAATATAGCCTCTATTTAAAATAACCATAGCTCTATAGAAATGGCAGAATTCTGCATCCTATGTGAGTATGAACCGCCTGGATTTGCGACCCGTCCCCTTGTCCTCTACTGCCCCCTGCAGGCCCGGAAGAACCGCGAGATCGCCATCCTGCAGAGGAAGATCGACGAGGTGCCCAGCCGGGCCGAGCTGACCCAGTACCAGAAGAGGTTCATAGAGCTCTACAGCCAAGGTACGTCCCCGGTCCTACCGGGTCGGCCACGCGTTTAATTACGCTTGGAGGAAAAAGTTAAAAAACTGAACAATGAAGTTGAATAAAGTTGCCAAGCAGGAAACCTCACAGTTGTGTTTATCCGACTGCTCTGCTAGTCTCTGCGACCCATAAAGAGACGAAACAGTTCTTCACGCTGTACAACACTCTGGATGACAAGAAGGTGTACCTGGAGAAGGAGGTGAGTCCTCCTGGAGGCCCCAGGCTCTAAGGGACATATGGGACATAAGGCCTCGTTTTGAATCTGTTTGTATTCAATATTCACAATCTATGAACTCATACGAACCCGGACCAGTTCCCCCATAACCAAACTGCACCTCCCTCTGTGTTCTGCAGGTGAATCTGCTGAACTCCATTCATGACAACTTCCAACAGTGAGTACAGTGTAGGCGTTACATCGGCAACATTGGCGCTGCATGTAGAGCTGCATGTAGAGCTGCATGTAGAGCTGCATGTAGAGCTGCATGTAGAGCTACATGTAGAGCTGCATGTAGAGCTGCATGTAGAGCTGCATGTAGAGCCGCATGTAGAGCCGCATGTAGAGCTGCATGTAAAGCTAAATGTAGAGCTACATGTAGAGCTGCATCATGTTCAGGGAGGAAAGTGAACCTTTTGGACACTATTCCATTTTAGGGCGATGTCATCCTCAAGTGCCAAGGAGCAGTTCCTCAGACAGATGGAGCAGATTGTGGAGGGAATCAAGCAGAACCGCATCAAGGTCTGTACCGGTCTAGAGTCGATGCCCAGAGAGAACACACACACACACACACACACACACATATCAAGGACAACCTCATAGCCATCACAGCTGCTTTTGACGTATTTGAATCAGTCATATTTTATATTAGTTTGGGAACTTTCTGTGCATTGCGACACATCAAGCCCTGTGAGTTAGCCCAGTGTGTGTGTGTGTTGTTTTGTGTGCGCTGTGTGTGTGTGTTGTGTGTGTTGTTTTGTGTGTGTGTCGTGTTGTGTGTGTGTATATGTGTTGTGTGTGTGTGTGTGTTGTGTGTGTGTGTGGGTATATGTGTGTGTGTGTTGTTGTGGTGTGTGTGTTTTGTGTGTGTGTGTGTGTGTGTGTTGTGTGCGCCGTGGGCCTCAGATGGAGAAGAAGAAGCAGGAGAACAAGATGCGGCGGGACCAGCTGAACGACGACTACCTGGAGCTGCTGGACAAACAGAGGCTGTACTTCAAGACTGTCAAGGACTTCAAGGAGGTGAGGCGCCCGTCCAGCCACCGCCACACATCTGGCGGAAACCACTTCATCTCACGTGAACAGACGTATTTGTTGTGCTTTAGAGAGCGTGGGTCAGAGTGGTGTGATGTGTTGCCTCTGAAGCCCTCTGAGGCTGTGATTTAGTGTCAAACTCGAGTTCCTCGCATTCACCAACTGTCGGTGGGTGTGTTAACTCCAGCTCGTGTTGAAGTGCTCAATGCAAGTCATCCACGCTGGCTTGTGTTTTATGAACCCACAGTTCACTGAAGCGCTGTTGTCTTTCTACAGGAGTGTCGCAAGAACGAGATGCTGTTGTCCAAGCTCAGGGCTACAGGAACCTCCTAGAGCCTGCGATCCTGGTCCAGGAACCTCCTAGAGCCTGCGATCCTGGTCCAGGAACCTCCTAGAGCCTGCGATCCTGGTCCAAGAACCTCACAGAGCCTGCGATCCTGGTCCAGGAACCTCCTCGGCCCCATGATCCTGGTTCACAAACCTCCTAGGAAGCTCTGCTACACTGCTTCCCCCTGTAGACCCCCCCCCTGGCTTTATCACCAGCTGCACTCTACATTCCACAGGACGTCCAGTCAAACCCTCTACATGTAATTATGTGATTGTAATGAAACCCAAACAGTGGGAACTTCAGAGGTACATAAGCCAACACAAGCGAACAAGTTTGCACATTTGCTCCGACGCCGTTCACACACACACACACACACACACACACCTTGTGCCAATTCAGAAAACGTTGAGCCGTGATATTTATGACAATTCCGTCTCGTGAGGAGATCAAGTGCTATGATTCTGTTCCAAACAGAAGCAAAGTTACAATCAACCATCTGCTTGTGCTCGCAGTAAACTAAATGTGTTCACGTTCCATCAGAAATGGTGTTTAATGCATTGACTAATTCTGCACTGTGTGTTTCAGACACAAGAGGCAGTTGACTTGCTCGGTCAGACAGCATCTTACATCCAGCCTCCCATTGACTACACAAATAAAGCTGTAAATGATCAACGTATAGGACTCTCCCTCTCTGTTTGTGTGCAGCAATTGCAAACTATGAAAGTGCAGCCCGACCGCGTTTCCTAACTCTCGTCAAGATTGGAACGCAGCATCGCTGTGGCCCCAAAGTGAGGCTTTGTTTGTGTGTTGCTGTAGCTGTCGTCATACGTCCCCATAAGTCCGAGCTACAAAAGCATCAAGTTTTAACTGATAAAACGTGAGCACAATCAGACCTCAACCCCCCCCCCCCCCCCCCCCCCCCACCCCACCCACGCACGCGACCCGACCACCAGATCACAACATCCAGTCGGCCTGCGTCTCTCAGCCTATGTACGAGTGTGTTCTGTTCCACGCGTGGCAAACCGTACATGTTTTATTTGTTTTTGGTCTCCCTGAATCTCCAGAGTTCTTCTGTCCCCCCCCCCCCCCCCCCCCCCGGCGGTACAATCACAGCGGCCCGAGCGCCAATCTCCCCTGCGATAGGACGCCACAGAACAGACAGTCGCACCGTTTGTCTCACCTATCTCTCGCCCGTCACAACGGGCCGATAAGCGCGGGCCGCTCGGCTCGCTAACCAGCCAGCTCCTGCTCCGTCGAGTTGTTCTGCGCCATTCTTGTGTTTTCTGTCATAACGGCGATAGCCGCACGGCCGAGGTCAGTGTAACAGATGGGATGCGTGACATAACGCGTCCGCCCCCAATACACCCGCAGTGAATGGGCATGTGAACCCTGTTGAGGCTTTGACAGACGTGAGGTTGTTCTGGGGGAGATACGGCGTTCAGGACCCGCAGCGCGGCGGTCGGCTCCTGAACGTCTCTGCTATCTAAGTGTGTCACGTCTGTCACCGTCCACCCAGGAGGGAGGCAGGCCAGGGAGGCAGGCCAGGGAGAGCAGATAAATACAGGGAGGTTTGTCTGGGGACGATGAAGGCACCGCTTTGAGTCAGTGGCCGCCCACCAGTGAGTGAGCACGTCTGGATCGGGAGCTGGAGAAGGCCTGCTGGGACCAGGGGGGAGACTGTGGATACTCACAGGACCAGGGGGGAGACTGTGGATACTCACAGGACCAGGGGGGAGACTGTGGATAAGGGGACCAGGGGGGAGACTGTGGATACTCAGGGGACCAGGGGGGAGACTGTGGATACTCAGGGGACCAGGGGGGAGACTGTGGATACTCAGGGGACCAGGGGGGAGACTGTGGATACTCACAGGACCAGGGGGGAGACTGTGGATACTCAGGGGACCAGGGGGGGCACCGGAGGATGATGACGGGCGCTGGACCACCGACGCCGGCTGCGTTCTGAGGAGAGGATGGGGGATTGTGGGTTCTGTAGGCTGGTCCTGCTGCTGACGGTGTGTTTGTCGCTGGAGGGGACGGAGGCCCTCCCCCCGGGCGGAGGTCCGGAGGACCACAACAGTCGCATCCGAGGACTGTGGAGGCTGCACATGAAGGAGACGCAGTCCCAGGGGAAAGGTGACTCTCACTGCGCACGTGTTTGAGCTGGAGGTGCACACAGCGTGTAGCGCGGCGGGAATGTCCCATTTGCTGCCAACTACTACAGCCAACCTCCATCACGCAGACATGTGAAGTGCTTAGAAAGTGATGCAGACGGACCAATGTTGTTACAGTTATCAGCGCTATGAACTGAGCTGAAAAATGGGTTGAAATTATTTGAATACAATTAGCTCAAGGTCATAGTACTACCCTAGTACTACCCTAGTACTACCCTAGTGCTACGCTTTCTCAGCCCGAGACCCAGCCATCCAAAGCTGGCACGGTAACCATTGGTGGATTTTGTGTTTGTTGATTTTTACCTTAACAATTTGTATTTCTATTTTGTAATCACATAATTACAAAACGTAAATTCAAATTGGAAAGGTGCCATCATCACATAAACACTTACCTGCAAAACTCTCATCTCCAGCAGTGGTTGAGTGTAGATATATTCTCTGTTCTTATCGTGGTGTTGAGAAAACACCTGTTCTGTTTGTTGTCTGTGGCTGGGAGGTCAGAATGATTTAAAACAACGCTGCTCTAAATCCTTCTGTTTTGCTCTGTCATGTTTGGTTTTACGATTGTCGATTTCACCTTGGGAGATAGGAGTGCTCCACCAGAAACAACAGGTCTCTGTTGTACTTCTCAATGTGTGGCCCAGCACTGCATTGAACAGTTAGATAATAGTTAGTATTTATGTAACTGCTCCAGTATCCGAGTTATGCTTGAAGAATGCAAAATGCTTCTTTGTTAAAGGGCAACGTATGGTGAAAGTGCCTTCTACTAAGAAACAAACCAGTATCACTTTGAATGAATACATTTTTTATATCCCTTACTAACCTGCAATAACTCTTTATTTACATGTTTAAGCATCTTCAATTCATTATTTGTTCAGCCATTAATGCTAACCCCTCCCCCTCATTATCTCATGTCTCTATTCTGTCCACCCAGCGGCCGCTGCTCATCCAATCAGAGGAGCGGGCACAAAGCAGCTCCTGTACTGCCGCGTGGGGATTGGCTATCACCTGCAGATCCTGCCCAGCGGCTTGGTGGGAGGGGTCCACATCCCCACTGAACACTGTGAGTTATGAGTTATGAGTTATGAGTCCTGGGTCCTGTTTACCTCCAATATGACTCCATACACTATATTTGTACTGATCTGATCCCACTCAGGGATATTCATATTTAATCTCATCTCACTTATCTTTCAACTTTAAAGATGTTGTTATATTAGAATAATATAATATAATATATTATAATAATGTTATATTACAAATTGCGCTGTGGTCCAGTGTAAGTCAGTGAGCAGAGCATGGTGTTAACACCTGCCGTGGTTAGGGGTTCGATTCCCACTGGGTCCATGTATGTTAAGAATATACTCATGGTGTTTGGTATGTATTCTAAGCTGTGTGTGTGTGTGCGTGTGTGTCTGTGTGTGTGTGTGTGTGTGTGTGTGTGTGTGTGTGTGTGTGTGTGTGTGTGTGTGTGTGTGTGTGTGTGTGTGTGTGTGTGTGTGTGTGTGTGTGTGTGTGTGTGTGTGCAGGTACCCTGAGGGTGTTTGCCATGAAGCACGGTGTGGTTGGCATCAGAGGAGTGACTGCTGGCTTGTACCTCTGCATGAAGGCCGACGGGGTCGTCTACGGAGCTGTAGGTCAACTGTGTGTGTGTGCATTAGAGGATGGATACCCGACCCGAACCCGACGGGACCCGACGGGCCGGGTCGGGACAAATATTTTGAAATTATGCTTGGGTTCAGGTCGGGCTCAAACCAGAGCAACCCGCACATTAACCAGCGCATGTTGTGCTCATCTGTTTGTTGACATAAAAAGCTTGATGCCTGTCGGGCTCGGCTCGGGTTCGGTTACTGTTCTATCGGACGAGGGCCGGGCTCGTACAGAAACTTCCGGCCCGATCCGCACTCTAGTGTGCATGTGTGTGTGTGTGTGTGTGTGGGGGTGTGTGTGTGTGTGGGTGCATATTAACTAGTAAGTGGGTGGGTGTGTGTCTGTCTAGCTCTGTATTTGTGTCCACTCCTGTATGTGTGTCAGTGGTTGGGGTCCAGTTGAAACTCCTCCTTCAACCAACTGAAACGAGCTTGGAAGTGACCGTACATTTGTCGTCTCTCCCCACCAGGAGCACTTCTCGGACGACTGTCTCTTCAAGGAGAACTTGGAGGAGAACTACTACACCACCTACTCCTCGCTGTCCCACCCGGGCCTGTACCTGGCCCTGTCCCACAAGGGGGCGCTCAAGAAGGGGGCCAGCGTGTCCCGGCACCAGGCCTGCACGCACTTCCTGCCTCGCCGAGCGCCCTGAGCCTCCTGGGACCCTCAGCCACTGGGCGCCATCTTGGATTGTCCCATGTTGGAGCCTGGTGGTCTTCCTGATGGGCCAGGACTAAAGACGGCTGTGGCCGTGCAGCTTGGCTCAACTAAACCAGGGGTTGAGTTGAACCGTGATGATGCATTGTGGGACGGACTGGCCTGATGGCAGGGGAACCGTCAGGCGTACCCGACGCTGTTTGTTTATGGGAGGTCTGCATTCAGGGCGGGCGCCGGTTGAATGCCTTGCCCAACGGCACGAGGCTTGATGTAGAGGAGCTTGATGGAAGCTGAACTGTTGAACTCTATCGTACACTGTGGACATGGCACTATAGGACAGAGAGCTATCGTTCAGTCACGCTCATTGTAGTTTGCAGCGTCAACGCTGGGTTGAAGCGTGGGTCTTCAACGCTCGACTCCATAGGAAAACATTGAGCAGCAGCTGAGAGCTAATCACGTATCCACTGCTTCAATTTGCACATCGACACAAGCAGAATGTGTCTTTCTACAGGTGTGTGGACGTACATGAGTCCAGATCACGTCCAGGTCTGTAGGGAGTGCTGGATTATTATGATTATTATTATTAAAGCCAATATCTAACCACTGACATCTAGTGTAGGACAAAGACAATACATGCTGCCACACTACGCACTTTAATAAAAGAAAATGTATTTCATTTTTTTAATTCATTTTACAAGAATGGCCAAATTGGTTACACTATTGTCACTTTTATTTTTGTTAAATAATTTATTTGTTTTATTGAATAAATAATACAATATCAAACGTTGTCCCACCTCTTTGAACACCTGCGTTGCTGCTGTAACCCAGCAACAAGGGGTAAGGAATAACCCAGGAATAAGATGTGTGTGTGTGTGTGTGTGTGTGTGTGTGTGTGTGTGTGTGTGTGTGTGTGTGTGTGTGTGTGTGTGTGTGTGTGTGTGTGTGTGTGTGTGTGTGTGTGTGTGTGTGTGTGTGTGTGTGTGTGATCATGAGAAGGGTCAAAGGTGAGCCATTTAAAAGATGTCCACTATTTTTAAACAAACAAACATCTACAGCATACAATGAAAGCGACAGAGCTTGTGGTGTAATGAGCATTGAGAATGCACTTGTGGGGGTCGCACTAGGAGCGTTCATCTGGCCACAACCGGAATCACAAGTCGGAGGAGAGTTGACCCATAGGCTAAACGCTGGGCTTCATGTGTTTTTATTGTTGAGTTTCTTCTCTCCTGTAATTCTATTTCCCTCAATGTGTATTCCTGTCTCTATGTCCCTGTGGTTAACAGCCTGGAGTCCCAACAGCTGGCTGCCTGGAGACGTTCTGCCTGATCTACATCCACATCTACAACAAAAACCACCCTGTAGAGCCGCTCTTCAGCCGACTGGAGCCGACGCCAGCTGGTCAACCTGTGGTGCGGACGACGGTCAGACACGGTGACCGGTCACCCCCAATACCCCCACAGAGTCTGTGTGTCCCTCCTTGGACCACTTATCACCATGTAACCCTACCCCCTCGCCAAGACGGACAGCCACAGGGTCACTCGATCCACACCCTACACCCCCCACCTCTCCCCACGTGTCAGCACTCACCTGCTCAGGTGTCTCCGAGCGTGTGTGAGTGTGTGCGTGAGAGAGAGAGTGAAAGAGAGAGAGAGAGAGAGAGAGAGAGAGAGAGAGAGAGAGAGAGAGAGAGAGAGAGAGAGAGAGAGAGAGAGAGAGAGAGATGATGAAGATGATGAAGAGGCTCTTAACCAGTGACCAGTGGGCTCTTAACCAGTGACAGACTCTTTAAGGTCGCTAATTCAGCCCCTCTCTCTCTCTCCACGGATTATTCTACATCGGACGGGACTACCTGCCGCGTCGCGTTTGGAGCTCCGATCCGGGCCAGATCCCGAGGGGCCGAGCGATGCGTTCTCTGGCACGGGCCCGGTAAACTGACGCCGCGCGGCAACGCGAACCATGGCGAAGCCCGATCACTCGGAGAACACCGACAGAGTGTCCGCCGACAGCACCGCCGCGACCACCGCCGCCTCCACGCCGACCCCCGCGACGGTAAGACTTGTGAGTTTTAGTCCCCTCTGGCTCAATCACACGGTCACACGGCAACCCGCAGCTCTCATCATCACCCCCCGAATCCCCGTCCAAAGATCCAAGGAAAGTCATCCCAGGAACCAAGTGTAGGAAAGGAGGAGAGCCGGAGAAACAGCACATGAGGAGTGATTCCTCCAGATGTAGACACCGGTGACTGGTGGGAGTGAAACATATTCATATGAACGTAGAAACATACGTAAAGGTAACATTTACGAAAATCACAAATTAAAACGTTAACTGTTTAGGAAAGAACAAAAGTTTCTGTTGATCATAATTATAATCCATCCCATTTGTGTGTGTAGGTTTAAAAAGTCACATGCTGAAATCTGTTTTATAAACTATGAAACATTCTTGGTTGAAAGTCAATGAAGGACAGTGTTTAAACGTGTGACCAATTCTATTCCATTTTCTCGGAGGGGTCTTAACACTACAACATACAAATGAATGCAGAGCTCATGCTTCCCTTGTGGCACTACAGTATAGTTACAAGTTACAACTAGCATTTTCAAGAGACAATATTGGCTGACTGAGGGACACACACATTTATATAATATATTTATACACTCCTGTGACTAGACTAGACTCCTGTGAACCAAGAACGAGCTGCCGGAGGAGAGAGATGGTACATAGATGTACAAAATATGGATGCAGCATCCGCGACGTCACCAATTGCTTTACAAGAGTTGCTTTAAGAGTAACTGAGAGTAAACAATAGAGTCACTGTATGGTGATGTTATTAACCGCTTTGGTCATTGAAGAAAATGTCATGTTACATGTAAAGACTTTTTGACTTTTTTAAACTAAACCAGAGCTTAAACTTCTTTATGAATTTGTTTTTTATGGTCCACAATTCTGGAGGACCAAATACCCAGGGACCATTTGCTGGTACACCCACTTACTCATAAGTTTGCCGTAATTTCCTACATAAGAACAATAAAAAAAACTTTACGTCACGTAACCATAAGCTTTTAGTTTTAGTTGCAATCTCTTTTTGTATAGACAATAGACATCTCCACAGATGGCTATACCACCAGTTCATCTCCCTGGTTGCTGTCATGGATTGTATATGAGGACAGTTCTACAGAACTGAAATACTAATCAGTCAGTCTGAGGAAGAGCTGACCTTTGTGGTCAACTCTTCCTCAGCCAGGGCCTCCAGATGGCCCAGCCGCCCCCTGCCTCGCTTCAGACGCTTCTGACAGTTAAAGGAGCATTGAGTAGATGTAGTGGTCTCCACAGGCCAGGTTGAATAACCCCTGCCCCTTCCACTGACGTAGGATAAACTACAGTGTTGTGTACTGGCCTGTAAAGTGCCAGGTGGGACTTCTAAAATGAAGTCATCCCATGTGACTAAGTAGCCAAGTGTCAAGTGATGAGGATTCTTCATAGATGTATAGGTTGTGTTTCGTTGTTATAGGTCATAGCCTACAAGTAAGATAACATTAATGATTATTAATTGTTCTGCATTGTGGTGGAATGGCATTGCTAATGTCAACACTCCGGTGCTGTTTGTAAAGCTTGGCTGACTGTAGAGGTAAAGGGTCATTCTAAGGGTCATTCTAAGGTCAGTGCAATACTCCCTATTCAGTGCAATACTCCCTATCAATGTGTGAAATCTCCACCCTGCTGCTAAATTGTTCCACATTTCTATTCCCAAACCTACACTGACACTTTTTCTAGTACTGTCTGTATACTGTATCTAACTTATATCCAGTTCATTTGCACTCTATTTATATATTTACATTTATCATAGTTTTATATTTATATTTCTGTACATTTTTTTTATTATCTTTCTTATAGATCTATATTATACATAATACACCTGCTCATTCTCTGTGTCTGCCGGAAACCATAGCAACGACATTTCGCTGCCAAAAATCACTTTGTGTTTCTTGTGCAATGACAATAAAGTGAAGTTGAGTTGAGTTGAGTTGAGTTGAGTTGAGTTTAATTAATGACAATACAACCCTTCTCATTTTCCAACCCAGTCTCACGGCAGTTTGTGAAATAGTCCCAAAATAGTTTTAATCTATTGATTTGACATGAATGTCCCTTTTTTTGTGACACACAACTTTCATTATAACCCTAACCCAAACCCTAACTCTAAACCCTAACCCAAACCCTAACCCTAACCCTTACCCTAACCCTAACCCTAACCCTAACCCTAACCCTGACCCTTACCCTAACCCTAACCCTAACCCTGACCCTTACCCTAACCCTAACCCTAACCCTGACCCTAACCCTAACCCTAACCCTTACCCTAACCCTAACCCTAACCCTTACCCTAACCCTAACCCTGACCCTTACCCTAACCCCAACCCCTAACAATGATATCCTAGGGTTAGGATATCATTAAAAGAGAACTGGCGGCGGGTCCTCGGGCAGCTTTAGCTGGCATCGTCACCATAGTAACGGTCGATGAGGCTCATGGGTACTGTAGTATTTACTGCAAAAACGTGGTGCAGGCATGAAAGATACTTCCATTGAAATACATTAGTTTGAAAGTCGTGCTGAGTGTCACGAAAAAAAAGGAAATTTGTGTCCATGTACACAAATCAATAGATTATGTTTTGTGACTATTTCACAAACTGCCGTGAGACTGGGTTGAATTTTCATAAGTTTGCATGCTAATTAAAACATACGTATGAATGTTACGTTCCATTTCCACCAAGTCCGCTCCGCAAGATGTCACTGGACTCTACACTCTAAACTCTACACACTAGACTCTACACTCCTGCACCTTCAAAGCATCTGGAGGATTTCCTCTTGGTTGTCGGTGGACATCCATTCCTCGAGGTCCAAACATTGCCTCCCGTGTGACGTCAATCACTCTGGTAGTTGTTACCAGAGTAACATTAGCAGAGACCGGAAAAAAAAAAAAACTGCAGGCCGCATCGAGTGAGTTTGAAAAGTGAGTCTGTGGCGTTGGCACCAGCTGCCCTCTCTGGCAGAACCACCTGCTGGGTGACGGACAGCACGCCACTTTACTGCACCTCACTTTACTGCACCCCACTTTGCTGCACCTCACTTTACTGCACCCCACTTTGCTGCACCCCACTTTACTGCACGCCACTTTACTGCACCTCACTTTACTGCACCCCACTTTGCTGCACCCCACTTTACTGCACGCCACTTTACTGCACCCCACTTTGCTGCACCTCACTTTACTGCACCCCACTTTACTGCACGCCACTTTACTGCACCCCACTTTACTGCACCTCACTTTACTGCACCCCACTTTGCTGCACGCCACTTTACTGCACCCCACTTTACTGCACCCCACTTTACTGCACGCCACTTTACTGCACCCCACTTTACTGCACGCCACTTTACTGCATCCCACTTTACTGCACCCGACTTTACTGCACCCCACTTTACTCCACGCCGCTTTACTGCACACTGCGGGAGATTTGTGTGGTGGTTGTCACCGCCGACACCCCAAGGGTAACATGTGTGATACTGCGCCCGTCATGGCGTTCATCTGTGGGCCGCAGTGTCAGTCACCGCTGTGTTAGCCAATGTTGTGTGACCCAACAGACCAATTATGTACATGAAGGTCTTTACATTACATTGCCAATGAAGTTATTTCAACTCACTCAGATGTAAACAAAAGCCTTTATTTATTTCATTCCATTGCCCTCCCAGCCCCAAAAGCCAGCCGTACATGCGGCCTGTACATCTTATGTGTGTGTGTTTTTGTCTAATGACGGCATCATCACGCTGGGCTTGAGATCCTGCAGGCTCAGGGGTAACAACAGTGACCTTAAAACTGGTGACTGGATGGAAGGTGTGTCTCTAGCTAACATTACCAAACTGGTCACCTGATGATGACCAATAGAGTAGTGGAATGGAAGGATGTTGCCATTATCCGAGTCTAAGCCGGTCAAGTCTGTTGTTTTTAACACTGGTAGCACCATGTCCCCCCCCCCCCCCCCCCCCGTCTGGATGCAGGTCCCAGAGTCCGCCCCCCCAGACCAGCCGGAGTACTCCAGGATAGAGGTGGTCTCCGTGACGGACGAGGACCTGCCCACCGTCGAGACCCCCACCACGCTGAACGTCAGCCCTCTGGGGAGCCCCCCCGAGACCCCCGCCGCCGCAGAGGAGCCCCCGGGGACGGAGGAGGGCCACGCGGGGGGCTCGCCCAGGTCCACCATGCCCATCACCAAGGTGCAGCCGTTCATGAACGGTGAGGCCCCGGGACAAAGCCCCCCGCCCAGGGCACTCAGGGGGCCTGAGGGAAGAGCAGAGGGATGGATGGTGGCTAGCGGGGTAGAGAGGACCTTTAGAGAGGACCTTTCAGACATTATTGGTCATTATCAGTATTTTTTAGATACGAGAACGAAATGTGTTCTCTGCATTTGACCCATCCTGTGGTACATAGGAGCAGTGGGTTGCTGTGTTCAGCGCCCGGGGAGCAAGTTGGGGTTCAGTGTCTTGCTCTTGCACACTTCGACATGCAGACAGTTTGAAAGCAGGAATCGAGGGGATCGAACCGCCGACCCTGCGGTTAGAGGGTAGATGGGGTAGAGGGTACATGGGATAGAGGGATGGTTCATCAATCATCCACGTTGCCATCTTTCTTCAAGGTCCTGTCCATGAAGGCACAACAAATGCTGTGTAAATATGTTGAAAAAAAGGACTAATACTGGCAACAGGGTTGAGTTGGCAAATCAAACCGTGGCGGATCAAGTACTCCACTACACTTGTAGTCCCTCCCTTGTTGGGAAATGCTTGGAAGTGCGCGGCCCCACAGCTGACAAGAGTGTAATTTCAGTCTTCAAAAAGTAACCAAACACTACTGCATGAACACGTCCAAGGCCAGGCTCAAATGGAGCTTGGCTCACTAACTGTGATTGTAATAACCCTCCTTGTCCCACAGACGGCGCTGTTGTCGATTTCATTCCTTGTTTCATTTCCACCCACAAAACCGATGTTGTGTGGTGGATTGAAAAATAATAAGTCCCAAAGGCTAGTCGTTTGGATATTAGGCTTTGGCCACTTGCCTTTTTGTGAGCATGCATTCATTCACAAACATAAGCAACATCGAGCCATCCACATATTTGTTTGCCTCATCATGTTCCTTCCTTCTCTCATTTCTCTCATCCATCCACCATCCATCATCCCTCCATCATCCATCATCCACCCATCCTCCCTCCATGGTGCCCTGGGCCCCTCCAGAGGATGACCTGGCCAATGATAAAACGTGGAAGGCCAGGCTCCTGGCTCACCAGACCAAGCTTCTGATCGGTGCCGGCGTGATCGTGGGGCTCGTTCTCATTCTGGCCATTGGCCTCGGAGGTGAGTGGCCGCAGGGGCGGAGCCTGCTGCTTGCTGCTGTGGTACCGTGGTGTGGTACCGTGGTGTGGTACCGTGGTGTGGTACCATGCTGTGGTACCGTGGTGTGGTACCATGCTGTGGTACCGTGCTGTGGTACCGTGGTGTGGTACCATGCTGTGGTACCGTGCTGTGGTACCGTGGTGTGGTACCGTGGTGTGGTACCATGGTGCGGTACCACGATGCGGTACCACGGTGTGGTACCGTGGTGCGCTCGGACCCCCGCCTCC
>JAXIVH010000048.1:1314863-1317363 GCA_036785325.1 Urophycis tenuis | reverse complement strand
CAAACACACGTGAACAGTCACACACACACACAGTGAGTAGGCACCCTTCTCACCCTGGGTGTTCATTGATTGTCTCCACCCACCCATCCATCCATCCATCGCTCTCTCCCTCCCTCTCTCCCTCTCTCTCCCCCCTCCCTCTCTCCCTCTCTCCCTCCCTCTCTCACCCCCTCCCTCTCTCTCTCCCTCCCTCTCTCCTCTCAGGTTTCCTAGCGTGTCCTTAGGGGGCTGTCAGTACACGTCTTGTCTAACATCTCTCTCTCTAATGAGCTTTTGTTTTAGACAACACAAGCATATTTATATCGCATGAGATGCTGAACGCCACAGTAATGGCAACTGCACATGCACAGATATTCACACAGAGCCGGTTTGATAAGCAACACGGCCCTTATCAACCGAAAAGGAAAAGTTTGGAAAGGCGTGATCGAATGGCTGTAGCTATGGCAAGCTTATCAGTTAAAATATATGTCGGTGTTTACCCACTTGTTGGAAGTCAGGTTCACAGTGAGCTCAACATGTGTGTGTTGTGAGATGTTCTGGTTGGGGGTGAACAGGCTCTATGTGCATCATCATGAGTTTAAAATGGTAGCATGCTGGCTTGAACCTCAGTCTATTTGTATATGTTTTTTTTATCTCTACATTTATTTTATTAAGAGCATGGCCACTAGTCTTTGATGCATGTCTGTTCTAACCCAGTGAATGTGGGAAATGTAGTCCATTGACGTTGTGCTGTGTGTAGGCATCGTGGAGCCCATCTGCCTGCCTCACTTTGGGGAGGATTTTGAGGATGGGACCATGTGCTGGATCTCAGGGTGGGGTCACACTGAGCAAGACGGTGGGTTCAGACACATCTGTGCATCAACCTGCTGTATTAAACCAGCCGGTCATTGTAGAAGCCTGCTAGTCTTTAGCTGAGCACATCGGTGATGGGACAAACCTCACATGGACAGAGGGACAAACCTCACATGGACAGAGGGCTGCATATATTTCATATTTTCCACACAGTATGATCACAACGTGTTGCTCCATCTCCACTGCCTCCCCCAGACCTGTTAGGCACTCCAAGCCCTTCCAGCGAGTCCAGCCTGTCTCTGAACTATGCCCAGGTCCCCCTCCTCTCCAACAAGGCCTGCAACCGGCCAGAGGTCTACCATGGCTATGTGTCCCCCCGCATGATCTGCGCTGGCTACCTGGAGGGGGGCATCGACTCCTGTCAGGTAGGTGTGTGTTTGTGTGTGTGTGTGTGAGAACTTCCAACACTGAATGAATGCAGGGTTCATGTCAGCTGACATAGCTCTCAAGACCTTAAAATTCACCTAATTTCATGTCACTTTGGCCAAAAGCGTCCGCTAAATGCCCTCAATGTAAAACACATTAAGAGCATCTTCCCAGTCCAACGAGGGACACGCAAAGTGTTGCAAACTCTTGCCTTTGTGTGTGTCTGTGTTGCAGTTAAGGGTGTGTGACGTGTCTGTGTTGCAGTTAAGGGTGTGTGACGTGTCTGTGTTGCAGTTAAGGGTGTGTGACGTGTCTGTGTTGCAGTTAAGGGTGTGTGAGGTGTCTGTGTTGCAGTTAAGGGTGTGTGACGTGTCTGTGTTGCAGTTAAGGGTGTGTGAGGTGTCTGTGTTGCAGTTAAGGGTGTGTGACGTGTCTGTGTTGCAGTTAAGGGTGTGTGACGTGTCTGTGTTGCAGTTACGGGTGTGTGACGTGTCTGTGTTGCAGTTAAGGGTGTGTGACGTGTCTGTGTTGCAGTTAAGGGTGTGTGACGTGTCTGTGTTGCAGTTACGGGTGTGTGACGTGTCTGTGTTGCAGTTAAGGGTGTGTGACGTGTCTGTGTTGCAGTTGAGGGTGTGTGACGTGTCTGTGTTGCAGTTAAGGGTGTGTGACGTGTCTGTGTTGCAGTTAAGGGTGTGTGACGTGTCTGTGTTGCAGTTAAGGGTGTGTGACGTGTCTGTGTTGCAGTTAAGGGTGTGTGACGTGTCTGTGTTGCAGTTAAGGGTGTGTGACGTGTCTGTGTTGCAGTTAAGGGTGTGTGACGTGTCTGTGTTGCAGTTAAGGGTGTGTGACGTGTCTCTGTTGCAGTTAAGGGTGTGTGACGTGTCTGTGTTGCAGTTGAGGGTGTGTGACGTGTCTGTGTTGCAGTTGAGGGTGTGTGACGTGTCTGTGTTGCAGTTGAGGGTGTGTGACGTGTCTGTGTTGCAGTTAAGGGTGTGTGACGTGTCTGTGTTGCAGTTGAGGGTGTGTGACGTGTCTGTGTTGCAGTTAAGGGTGTGTGACGTGTCTGTGTTGCAGTTAAGGGTGTGTGACGTGTCTGTTTTGCAGTTAAGGGTGTGTGACGTGTCTGTGTTGCAGTTACGTGTGTGTGACGTGTCTGTGTTGCAGTTGAGGGTGTGTGACGTTTCTGTGTTGCAGTTAAGGGTGTGTGATGTGTCTGTGTTGCAGTTAAGGGTGTGTGACGTGTCTGTGTGTGTGTGTGTGTCAGGGGGACAGCGGCGGGCCC
>JAXIVH010000048.1:1267363-1309863 GCA_036785325.1 Urophycis tenuis | reverse complement strand
CTTCTCGTCTTCCGTTGGATACGGGTGCTACAAACAGGCAACAATACTGTTAATCTCTGCTGATCGTTACTAGTATGACAGGCCTTTATTTAACATGTTATGTTATTTAACATGTGTATGTAGCATTCACTTGGGACGCATGACTATGACTATACTATCCTGGGTACCTTTAGCAGTGGATCTGGCTCAAATTGGAAGACCAGGATGTCCCCCAATGTTAAGTATTAATAATAATAATAATAATAAATTTTATTTCTAGTGCACTTTTTATCAGCAGATCTCAAAGTGCTACAATGTTAAAAGAGGTTAAAACAAGCTAATGAACATTAGAAATACACTCAGTAACAATAAGACAAGGTTAAAATCAGTTCTTGGCTAGCAGCCAAGAACTGAAGTATGGCTTATAACTCATTTCCCAAAGTTCCCATTAATAACCTGCCTCTTTTGAGTGGCAACAATACACACACACACACACACACACACACACACACACACACACACACACACACACACACACACACACACACACACACACACACACACACACACACACACACACACACACACACACACACACACAGTGATGCTCGTCAGTAACTGTTTTTATACAGTCTATGGTCGGTTTTCAATAAGACTCTCAAATCAGAGGACAGATAATAACCTGAAGTCTGAAAGCAGACAACATCAGTTCTGGGTGAACAGGGCCTGTCACTTGAAGGTTTCAAATCAACACTGTGTGGATTGCCCGCTGTAGAAATGCATGTATAGAAATCCTCAACAGAGAGCTTCTTCCACGTGCGAGAATGAGTTTTTCTTTGGGGGAATATCTCTGTAACACAACAGGAAACAAGGCACGTAACCCCGCCCCTTTCTGTTTTTGGTTTCCGGCCCAGACTCTGTGCTGTCATAAGTTCTGCTATAATTCCACTAGGACTACTGGATCAGAGATTTCAACAGATTGGGCTCTTCAACAGAGAGCAAGGATCCTTAAGCAAGGATGCCAACATATTGCTTCTCACACCCACACCCACACCCACCCCGATGTGCTGGAAGAGCCAGGAGCGCATGACGTTGGTGGCCTGCTTGGGCAGAACCCCGCGCTTGTTCTTCGAGGAGTTCTCATCGTGGCTGAATGGGTTCAGGTCCTGGTGGAACTGGAGCTGGAGCTGAGAGAGAGAGAGATACTTTAGTTTTAAATATAAATAGCTTCAAAAAAATGTACTCCACAGCGCATGGCTTTTGTTTACTTAACTTGTACCTCATTTCACAAAAGCAGTCCATTAGCGGTATTAAAGGAGTTGTTATTCAATGACTGGTATTGGGTATTAATTAGTGTTAACAACGGACATCCTCTCTGGAGAATGAGCGGCTTGCTCCTTTGTTTACAGTGTGCTGCTAGGCAACCGGGGAATACCCCACTGTTTTTGTTTGTTTACAGTGTGTGAGTGTGTGTGAGTGTGTGTGAGTGTGTGTGGGGGGGCTTCACCTGGTTGTTCTGGACTCGTATCGTCCCGGGAGAGATGGCCTGCGTCACTAGCTGGCCTTGCGGTGTTACTACGGTAACCGGCTGATAGACTGTTCCACCTGGAATGGCGCGCACACACACACAGACACACACACACACACAGACACACACACACACACACACACAGACACACAGACACACACACACACACACACACACACACACACAGACACAGTGAGGGAGGTCCCCTCAGTGCTGGGAGGCTACAGGGAGGTAGCACAACAAGCAGCTAAAGGACAAGTGTTTCCACTTGTGTGTGCCCTGGAGGCCACCATCTGGCAGGAAGTGACACGGCTGATGCTGCTCATTAGTTAGCAACCGTAGGATAAGAGTGGGATAAGGAGCCATTCTGTCTTTGTGACATTTCTTCACATGCATACCATTACTTGTTATTTTGTTGTCTTTTGCAAGGCGGGGGGGGGGGGGGGGGGGCAAATGTGAGAAAATATGTCTGGAAAAGGAAAGGATCATGTAGGTACCTGCTACCACCTGGGTAGGGTTGACGGTTGTCAAGGTAACGTTGCCCTGCTGCAGGGCGGATGCTTGAACCATGATCTGACCCTGGGGACTGAGGGTCCCCGCGAAGGAGGTGGGAGTCTGAGGACACACACACACACACACACCTTAGAAATACACAGTAAAAAAACAACTTGATATGCCTTGTTGTTGAAGTGGTCTTATGTCTTGTGCACGCACGCATGCCTTTGCGTGCGTGTGTGCACGTGTGTGTGTGTGTGTGTGTGTGTGTGTGTGTGCGCGCATGCGTGCGTGATTTTATGTTCACGATAAAATCTTCCATGACAGCGACGATAAATGTAAGATTTATTTTCGCTAGTTATGTTTGAGTGGGTTTTCTTCTACCTACAGAAACCCGGCCCAGCTGCTGGGCAAACTGCACAAGTTAGACTAGTGGTGCTGATCAGCCAGCACCCCAAACGAAAGGAAAAATGTGTTACAAAGACATAACCAGCCCAATTACGTACTGTATCGTTAAAGATATGATAACTATAAGTAATCATACCACAATTTAAAAAAAATATTAACTTATGCTTTAATTTAAATCAATGTTGAGTATCGTTCTAAAATGTTTGAGCGATGCCTGAAACAGGTGATTTGATGTGATGAGGATCACATCACTCAGTTCAAAGTGTATTATGACTAGTATGTTATTCAACGTAATGCCATTGTTGGTTCTGATGAATGTTTGTCACCCATTGGTTCTGATAATCAATAATAAGCGTGTGTGTGTGTGTGTGTGTGTGTGTGTGTGTGTGTGTGTGTGTGTGTGCGTGTGTGTGGTGTACCTGGGTCTTGATGGGGGATAGGCCTGGGCCCTGCAGGGGGGAGTAGGGGCTCCCGGGGTCTCCACTCAGCAGGGTCTCACTGTTCATCTTGGTCTTCAGGCAGGCGATGTAGCGGCTGCAGAAGTCCTTGCACAGGTCGCTCACCTTCTCCAGCTCCAGCAGGTGGATCCGCAACACCTGGATGGCCTTCACCATCTGGAGGTCAAAGGGTGAAAGGTTAAACGGTTAGGAGGAGAAGCACCACTTGAAGCCCACTTCTGCAGTGGTCTACTGAG
This sequence comes from Urophycis tenuis, assembly GCA_036785325.1. NCBI lineage: Eukaryota > Metazoa > Chordata > Actinopteri > Gadiformes > Phycidae > Urophycis > Urophycis tenuis. Next base: position 1,306,759 of record JAXIVH010000048.1, on the reverse strand, counting down.
GTTTACGTGGATCTTATAATAAAACCTCTGGGTTTTTTTTTTCTTCCTTCTGGAGACTGAAGCCCTGGGGCCGTTTCCAGTAGCATGTTAGGAGATTAAGGGACATCCTAGGGATATGATATACTTAAACTGTGAATAGCTTCCCTGCACTGATGGGATTCTCATCTGATTTCAAGTTCATGGAACGAGTTTGCTCCATCTCGGATGGGTTGGCCCAGAAAAATGTACTGGTGCTAAAAATAACAAAATGGGTTATATATTTCTTAATGCCCAGTGAACCACCCCATGTCTCATTTTATAAGTATTATAGGAAAACTGATTTGTTTTTCAGACTTTTGTGTAGAACAGACTAATGCGACAAACAATTTAAGAAAATGGTCTATTGTTGAGCGAGAGCTTTTCAGTGCTTCAGCTTGTTAAACTACATCCTCTAGTCTAGAACTGCTCGTCTTTGCCAATGAGGTTCCGACTGTTCATACAAGTGTCTGACAAAATGACGGAAAGGATCCCTGTAGAGAATCATGAACGTTGTCTTCCCCTTTCAGTCCATCTGTTTGTTATTGTGCACAACCAAGTCTCCCCCCTTGCAAGAGTGAAGTTGTTGCAGGACATTCCCCTCAATCTCAACACTCCTCCCCTCAAATCTTTAAGATAACACAAAGCCACTTTCTCTGTCGTCCAACAAAGCAAAGTGCACTCTCCCATTCTCACTGCCGTTTGCGCTTTTCTCTTCCTGCAACGACTCGTCTCGCGAGAGTTCTGAGTGAGACTTCTCCTATGCGTGAGACTTAATTAGACATAATAACAAACAGACAGAAAGAGCCTATAAACTGACTGAACAGTTGTCCAAAACAAAGTGCCCTGATGGGGAAAGGTTCAGGGTGAACACTCCTGAAGTGGTCCCGGTACATTACTAACCAGGAGAGAGGGATGCAATATTAGCTACTGGATATGACCCCATCAAGTGGTCCGTTGCCATTATTGAAACCACTGAGACGATGGGAAGAAGTGTCACCAGTGCAGCGGTGGGCAGGGTTACCCGGGAGCTAACCTGCCTATGTACCAGGTTCACGCCAGGTTAGGCTCACGGCATCAGTCGCCATGGCAACTGAACTAAGAGACGTCTAATCTTGGTATCTGAAACTGACAGAATTATGTTTTTTTCTTTTCTCGAATTCTTACTGGACATCCAGCTTCTTGAAACAGGGCCCTGGGTTTACTTGTGTGTGGACGCTAATATCTATCTTTGCTAACCCTAGCCCTAACCGCTTGGTTTAATATATTGGCAAGGACTTTGACTTGGTTAACCTGGAAGGTCTACCTCTAGTTTTGTGGTGAGTAGGTGTTTACTAATACAATCCAGGTAAAGGACATGTTAAGTCAATGCGTTAGCAAGACACACTGACAAAGGGTATTGTTTTATGTTTGTTTCAACTACTTTAGAACTAGACTATTTCACATGAACCCGAAACCATCCGATCGCAAAATCCCAAAGAAACAACTGATGGAGGATATACAAATGGTCTTGATGGAACTCAACGCCACAAGATTAGAGAGGGGAGAATTACCACCCGACCACATCCATGTAAAGATGGGCTTGGCTGAAATGGTTGCCAGGGTTACCGGCCCGTGTGACAGGCAACAGACCATCATGTGGTTATCACTCCTGGGTTTAAAACGCATCACTGGCAGAGATAGTACTTTGGTGACTCTATCCCATCCGCTAGAGCCAGGCTCTGGAACCTTCTCAGTTGGCTGAGCCATAAAAAAAAGCCATTATTTGAAATGGTTCTTATTGCCTTCTTACATTACTCTATACTGGCCTGGCTTGACTCGGTTTGACTCGGCACGGCAGGGATTTGCATCACCATTACAACAGGGCTGCCCGCTGGAAGGTGTGTCTGCAGCTGATGACACACTTGTCTTGCGTCAATGACAACAACACACAGACACACATACGCCTAATGTAAAAAAGAGTGTCACGATGTCATTGATATAGGACAAAAAAATAAATTGAATATGAATATTAGCAATATCATCTAAATACTGTCCAACGACCGCAACAAATCTGAAGGAACTGACCTGTTCATTATTGCACCTCAGTAACATACCTCAAAATTTAATCACACTGAGAATATTATATTCTGTAAAATGTATACGCCCACTGTGTCTGTATTATGTTGTGTTTATTTGTTATATTTGTGTGCACTATTATGTTATATGTTGTGTGTTAAAAAAATACTTGCACATTTGGAGTATGGGGAAACACAATTTCGATCCTCTGTGTAATTACTTGCACTAATTGCATGGTCTGATTGACAATAAAGTTCACTTTGACTTTGACTGCTAGGGACATGTATGGTGCTATATAGAGACATGTATGGTGCTAGAGACATGTATGGTGCTAGAGACATGTATGGTGCTATATAGAGACATGTATGGTGCTAGAGACATGTATGGTGCTATATAGAGACATGTATGGTGCTATATAGAGACATGTATGGCGCTATATAGAGAGATGTATGGCGCTATATAGAGAGATGTATGGTGCTAGAGACATGTATGGTGCTATATAGAGACATGTATGGCGCTATATAGAGACATGTATGGTGCTAGAGACATGTATGGTGCTATATAGAGACATGTATGGCGCTATATAGAGACATGTATGGTGCTAGAGACATGTATGGTGCTATATAGAGACATGTATGGCGCTATATAGAGACACGTATGGTGCTAGAGCCAGAGGTCCCTGACCCCCCAAGAGGCTTTGTTAAAAAAGGATAGTTCTGTGTTTTTTTTGTAGTAACATGCTACGTTTACAGCTGTGGTGTGACATTTGATCCTCTGTAACAGCTGGGCATTAAAACAAGGCTCCACTGAGGAGCTCAGAGGGTAGAGCAGCTTATGGATTTGGCAGGTGAAGGGTGGCTAGTTCAGTCAAAACAAGAAGTGTAGCTTGACCCCCAACACCTACTGTTAGTCGACCCTCGTAATGTGCATTGGATTAAAGCTCAACGACTGAAGTAAACCTGCACTCGTGACAAGTGTGCGAGGGTGTGAAATACCAGGAGACGCTAGCCTGCCATCTCTCACCAGGTTGTCCAGGTCGGGGTCTTCGCTGAAGAAGGCCTTGCCCTCCTTCTCCTGGCTGCGCACAAAGTTCTCGATGTCCACGTCGAAGCTGGCCGACGTGATGCAGTCCGAGCTCTGCGTGGACTGTTCGCATTTCTCAAAGAGCAGCGCCAACAGGGGAAACAGAGGGTGTCTGCACAACAACAACAACAACAAAACCTGTTTGAGGCTTTGCATAACAAAACGAATTGTACTTTGTATTATCTTATAAGGAAACATGTTGCGGGGAATATTCTTAGCATTCATTATGAATAGATACATTCTACAGATAATCTAATTCTACATAAATGTATTGTAATCTCTACACATTTACAAGGAATGACAGGCCGTGACGCCACCAATGTAAACCACTGTATCCAGATTTGCAAACATAATGCAAATACTGATGATAAAATGTGATTGGATTGCCTCCATCTTTCCCGCTCTCTTTGTAAAACATATCAAATGTGGTATTTTTTCGACCGTGGTAATCTTCAGGATTAGTGCTGTGCGATGCACTGTTGAATTCAGGATCCAAACACAGCTTTCTCGGTCGGCTACAATAAGCCAATGCGCTACAGGAGGATAACAAGGCTAAATATGTACTGCCTATTCAGGCAAATACACGCTCAGTGTTTGCCTGAGCTCCTGGAAGATACTGTTGGTCATCACTCAGACGACACAAGAGCACCGGGAAGGTGTCCGTCTGAACCCGTTCACACAAGGCCTCACAATGGGTGTCACACTGGGACCGATCTGCTTCCAGTGCCTGTTGAGACGCATTGGAGATCCAGCTGGAGGTGGCCAGGGACACACTTCACCATGTGGCTGTTGTACTGGCTGGATGCACATTCCCAACCACACTCCAGGACAAACATTTGTCACTAATCCTTTGCATGGCAGGAGCTTTGCATAATTTTCTGTACATATTGTGTGTGTGTGTGTGTGTGTGTATACTAAATCTGATGTCAAACGGTAGACGCACGTCTCATGCCACGTGTGAACGGGATCCGTCGGACAATCTGGTTCTGAATGCAAGACACCTCGTCCACACTGGCCTGAACCAACCCCTTTGCACATGCACTCTTGTAATCGACATCCCCCCCCCCCCCCCCCCTATTCATACACGAGGCAGAGAGAAGGAGACAGAGAGACGATGGACAGATGGAGGGAGACAGCCAGAGACAAGGTGACAGAGAGAGACGATGGACAGACGGAGGGAGACAGCCAGAGACAAGGTGACAGAGAGAGACGATGGACAGACGGAGGGAGACAGCCAGAGACAAGGTGACAGAGAGAGAGAGACGATGGACAGACGGAGGGAGACAGCCAGAGACGCGGGGCAGTGGAGAGAGGCTGTGGGCAGTACCGATATATGGCGGTTTTGTCTGCATCCATGGGCGTCTGTGGCTCGTTGTGGGCGGGGCTCGGAGCTTCCACCAACGACCCCTCGATGAACTTCTGCTCCGAGTCGCCTTCTGACTGGGCCACACCTTGCATCTGCAGGCCAACAGATGAGACGATATGTGAGCAGGAACAGAGAGAGCCAGTGAGCAAGAGAATAAGCAAGAACAGAGAGGCAGGATGAAATAAAGACATCATGTGAACTAGCTGCAGGGGGAAATCCTTATAAGGAGCTGTTGTTTTAACGAGACAAAGCTGCACTAACGGCAGGAGAAATGGTAAGAAGAGAACCATAACGGGCGTAATGTGACCGAGTGGCCGGGCTCCAGTTCCATCAGGTTTCCAGCGGCCGCGTTGTGAAAAAACACCAGCATGAATAACATGCATTGATTGTTAATCATCGATGATTACTATTACAATCCATTGTCATAATGGGCCAGCGTGGATAGAAGCTGATGATGATGTTGATGATTCACTGGCATATTATGGGATGCCCAGCGGATTTAGTGTCGTTTTTGTGGTGCTCTGTTAAAACAGGGAGCGCTGAATGGCTGTGAGTCAAGTGTCTCCCCTTCTCCTATGGTGGGGAGTCTGAACACCCCAAACCTGCCCCTGTGGGGGAGGGGGGGGGGGTCGAGCGCCCTGAGTCTGCCCCTGTGGCTAACAGCAGGCCAGGGAGCCAGGCAGACACCCAGCACAGCACAGACCCAGCCAGAAATCCCAGCTCCAACCATGTGACTCGGGTAACAATGACTTGGACTGAGCTCGAGCGGGGCTAAAAATACTTGTTTGCTTGGGGTGGAACATTTCTCATTAGTCACAGATCTTTCCCCCGCTCTCTTTATGAACACCAGCGATATCCTGGCACTGGCAATAAGACTGTTGTAGCCAGTGATTTGCATATGCACAGGGAGGAGCGGTTCCAGGGAAGAGGTCCTGGCTCTGTGATTTAACATTGCAGGTCTGCCGGTCGGTTCTTTGTGGCGGCTAATTGTGATCCAAGACAGACAGTCCAAGCAGAATGCAATTACAGATGTAACTACGTCAAGCCTCAGGTCCAACGAACAACGTCCATTCTCTTTGCTTCAAAGCATCGGCCTGATCGGACGAGATTACCCAGGGAGGAATGTACAGGAACTGGGACAACTTTTAAGAGTACTTCACACAGTCTGAACTACCAATACATTCACAGAGGGGCCTTCATGCAGAGCCCAGACAGCAGACCCACCTGCTGCTCTCCTTCTTGATACTTGTCTATGGAAACCGACTGGGCTGCCATCATGTTCACTGCAGATGCTGCAAACACTGGGGCATTATAGAGAGGTGGGACCGTGGGCCAACCTTTACGACACACACACACACACACACACGCACGCACACGCACGCACACGCATCCAAGATCAAAGTACAAGAGGCTTTAGGCATAAGTCATTATATTTAACTTGGAGATTCAACTTCTAAGTTGAATTAAGATGGTGTGAATGATTTTGTGAATACATTCTATTCAAGAAGAGATTCATAATAATGGACAGGGCAACATTTGCATTGAACTTGAACCATTATATATATCATTTTCTTTAAAATGTTTTATTGAGACATGTCCCATGAAAATAAATCTAAAGTAACATTGTGCGTCACTAAAAGCTGAAGCCATACTACATAAACATGTGGGCATGCACATTGTTAATGTATTATGGGACCAAGTTCATTCTAGAAGAAGAAAAAAAACATGTGCTTAAATAATTCCAGACTTTTCAATAACCTCAACACAGAGCAGGATCATTTTTGTCCACAGCACATTCATTGGGTGGTCCAACATTCAAAGGCGCTTCCTTGATGTCCCATTGAACCAACCTTACAAGCAACCAATGTTGCGATCACAAACACACACACACACACACACACACACACACACACACACACGCGATAGCCAACATTAGCAGATATCCGGATAGAAATACAAATAATAAAATGAGCATCTAGTTGTGTGTATTCGTCAGACAAACCGGCGCTATCCATACCTCTGCTTAACATTACAGCAATCAAAACATTACCTCGATTATTTAAAACATATAGCAGCCCGGCTAGTGCACTTGAGCAAGGCACCTAGCAGCGGCTAGGTAGCTTGCTAAAGTAGGCTACGCTACTAGCTGGACGGCTATTTTTAAACAAGCCGAGTTACTAGGAATTGTGATTGCTATCTGGCGTTCACAAGCCCGTTATAACACCAAGCAGACATGCAAAGCGCCATATTTAGCAAGGAAACCATTGCCAAACACTAACCCTCATGCTAACACAGCGAGCTAAAAGCCTCCGCTGCGGATTATTGCTCGTTGCTTTCTTTTTATTTTGTGGCTGTATAAAACAGCTCCTCATAAGATAGCGTCCTGATTCATTCCGTAGCATCATCCATTACCACAGCCAAACGTTATGTTTCGTAATCTTATTTGTCTGTAAAATATTTTTTTACAAAAAAGCTACCATGCTAGCCGGTTAGGTTTCCTAAATCCTGCCCACATCAGTCAATCAATCATGCGGGGACAGCTGCCTATCCCTCCCCTGTGAGGGCTAAAGCAGGGCCTTGCTTCCACTCGCCCTTGCCTTTCCACAATCCTCCTCTGCCCCCCACAAAACGCCCGACATATTTTTTTTTCCCGCAGACTGATTTTTATTTCTTCCTAGTGGCCCCGTTCCCGCCGCTTCCCTATCGAAACAACCTCCGATGCTCTCAATACGTCCGCAATCCTTGCCCTGGGCATTTTTTGTGTGCAGCCCAGATTGTTTGATTGATAGGGAACGGAAAAAGAAGATTTTGAGTGACAGCTTACCTGAGTGCCAATCTTCGTCACACTGACAAGCGGCTGCAGCAATCGGGACCCGCAGTTGTCGCGTTGCGTCATCACGTAAGGACACGCAGAGTGTTTGGCTCATGAATATTCATGAGATGGGAGGAGACATAACGACTGGAGAGCCTTGTTCTCGCCCCCCCGAGTCCATGCACCCTGCTGGGCACGACTGGCACTGCCTAATAATCCACTGCCCTAATTTACGTTCCTGCGTAAAACAGAACACGGAACACATTTCTGCATTTATGGTCCTCGCCCATTTATAAATCTCTCTTGCTCTCCCCCATTCTCACCAGTGCCACACCATAACAGCCCGTAGCATCACCCATTACTAAGTCGCGGATTGTTTACAAAGCAATAGTCGGCCTTCGCCGCATATAGACGTGATAATTAGGGCACGATATTCCGCACAGGCAAGCTACGAGTCAAAACTGGAATCATTAAAATAGAAGGCAGATAAACCACTTGCGCACTCAGCGCTATTCAAATGACTCCCCTGAGGTACGAATACACCATAAAAAAGGCCTTTGATCTTCGCCATGTTTTAATAGTTGCACAATAGAACCGACGCACCACAAAGAATGAAACGTCGATTCCAATCGGTGAACTTTAATATATCATCACATTTCTTTCATCACAGAATGAAGTGCACCATAGATATAAAGGGCAACCGCATTGCCATCAATCACAGACAAAACGTATGCAGGAAGGGGGGGGGGGGGGGGGGTATTCCAAGATAAGCTCCTCGGACATCATCGCTATCTGATGTTAGTGCTGGGGGGACGGTCTGCCAGAGGACGGCTGGGGCAGGCGGTGCTTAGCCATCTCCAGGTCCAGGTCGACGAACGTGTAAGCGTTGTAGTTGTGGTGCTGTAAGTTCTTGTACGTGCTGTTGTCAAACGGCTCCTCGGGCTCCGGGGCTGCTGCTGCCTCTGCAGAGGACAGGGAGGGAAGGGGCGGGGAGGGGATATGTTAGGAATAAGAAAAATAAGATGAGGGAATCTCAAGTCTGGAACCCCAAGGCGTCTCACAGACATTTCCCCCATTTTAAGAGCTTAACACCAGAAGTGGTCAGAAGAGCAGATAATCAAAAGAAGACCCAATCTTTACTTGTATTCCCCCCTGAAAAAGAATCTGTGCTGCTTGTTTGGCACCCGACAATTGTCGGTAGAACACATACTTCTTTAAACCACGCGAGGTTCATATCAATTTGTCAACACCTGATAAGACCTTTGAAGGCCCAATGCATTTACATAGTCACACATGTCGACAAAGGTAGTTTACGGCCGGGGAACTTCCTCTGATCACAGGCAGCCCTCCTGTCCCCTACACCCCCCCTGATAGAGACCGGAGCCAGGCAGGCGTGAAAGGCCTAAGGGGCTGAATTTGTGGTGGTGGTGGAGGGGGGTAAAGGAAGGAAAGCACAAGATACACTCGGATGCAGCCATTCAGAAACACAGCCCACGATACACAGATTATACAGGCAGAAGCGCACATAAAAGAGCCCGTTAGGTTTGTCCAAGCAAGAACAACTGCAGCTAACGCTAATTAGATCCTCTTGTGCTGCTAGAGGGGCTTTGATGCGTCAGACTGCAGACATGCTATGATACACAGCACTGAGACAGTTAGCCATCTGAATCACACACACACACACACACACACACACACACACACACACACACACACACACACACACACACACACACACACACACACACACACACACACACACACACTTCAAGTAAAGCTGAAACTAACCCAAACTATCAAAAACCCTGAATATAGAACAGAGACGCCCATTTGCTTTAGTTTTGTTTAGACGGAGAGTGGAAACGGCAGGATGTTTTAGGAGACATACAGTGTTAATGAACGGACATGTCTAACAACAACAAACGAAGGAGTACACCTTTGACCCAAGTGAAGACCCCCGAGTGTTAAGGAAAAAAAGAAACTGCAGCCAGAGGTGAACCAGTGTGTGTGTGTGTGTGTGTGTGTGGGGGGGGGGGGGGGGGGGGGGGTATACCAGGAAGCAGTAGCACCTAGTTAGCCAGATGTGTTGGTTAATAAAAAATATATAGTATATAATAACAATAATAATAATAATAATAATAATAACAGCAGCAGCAAATGCCGTAAACACATCTTAAAAATAATGCATGTTAGGCTAACAACAAAAGACAGATGTTTAAAATGAGGAAATATCCAAGAATATGCCGTAAGCTTTGCAACATCTGGATAACTGTACCCACTGCTTCCAGGAAGACCTCCCCTGATCCCAAATGTCTCCCAGGTGACTTCAGTTAAGAACCTGCTGGTGTGGAGGACAGCATACCCCTCTGTAATTGTAAGTGAGCCCTGGGCATGTGCACTGTAGCATTAGCACTAGCGATAGCATTAGCCGGCACAGGTCAGGTTAACACCTACAGCAGAGAAATGTTTTGACACTCCTCTGTAACTGTAGCCAAACTGTGGAGCATGTGCACTGTAGCATTAGCATTAGCGATAGCATTAGCCGGCACACGTCAGGTTAACACCTACAGCAGAGCAATGTTCCGACACTCCTCTGTAACTGTAGCCAAACTGTGGAGCATGTGCACTGTAGCATTAGCATTAGCGATAGCATTAGCTGGCACACATCACAACCATGGGGAAAAAAATTTAATTGCAACAGTAACGAACCAAATATAACTATGAAAACATAAACCAGAACACAGTAGAAGATGGGCAGAAGAGGCGATAAACAACTTAACACAAATATACAAAACATAAATATTTGATAAAACACAAGATAAATAATTTCAAAGTCCTCTGGGGTGGAGATTGCTTGATATTCAGAGAAGAGTTGAGATCCCACAGCAACAGAAGGAAGGATGTAAAGGTTGTTAAGATTAGTAGATTCTATCTACGAGCATGAGAAGATGCGCGGGCTCTGCAGACGTCTGCAGAGAACTCACACAGTAAAGGATTTTCTGTGACCGAGAGGAGCTTTACACAAGCAGGGGAATGACCAGATCAGTGTCTGGGCTCATGCACGCCACAGAATAAATCAGAAACTATTGTGTGTGTGAAGAATGAATGTCATGGAGTCATTTAGATGGTAACTGGCAATCATGTAAGTGGTGCATGCAACAGCACCATCAGATCACCCCCACACCCAAGTACTGTCGCGCTCAGGATGTGGTTACTGTTTGATTTTCAATCAGTTAACGGCTATCGTAGCGAGTGAAAAGCCACAGTGTTAGAGCGGAAAACTATCAAATAAAGTGAACGCCTCTGGCTTCACTAGGCCACCTCTTTACGCACTGTGGCTACCAATGGAATGAATTGCAAAGAAAACTATGTGGTGAACATGAAATGAGTAAGTGGAGCAAGAGAGGCTGCTAATGCAGAATCATCTATGTGAGCTGAGGTATTCGTAACACAACTTCTTAACACACTAACACTAAACCTCAGGGGCAGCACCAAGAGCCCACCACTTGCCCCAAGATTTGTGGGGAGAGTGAACCAAGTCACCGCCATGATTTGAGCCAAATAGAAAGTGCCATTGCGATAACCATTTCATGGCCAGGCATGGTGCTGGCCCTGAGGTTTGCTTTAAGTCTTGGTTTACTCTGTGACGGTGTGCATCTTTATAGGGTGGTCAGCTGTGGGTTGTTTTAAGATCCACAGTGGAGCGGGAGAGGGAGGAAGGTTTAGGGTGGAGGTGGTGGTGGTGGTGGTGATGCAGTGTGTACCCTCAGACGCTTCAACAGCTTCAGGCTCAGCTGGGGCCTCCGCTTGGAGTTCCTCCCCTGCAACTTCAGTCAAGACCGGAGCAGGATCCACCAGCTCTTCAGCGCCCTCTACTGGGGCCACTGCTTCAACTGCAGCCTCAGGAGCCACATCGACTGGGGCCTCTTCAGGCACGGGCTCTGGGCTCTCTCCGGCCACTGCTGCTACTACTGCTGGGGCTTCAGCTTCCACAGTGGGTGTAGCTTCTACTGCAGGTGTAGCTTCGACTGCAGGTGTAGCTTCTACTGCAGGTGTAGCTTCTACTGCAGGTGTAGCTTCCGCGCCTTCGGCCACAGGTTCAACTTCCACAGCGTCAATAGGGGCTTCAGCCACCGCTTCAATCGGTGGGGCTTCAAAAGCGGCTTCCTCTGCTTCCAACGGTGCCTGGGTCTCGGGTTCTACGTGAGCTTCTGCTGCAGCCTCTACGACAACAGCTGGTCCTTCCGACAAGGTTTCCGGAGAAGAGGCAGGCGGAGGTGAGGTTTCAACTGGTGCGTCTGGCGTCGTTTGGGGGTCAGACAGCAGTTCGGCAGCGGGTTCCGGGACCTGGGGAGCCGCGTCAGCGACAGGTTCTTCAGCCGAAGATGAGATCTGTGGAGCAGAGTCCACCAACTCCTCGGACGCCTCGCTGGTGACGGCTGCAGCCGCCGTATCCACGGTAACCTCCGCGACCTCTGTGGTCTGGGTCTCTGAGGGAGGGGGGGTCTCCACCGGAGTGGGCTCCAGTGCAGGCGTCTCCTGCTCAGCAGCTCCGGCCGGGTCCTTCCCCTCGGCTCCGGGGTCTTGGCTCTCGCCTACCTCACTGGTTGAGGGGGCTGTGGCGGAGGACTTCTTTGTCTTCTTCTTCGCTCCCGCTTCTGCGCCCTCAGAATCAGAGTCAGAGTCGGAATCGGAATCAGAGTCGCTGCTGGATGAAGAGGAAGAAGAGGAGGAGGACGATCCGTCTGCGGGCGGCGCTTTGGGTGCGGAGGAGGCGTCCGCTGCCTCATCAGCTGTAGCTTTGGCAACGACAGGGGTTTCGGTAACAACCTCAGTAGGGGGGGGCTGTGCTTCGGCCGCGGCCAGCGGGGCGGGGTCAGTGTCGACAGGATGAGCGGCCTCAGTGACCGGAGGCGGGGTTTCTGTAATGGTGTCGACGTGGCCCGCTAGACTCGCTTCCTCAAGCAGCGGCTCTTTGGCGAGCGGCGCTTCAGTCGCTGCAGTTGCCGGAGGGCCGATTGAGGCGGCAGCAGCAGCAGCCACAGCCGTCTGAGCAACGGTTGCCTCGGGTTGGAGTTCACCCAGAGGTTGCGCCGGGGGAAACCCAGTAGCCGCAAGCCTCACGGGGAAGGTGACTGCGGTCTTGTAGGCTAGCAAGGATGCTCTCTCATCTGGAGCCTCTACTGCTGGGGAGGTAAACACTTAAACAGTTAGAGTTAAACAGTCAAAGGGAACAGGGTTAAACGCTGGACTGGAGTCACATCTAAAGGAATGCAGCCGTGAAATACGTTTTTGCGCCCCCATGTTTAAATCTAAGCCAGGGGAACAAATAGTTTAGGATTAGTTGGAAAACTGATGGAATCACAGAAGAAAATATCTGGTTGTCAAAGCATCTTAGGCACTCTCAATAGCTTTTACTGAAAGTAACTTAGATGATCAAATGGTGGTGTTATTTTGATTATGCTTTATAGTATTGATTCAACAAAGACAAACGTAAGGAACTGAAATATGGAAAAACGGTGGCAATCTGGAGATCTCCTCTGCATTCTTATGGCACTATGGAGGGGAAAACAAAACTGTGCGACAAACTCAAGAGTTGAAGAGCCCAGTAGCTCAAGAGTTGGTCCCAGTAGCTCTGCCGCCCCTCGCTGTGGTGGAGCCACCAGCGGCGTCACCAACGTCACAACACTTGTGGTTTGCATGCATGGCAGGAAACGTGCCACCGACGTTCGGTTCTTAATAGTCATCATACTGCACTGCAGGGATTTTCATGTTGTTACCTCATTCGGCGATTTGACTTAACCAACATTTCTTTGACAGCAAACTGTCGGAGAGCTTAAAAATAGCCACTTTAAAAAGTGAATAAATAAATGAATGAGGATTAACATAATTTTATATGAACTCTGCCAGGTGCTCATGGAGGTGGGTAATACATGTTACATTAACTTAATGAAAGTGAATCACATTGTCATAAAATTGTATGGCACACAAAACAGGGTTTGTGTGACAGACAATAAGCATAGATACAATTTATAGAGAGGTAAAGGCTTATATACTAGCAATGGTTAACATAGCAATTGGAATGCTTGAAACTTGTTCTGGTGACTTGCTTACTGTATTAACAGCAATGAAATGTTTCACCTTCCTCTGACAAATGTACTTATTGTAAGTCGCTTTGGATAAAAGCGTCTGCTAAATGCCCCTAAATGTAAATGTAAATTAAGATGATGATAACAGCGGATGGAAGAGGCCTTACTCTTGTTTGGGGCTTTAGCCTGGCTAGCTGGGGGTTCTCCTCCCTGTGTGCAGAGAGCTGCTGCTGCCGGTCTCCGCAGCACACCCCAGCTCTCCAGCTGCAAGGCCTGTAGACAAGGCCCACGTGTGGAGAAGAGGACCACAACACAAACAGCAGGAGGGACATTCAGAAGATATAAAAGGACACATGGAGGTCAAGGACTGATTTTTTTTTTCAACGTGAAACTACATCCGAAAATGTTAGGAATAAGCATTATTATTTGAAGTGATGACATAATTTAGAAAATGAAATACACTTGGTAGGTTGTCATTTTGCTGCCTTGCCTCTCACCAGGAGACAACAATCTACTTAAGGTGAAGGAATTACGGGAACAACAAACTAATAAATACGTTTGGCTTGGCCTTGAGGATAAGACAAACTTGTCCTCAAAGTCACATGTAAAGACATACAAAGAAATCGAGAGGACCTTTCTCACTCTCCCACGGTGAAACAGGTAAAGTGCACAGGCACAACAGACAAGCCAAGACATTCCCAATACTAAAACTAAAACTAAACAAACAATTTCAAACAGATAAGATAAAAAAGATAAGAGACAATAAAAATAAACATGAAATGTCGGAATCTACTGTTGTATGAAGTAGGAGTTGCAGCATACGTTTCTTGGGATTAAGTATGATAGAGATATGTAGTAATAAGATATAGTATTGATTGGGCCTCACAGTCAAACACAAGAGAAATAAAATACTCAATATTGTGCACCTCAACTGTCAGTGTAGCGTTCAATAAGGGTCATTTCAAGTGGGAGGGACTACATTTGGGACCATGTTGAATCAAATCGGCCAAGCCTGTCGGACATCAGGCCCATTATTATTATTTAAAGGAATGCGGTGCCAGTGCCCTACCTTATATTTGTTTTGAGTCAGGAACTGATTCACCGCTTTGGCATGTCTATGGCAATGGAGGGCGCAGCAATTACTGTCCGCAATTACTGCCCTATACATCGCTTCCTCGGTTATGTCCAACATATCGGCTACTGCCATGTGTTGTGTCACTATGTTAAGTTTGACTTCTGAAAACAGATTGTTTAAAAAAGACCGTGTACCATCCTATAAGGAATATAGGAGGGTGCCATCCCTAATGTTCAGCAATATCCGCGGGGTCAGTAACGACATTCTATAGGACGGGACAGTGGTTGGGCATGAATACCATATATGCATTCACCTGTTTAAATGTTTAATTTCATTTTGTTTAACGCCACTATAACATCATTAAAACATTTAATTGTTACTTGTGAGTATTATTACCTTGAGAGACCCAAGTCGTCCTATCCGCAGTAAGGAGGTCGCCATTTTGTGTCACCAATATTATTTTCCGGGTCGAAACTATAGCTGGCTTTAGTTTAAATATTTGTATGTTTGTATTTATGCCACCATGTATTGATTATATGATATATAATATATATAAACATCATATATATCTATAATATAATACAATATATAATATAATATAATATATATAAACACACACTTTATC
This sequence comes from Urophycis tenuis, assembly GCA_036785325.1. Taxonomy (NCBI): domain Eukaryota; kingdom Metazoa; phylum Chordata; class Actinopteri; order Gadiformes; family Phycidae; genus Urophycis; species Urophycis tenuis. Next base: position 1,291,636 of record JAXIVH010000048.1, on the reverse strand, counting down.
AAATGTATTTAGCCTACTGAATGGGTTTCACAATCTATACAAATGTAGATTCAACATTCCTGTTTATCATCTGTCTTCACCGTAATTAGATGGACTTGTTATATAAGCAGTATCAATAGGATTTAATCATTTTTAAAAATCTATCAACGTCAAGCAAATAACAATCGATGGTGTCATTCGCAACTGTTCCACTAGAGAGAGCAAACACCCACTTTTTGAATTTAGTTATTGACAGATTATCAGTGGATACATATTGTTATGGTAGGGTTTAGGTATTATTCCGTATTGCCAAAGCCATATAGCTCAGCCCGATTGCGCAAAGGTTTTCAAATTTGCTATAGGAATTTGTATTCCCTGTATTTGTATTCAAACGATCAGCTCTGTCGCCCTGATTTAGATTCATGTCTGAATCTTTGTGTACAGGTCTTATTTTACATGAAAATGTGTTGACCCATAAATGTCTCGATAGTGTCACATGCATAATATAGATTTCAAAAACAAATTCTAAATCATTGGATAAAATGACGCGCAATTTGGACAACACGAGTTTCATTTTTCGGATTTTTGATCAGAAAAAAATAGCAAACCTAAATATGCCAATTAGCGAGCATTATTCTGGCAGTTATGAGTCCACTTTGGAAGGTGCCAGGAACTTGAAACTTGCAGGGAATACCTCCCTTGTCACATGTGTATAAAGTCTTTTGTCGATGGCTCATTCAATGAGGTCACCGTGTCAATTAGAGTCATTGCCTAGTGAAGCGTAACGCACCACATCGCCTGCAATTACACGAAAATGCCATCTACTCTGATGCTGGTTCAGCGTCTACGTGTGTCTGGAGTGTAAAAACAAAAAAGTGCTAAAGTAAAAAAAGACACGCCACCCCGGTTGGCGGCATAGCAGCCTGGGATTATGACATGCCGCAATTAATCCCCCCCCAAAAAAAATCTTTGTCAGCTATGTGTGAATGAACCACCTGGCAAAATACACAGGATTCTGAAGAAGCCACATCCAAAACAGACACAGGTTTCAACATTGATCAATTATGTCCAACATCAAAACCAATCGGCATTTCAGAATTGATCGAATTGATTGAATAATAAACACGTATTCTGAATAAACAAAAGCAACATAATCCATCAGCTGGACTGAACATGGTTGTAAAAGCAATACCCTAAAAGTTAACAGATCTATTTGGACATTAATTTAAGTAAAATTGTATGTCATGCTGTGCATCAGAAACAAAGATATTTCCAGCCAGTCATATTACAAACAGTTTATTCATGTTCTGTCCCACCTCCCCTTCTACAAAGAAGCACATCCCCACAGCTGTCAGCTAGTCGTTCCTCCAGAGGAACACAACAGCTTCAATTCCCAGGGAATATCTAAGTGCTCCAACATCTATATTCACACATAGAAAAACAGCAGAAAGGATTTGTTTTTTTTTTAAACATTACTTAAGTCACAGTAACAACGCCAGCCATTGAAAGCGCAGGAAAGACGGAGCAGGAAACGCATGGTGCCATAAAAGGGGCTGGTCTTCATTTGGAGGTAACTTCATCAAACTTGGGCTCTGAAAAATAAATCGGAAGTAGAAAAAACTGAAACAAATATCAGATCATTTGAACTTTGTTGACCTTGATCACCGAACGTGGGGGTCAGAACGTGCAAAAAAAAAAACCCAACAAAACTATGAAGCGAGGATCCATCCAACTCAAGACCTTTTGGCTCATACAACCAAACTAATAGAATATCATCATCCCCCCCAACCCCCACATGAAGCTTTTAAAAATTATTCTAAAGCCGGGTCCAGTCTTACTGCATCAGTGTTACCATGACAACAGGTGCCGTGGTACCCGTGGCGGGGTCAACTCACCGGGGAAGGTGAACTCCGGGAAGGCCTCGAGGTCCCCGCCCCCGTAGAGTCTCTGCAGCTTGGTCATCTCCTCGGCCAGGGCCTTCTTGTACTCCGCCCCCGCATCCACCATGCCACCACTACCCCTGGGGTCGAAGGTCAGCATCAGCTTACACATACCCATGCGGTGCCCCGGCCACTTGTGTGTGGGTTCAGACAGAAATGTTTGTGCCTCCGTTGCGATTCACTTCAGAGACTTACTGGCTGCTTGTGTTGTACGCCCGTATGGAATCTATGAAGAGCTTCTGAATGGGGTCTAGTACTGCGGGCAACAGGAGGAAAACAATTCAACAATCATATAAGATATACAAGACAGAGGACGGAAGTGTTGGTAGCATCAGTCCCATTTAGCTAGAATGAAAACTAAAATCCTGAAACCCTCATGCAGAACACCAGAACCTGGGATAGTGGACAGCTACGGGAGGTGAAACAGGAAGGAAGAAAGGTGGTTAAATAAATAAAAAAAGGTTGACTATTGAAGTGTTAGAGAGCTGCTGTCACAGCCATGCTACTCGTAACGTGTAGAGACTCGTCATCGCTGCAGACAGAACGGTTTCCCCATTCGAGTCTCATTAGGCAGCCGTAGATTCAGAACTTCTTTGGACGAAAAGAAAACCAAGTCCGTGCGCCACCCAATCCCCTCTCAACATCATGCACATCAGTGAGCTTTTAAAACAGGAAGAAAGTGGTTTAAAGGAGAGGTTACAGTACTTCAAATACAAACAACTGGAAAACGGTTGGGAAGGACAAGGGCAACTTGTTATGGACAACCATAACAAACCAGAACTACACATTATGAGTGTGGGGGGAGGGCACAGGAGAAAGTTGGTTGAACAATCTCCTCCAAGCGACTGGGAAAGGAAAGGTGGTTCCCCAAACATTGCAGTACTATGGTTTCACCATTAACAAACAACCACCAATACAATACAACACACACCCAGTAATACCAGTGACCCAAAACTGGGTGATGGAGGAGGGGGGGGGGGGGGGGGAAAGGATCATTTTAAAATACAAAAAGGAAAACATGAGGGAAGAACACAATTCCCTCTTTGAACACGAAGTTACCATGTTAACCGCCAGAGGGGTGAAGAAGTCGCAGGCAAAGAGGGCGGAGACTACCGCCGATAGGGTTACTAGGGTTACTAATGTTAAGCAGCCTCACAGATATTAAAGAGCAAAAGCAAACCAGTCAAACAGAAATGCAGGCGCACACACCACATCATGCAGTGGCAGGTTACAAGGAAACAGAAGTGACCACTGAAGGAACTATTGCATGAGTGGGTTCAGGGACAGTGAATTTAGCAGCTAAGGAGGATCTGTGCTGGGTAGTGTGTGGGTCATAATTACACAATTAACACGTGTAGGGAGTGGTGGAGCAGGGTTAAGGTGGGACATTGAGCTGTATCCATGAAATACTAATTTTAAAAACAAACTGATATGAAAAGCAGAGGGAATGAGTGGTGCGAAGCGACAGATTTTTGTCATCAGCGTACATTTACAGTTTATCCTTAAATAAACACAATAAATGAATTCATTTAAAATACAGCACAATCCACATGGGAAAGAGAAGTTGAATATCTAATGGTGGTGGTACGGGAGGGGGGGGGGTGCATTGTGTACCCTCAGGTGGTTCAACGGCTTCAGACACAGCCTGGATCTCCTCTCCTGCTGCTTCAGCCAAGACCGGCGCAGGATCCAGCAACTCCTCAACTGCAGCCTCAGCTGGGGCCGCTTCCACTACAGCCTCTGGGCTAGCCTCCACAGCAGGGGCAGCCTCAATGGGTGCTTCAGTCACTGCTTCAGCAAGTGGGGCTTCAGGGGTTACTTCAGCTGCTGGGGCAGCCTCCACAGCGGGCTCAGGGGCAGCTTCCACAACGGGCTCAGGGGAAGCTTCCACAATGGGCTCAGGGGCAGCCTCCACAACAGGCTCAGGGGCAGCATCCACAACAGGCTCAGGGGCAGCTTCCACAACGGGCTCAGGGGCAGCTTCCACAACGGGCTCAGGGGCAGCTTCCACAGTGGGCTCAGGGGCAGCCTCTACAATGGGTTCAGGGGCAGCCTCTACAATGGGCTCAGGGGCAGCCTCCACAATGGGCTCAGGGGCAGCCTCCACAATGGGCTCAGGGGCAGCCTCCACAATGGGCTCAGGGGCAGCCTCCACAATGGGCTCAGGGGCAGCCTCCACAGTGGGCTCAGGGGCAGCCTCTACAACGGGCTCAGGGGCAGCCTCCACAACGGGCTCAGGGGCAGCCTCTACAATGGGCTCAGGGGCAGCCTCCACAATGGGCTCAGGGGCAGCTGCTGCTACGGGAGCAGCAGCTTCAATGACGGGAGCCACAGCCTCAACAGCCTCTACTACAGCCTCAACAACAGGGGCTGCAGCCTCTACCACAGCCTCAACAACGGGGGCCGCAACTTCTGCCACAGCTTCAATGGCAGGGGCCACAGCCTCAGCTCCAGGGACCACAGCTTCAATAGCAGGGGCTGCAGCCTCAATGGCAGGGGCCACAGCCTCTGCCACAGCCTCAACAATGGGGGCCACAGCTTCTTCCACAGCTTCAATGGCAGGGGCCACAGCCTCAGTAACAGGGGCCACAGCTTCTGCCACTGCCTCAGCGACAGGCGCTTCCACAGCAGCAATGCTGGCTGCAGGTTCAGCTGCAACAGCAGCAGCAATGTGCTCTGCAGCAGGCTTGGCTGCAGCTGCAGCTGCAGCTTCTGCCACCTTGAGGGTGGGGTTGGTCTTGGGCACCTCCACAAAGGTCTTGTGCTGGACTAGTTTCTCTAAATCGAAGTATGTTTTAGGAGGCTTTTTGTCTAGGATGAAGGAGTACAAGCAGGTGAAGAGTTAATTTTGCCTTAAATTAATTGTAAGCCCAATTTGCAAACAAACAAATAATTCCCCATCATTAGTTCAGTTAACCATCACATTTGAAGAACTTCATTCATTCAACATTCAAAATAGAAACTTACAGTCACAATGTACAGTTACAAAGTAAATAAACACATTAAATTGAGTTAGGTATTGCAGAGAAGTGCAGATCTCTAATCCATTTATATGACAACAAAACTTTAAAGAAGGAGAAAATTACAGGTAATCCTTAAAACATAGCCATGAAAAATCCATCATGCTCATTTAAAAAAGGATAGAAGTAAGCTTTAAAAAGACGATAGGGAAAAGGGTAAACAGATTGTTGACGATTGCTGTGGGGGGAAAAGGAAAAATTCAAACAATATAAGACAGACTGAGGTGCAAGCATTACTGGTGGTGAGAATACAATGGTTTTCCTAGGTTCCTGAATTGGCCACTACCCCTTCCATGTCTTTCCCTTAATCAATAGATATTGTAAAATGTCTTAATTACAAATTAGTCCACCCTGGGCATGCATCAAAACATAGATAAATAAGTAAAACGTTTGCCAGATATGTCCATCAAGTACAAACCTATCAGTATGTTTCATCCAAATGTGTTCAATAGCTATTGTCATAATATTAAGTGATTAAGTATTTAAGTTTAAGTGCACATCTTCAATACCTTGGTCCAAACGTGCAAGGAAAATATGCTTAGGGGTCAAATTTGGAAGGATGGAAGCAACTGGTAGAGACAAGCTGAAGGTCAAAATGGGGAACCGTGTCAAAGCCTTACGTAAGGAATGCTGTTTTTTTGTGTGGAAGTGACCAAACGAGATCAGTCATGCTTGTACGTCAATCACTGCCTTACAACAAACAACAATACCGTGACATTCTCAGAAGAAGGCTACCTTGGTTGGTCTTTTTAATGGGCTTCTTGCCTCCTCCGGATTTCGTGCTTAGGGCTGCAACTGCCTGTACTCGGTTGGGAGACCTGCAGCTCTCAGGCCTCAAACACTGCGAAACGAACATCCACAGTCATTCATCCCAGAAATATATGCATCGTGTCTATGTAAAACACATCGCAATGAAAGCAGACATCAAGTTATATTAGGAGGGTTTCAGGCTAGGTGTAACCAGTTTGAAACAAAATGCCCCCAAAATTGCTAGAGACATTTTTGGGTGCAGAAGGTATGATTGAGGTTTTGCAATTATTTCCAATTTCGCGTCCCGTCATTTTAAAACTTAACATAATACACGGGAAAGATAATAAACGGTGAAGATAGCGACGCCTAGAAGAAACAACCCCATATATGTACGGATTGTGCGCGGATAATGGAAGTATGCGGTCCTGCCACTCATACATGCAGCAGGCCTGTCATATGCATAGGCTACAGGCCTGCTACAGACATAGCCTTACAAGCCCCGTCTAGGTGTGCTTCCGACTGAGCATGGCACAAACATTGTGAACATAGTGAAAGTATCCATTTAATTTAAATTGTGCAATAATTGTATTTGGTATTACCTTCAGAGAGCCCAGCCTTCCCATCCTCAGCAGTGAGGTCGCCATGTTTCTCTGTGCTTCTGTGATTGTAGGCTACAGCTCTGCCATTAAATACCAACGAAGATGTTAGCAAACCGCCACCGATAATAACTACAAAAAATGTTTCAACTCAAGCGAACAAATTACACGAGGATGAGAATTTACCACTTGCGCCGAATTCCACTTGCCGACACTCGATGTCTATGAACGGCACCGAAGGGAAAGGCTGTTGTTGTTTTAACCAAATCTCAATGAATTACATAATATGGAAGGCAACAGCGCTCGTCCGGGCTACAGGTTGATGCCCAAAGACAGAAAGTTTGAACAAGTGTGGGATTATTCGTTTTGTGCAGCACACGGTGACACACACGCGTGTCAGCAACGCCCCCTTTCTTAGGGGTACCCTGGTGCTTTCTTATGTTGTCTTTAAGTTCTCGACCATTCATAATTGCCCTTTATACACAAGTCCGCTGTATTAATACAATGTATGCATTCAACCGAACTCAACATATAAATACTAGAGACAATATTTGAGGCGAGGACACTGTGTTCTCTGCATACACGCCTCTGTCTCTGCATGTTGTGTACATTCTGTACTTTGGGATGTGATGACGTATTTTACGTGCGCCAAAATAGAAGAAGTGTCCACGTGACAGCGGTCGCATCGCTTTCCAGCAATGGCTACTATCAGTGCTTGTGGACAGTGGGTTGTTTCCACATGTGACACCAAACTCATTTCTATTCACACCAAACATGCCAGGTTAGTAAGGCCTGGGGTTGCTATGCTGAGATATCTCGCAGAATCAGTAATGTCTGTTTGCCTTGCACGTGCATGTTGTACACTGGGACTTATAGTAGCCTACCTTTATGGCTGCTAACTCATCTATATAATTAGTGATACTCATTTGCATCTGCCTTCATTACAGAGAACCATTCGTGTTTGACTGCAGCGCCGCTGAAAAGAAACCGAAGGACACAGAGAGTGACAATAAAAGGTAGTTGAGATCTTTTTGTCGTCGAGGAACCTGTCATGAGGACCCTGTCATCATTTTTTATTTCTTGATCAGTTACATGCGAGTAGACTAACTAATATGGAATATATAGGCTATATTGTTATATATTGTCATGGATGTTCATGGATGTTTTATTGTTGTTTTATACCCCAATCTCAACGACTTTTCTGTAATCAGTGATGACTGTGGTGCTGATGAGACGGGAAATGACAAAATCCTGGCCGTCGCTGTGTCGTCCTCTGGAAGACTGGCAGCGCTCACAGACGACTCCAAACGCCTTGTTCTGTTCCGATGTGATGATCCATGGCAGTGCATCAGCACAAGGTGACATAAAGCAATGTTTCATCACAATTACTGCCTCCCAGAGCACTTCAGACCTACCTTCCAACATCCCTACTAAACAAGTTTGTTTATAGGGTCTCTAAACAACCCAATGTAGCTGTGTCTTCCATCATCAATGTATTGCCTGACCTCACAAACCATTCATATGTATGTTTGTTATGGTTTCCCTGTGGGCCAGGTGGGTGGTGCGAAGGTGCACCTCCCTGGTGTTCAGCCAGGCTGAAGACCAGGTGTTGGTGGCCGACAAGTCTGGTGACGTCTACTCGTTCTCTGTGGAGGAGCCCCATAGGGCCGGGGAGCTGAAGCTGGGTCACCTCTCCATGCTGCTGGCTCTGGTAAAACCAGCTCAGGTTCTCATCGTAATGGACCAATCAGGACACGTGTCTTTAGTAACTACACTCACCGGCCACTTTATCTGTTCAATTTCTTGTTAACACAAATAGCTAATCAGCCAATCACATGGCAGCAACTCATTGCACATGTAGACATGGTGAGGATGACTTGATGAAGGTCAAACTGAGCATCAGAATGGGGAAGAATGGGGATTTAAGTGACTTTGAATGTGGCATGGTTGTTGGTGCCAGACGAGCGGGTCTGAGTATTTTGGAAACTGCTGACCTACTGGGATTTTCATGCACAACTATCTCTAGGGTTTACAGAAAGTGATACAAAAAAGAGATATCCAGAATCCAAAAAATATCCAGTGAGCGGCAGTTGTGTGGACAAAATGCCTCGTTGATGTCAGCGGTCAGAGGAGAATGGCCAGACTCGTTTGAGATAATAGAAAGGCAACAGTAACTCAGATAACCACTCGTTACGACCAAGGTATGCAGAATACCATCTCTGAACGCACAACATGTCAAACCTTGAGGCAGGTGGGCTACAGCAGCAGAAGACCACACCGATGGCCACTCCTGTCAGCCGAGAACAGGGAAATTAGGCTACAATTTATACAGGCTCACCAAATTGAAGAACAGAAGATTGGAAAAACGTTGCCTGGTCTGATGAGTCTCGATTTCAGCTCCGACATTCAGATGGCAGGGGACATTTTCTTGGCACACTTTGGACCCCTTAGTACCAATTGAGCATCGTCTAAACGCCATAGCCTACCTGAGTATTGTTGCTGACCATGTCCATCCCATTAAAGGGATATTCCGCCATTTTTGGAAATAAGCTCATTTTCCACCTTCCCTCGAGCAAAACAATCGATCTTTACCCTTTTCCCGTTCATCCAGCCGTTCTGTGTGTCTGGCGGTACAACTTTTAGCTGTAGCTTAGCATAGATCATTGAATCGCATTAGACCATTAACATCTTGCCCGCTTAGAAGTGATATGACGCGCCTCAAAGTATAGTCCCGGTATACCACCGGTAATAGCAGGTAATCACGTTGGTTGTATTGCCGGAAGAAGCCTACAGGGACTATTGAGGCGCTGTGTCATATCACTGCGCCCATGGTACCTTTGCAGTTCCGGGTAAAATCAGCCTAGAAAATCGCCACGTTTCATTTTCCATCGGTCTTATTGCACTTTCAAACTTGAGAAGAGACAAGTTTTAAATGGGAAAAATTCCGGAAATCGTAGTCACTTCTAAGCGGGCGAGATGCGAATGGTCTAATCCGATTCAATGATCTATGCTAAGCTACAGCTAAAAGTTGTACCGCCAGACTCACAGAACGGCTGGATGAACGGGAAAAGGGTAAAGATCGATTGTTTTGCTTGAGGGAAGGTGGAAAATGAGCTTATTTCCAAAAATGGCGGAATATCCCTTTAAGACCACAGTGTACCCATCTTCTGATTGCTACTTGCAGCAGGATAATGCACCATGTCACAAAGCTCAAATCATTTCAAACTGGTTTCTTGAACACGACAATGAGTTTAACATACTCCACTGGCCTCCACAGTCACCAGATCTCAATCCAATAGAGCACCTTTGGGATGTGTTGGAATGGGAGATTCGCATCATGGATGGGCGGCCGACAAATCTGCGGCAACTGTGTTTATCATGTCAATATGGACCAAAATCTCTGAGGAATGATTCCAACACCTTGTTGAATCTATGCCACTAAGACTTTAGGCAGTTCTGAAGGCAGAAGGGGGTCCAACTCGGCACTAGCAAGGTGTATCTAATAAAGTGGACTGTGAGTGTATATTGAAGCCAATATGGCGTGAACACAGCATTAATGAATATTGCATATTGAAGCCCCCAACAGCTTACTTTCAGTGGTTTATTATTGGTATATACCTGGTCGCAGTGTTCAGAACTCTATGTCTATATCTCTAAAGTGGTAGAAAATCACAAAGGACAGTTTTCTCTTCTCTGTCTGTATATATATATATATATATATATATATATATATATATACAGACAGAGAAGGTGAAAAGTACTTAGTCCTCAGTCCTCCACGAGATGTAATCATTTCCGTTGGCTCCCCAGACGCTCTCACCCGACGACCGCTACGTCATCAGTGCCGACCGGGACGAGAAGATCCGGGTCAGCCACCTCAAGTCTCCCTACAACATCCAGGCCTTCTGCCTGGCGCACCGCGAGTGAGTGATGCTCTGCCGCAGTGTTGACACGCACGCCTCGCTCTGGCCGCCTGCCATGCAGTAGTATGAATAATAATCATGGCGTATCATATGTCGTCAGGTCGTTACGCAGCCCGTAGCTCTGGATCTATGTTTATCTCTCTCTCTTTGTAGAGTATCGGATGTATTTCCACATTTTAACGTTTTAACTATGTTGGCTCAGAGCTGGGAAGTAGCTGCCTTTGGTCCTCCACATAAAATCTTTACGTGGAGGATCACAGAACCATTTCTCCAATGTCCTCTGTGATCTCTCCAGGTTCGTCAGTTCTCTGTTGATCCCCGAGGCCCACAGGGAGTGGCTCCTCTCTGGATCAGGGGTGAGCCTCGTCTCTCAGAACCTCAAACCTTCAGTATGTGATGATTGGCTACTTGGGCCTTGCGGTTTATCTCTCTCTCTCTCGTTGTGTCACCCACTCTCAGGATGGGACTGTGATTCTGTGGCAGTATGAGTCCGGGCGTGAGCTTCAGAGCTGGGACATCAGGAAGCTGAGGGAAGCACCCAGCGTCACCCAACAGGGGGGGGAGGAGAAGGTAACACCCCACCCACACCTTCCCCATCGCATGGTCGTCTTCTAGAAACCTCTGCCAAACGACTAAACACTACAACACTTGTTTAACTCCTACTGGTAACATTCACACAAAGCCGTTTGTTATGTACAATACTATTGGTACCGTAGCTTCACATAGCCTGGTGTCCATACTGTAATGTCCATGAAGGCCTGGGGTCTGTGTGGTGATTTATTTATCGTCTGAGACATTCCTGACAGCCCAGTATGGAAACACCAGCTGTGGTGCTGTACATCATGTGCTCCAAAATACACCTCTCCCTGTTCCCCCCCCAATGTGGTGAGAACTAGCTGGCTTCAGAAGACTAGAGACATGTGTTGAAATGACTAAAATATCATCTATAGATCTATATATAGATAGCTATACTGTAGATCTATGTATATCTGTATGTCTATATGTATTGACGGCCGAAGAGCAGAACCTCATACCTGAAAAAGGTGTGTTTGCAGAATTGCTATTTTTTTAAGGATACCAATACAATATGCTGTTTTTGGACTATATTACCATATTGTTAACAATACCAACTTCCTCACTTTTCCTGGATGCTTTAGCAGATTGGAGGTTTTTCCTCTGTGGCCATCGATATATACTGTGTGTGTGTGTGTGTGTGTGTGTGTGTGTGTGTGTGTGTGTGTGTGTGTGTGTGTGTGTGTGTGTGTGTGTGTGTGTGTGTGTGTGTGTGTGTGTGTGTGTGTGTGTGTGTGTGTGTGTGTGTGTGTGTGTGTGTGTGTGTGTGTGTGTGTGTGTGTGTGTGGAGAGATTAAAATTGTCTGCTAAAGTTCTACTAACTTTTCTCTTGCTTCCCTGTCACCGTGGCGACCCCCTCCACCTTGCTGCTGGGTCAGAGGTCAGCCGTGAGTCGGATCACCAGTTCACCAGACGGCCGACACGTGGCGGTGCAGTGTGAGAGGTCAGAGCCCCCCCCCCCAGAGCCCCTCTTCTCTTAACAAGCTGTTCACTTTCAACCTGCAGTCTAGGGCTGGGCGGTATATCGATATTTTAAATATATCGATATTTTTTCAAACAAGATATGGAACGAGACGATATCGTCAATATCGATATAGTTTCATTTGCGTTTAAAGTACAGCACTTTGTTCCTAATAACAGCCGTTTCGAGCCGCGCCTGCCGCCTGCTATTTCGTTCTCTTCTCTGCGAAGCACTATCTCTCTCCCGCTCCCTCCGACTTGTCACACACACACACTGCCCCGGCCCAACGTGTACAACGTGTGGCTTTCACAGAAACTTTGTAGCGACGCTGCCGCACACTTTCATGGGCAGGCAACTTCTGCGCGACTGCGCTTTCTTTCATTCGCTTTCGCTGGCTACATCGAATCTAAATTACACGTTGGCTAGATGACATAAAATATCAAATGAACGGACGATAACATAACGGATATTTTATGATAACGGACGATATATATATATATATATATATATATATATATATATATATCACGAAGCATCGGAGCGTTCTGATCCGTCTTTTAAGAAACATTGCCGCTGCTTAGCCTATTTAAGATGCTATGCATAGACTGACTGCACCCACTGTTTTGCTACGATTGCAGAATTTTGCCTTTTATTAACATTCATTTTATTCTGTTTCTACTATACTAGGCTACAATAAAACGATTTCTGCATAGGCTATCGTTCCTGTAACGTCGGGACCGCATTGTCAAATTCGAGAATGGTGACATTTGCCACATCTTGCTCTGACTGTTTTTGACTCATTCATTTTAAAATGTTTCGCTACCCTGTCCTACACCCAAATTGAGGATTGAGTTTGCAATCAGCAAGGCAGATTAACGAGCGCAGCGACGCAGGCAGGCTGGAAATGAAAGCACAACGGCGCCACCCATGTAGAATGACGAGTTGGAGCGCGGCAACAGCAAATATGTTATTGCGTCAACAAATATCGATATTTATCTTATATCGATATTCTGCTTGAAAATATCGAGATATGACTTTTGGTCCATATCGCCCAGCCCTACTGCAGTCTTATCCTCCACTTTGTAAATGTTTCTTTTGACTTTTTATTGTTTATGACTTTTTACCCTTGTATGTTATTGCAGTTATGAAGTGTCTTGAAAAATGCTATATTGATCAAATGTATTGTTATTATTAACACCTGGTACCGTCAGCTGGGCGGGGTCTGCGGACCTGCCAACCTTGAGGAGATGTTATGAGTACACACATGCTCCCCAACATCCCCCCGGGGCCCCCGGGGCCCCCCGCACACGCCCGACAGCCCACCGCCAGCGTACGCTCCCCCGCTGGGTATCTGTTGGGTGTGCGGGGGGCCCGGGGGGAGTAGGGGACATGTGTGTACTCATAACATCTCCTCAAGGTTGGCAGGTCTGGGTCTACACCACTGTATTGTGTACAAGAGTACATTGTGTACATTGTTTACAAGAGGCAGGAAGTCTGTAAGACTTTGATATATTTAAATATATTGCCTCTATCACACAATAAGTATATGGATTAGTAAGTGGCCTCTAATGTGGTAACCTGCTTTTCATCAACGTCCTGTGAGTTATTTGTCGTTGAAACGCTGCACCTTGTCGTGCTTCTCCTGACATTTAGAAGGGTGTCATTTTGAGCCCACGGCCGGCGCTATATATCAGCTGGTCACCGGACAGAGAGGCTAACGCAAAGCTATGCTGTGTTGTAAAAGGTATTCCTGGATGCTTTGTGGAGGTCAAGTGAGCCTTATCCAGACCATAGATTAAATAAGGAAAAGTAGGCCTGTTCTTGTAGTTCACGTAAAGAGATTGTGAGAGAGAACAGATGTAGATTGCAGGTGTCTTATACAAGATTATACAATCTACTGCTGTCATAAAATAGCATGCACTGATGCCATGGTGGAGATGAACTTCAGAAGATATGCTTCCTATTTTCTTAGAAGGACACTGTTGACCTTTCCACTGGGTTCCTGTGGATTATGTGTGGATGGTTATAGTTTGTTAATCTTGTGGTTTGATTAATTGATTAGTTAATTGATCCTAATGGTGATGAAGAGTCAGAGAGAGTGAGAGGGCAGGGGATCTGGTGACATGAAACCTGTGGAACAACTTGGTCCACAGTGGGCTCCTGCTGTCTGGGTGCTTTATGGCGCCCTCTGCTGTCAGCATGTAGGTACTTCACCTGCTTTCTCTCAGTATGGGGTGTGATACTCTGTGCCTTATGATGCACAAGTCTTCCTTATTTCCATTCAGAAAATTCCAGAGTTTTCTTCGAGTTTTCTTCTGTAATCAGGCACATTTCCAACTAATTCAGAACAAGACTAAACACAGCTCTGTGTGTTCAGCAATGGCTTCAGTTATATTGATCTAATAATAATCAATAATGAAATGTTTCTGTAGCACGTTGTCAGTTAAACGAGTCGTACCTAAACTGATGTAAGATGTAGTCTAGTAATGGGGACCTACTGATCTGTACGTGTCTCCAGAGTACCTACGGTCCAGATCCTGAGCCTGCAGGAGGGTTCTGAGGACAGACTGACACCCAGCCATCAGCTCACCCTGACCCACTGCCCTCTGGACATAACCTTTGACCCTCGAGGCCAACTGTGGATTCTGCTGGACTCTGTGGACACACCGTTCCAGGTGTACACGCATACACAGGATGGCTGGCAGGTCAGAGCTTTTAAACCATTCTTTCTGTTCTTGATGAAAAGCAGTTAGTTAGCTTATTTGTGTGAATACACACACACACAGTTTTAGCTTGACTTGGCTCTTCTGATCTAAAGCATTGACTGCAATTCCACATTCTTGAGAAGATGAAGTACGATACTATTTTTGTACACGACAAATTCCTTTGCGTTGCGTTGATGTTTGTTTGATAGCTTTGGAGCTAGCGTCCCTGCTGTCAGTGCCACTGTGGTTACGCAACGTGTTATATCAACACAAGGCTCGACTCATTTGTTTCTCCTTGCTGGGACTCAAAGGGTAATGGAAGCGATGTGTGCTCACACACTCACACTGCTCTTGTTCCGCGTTCTAGTGTGACGCAGAGAACGCCGAACTGAGCCGAGTGACCGAGGCCCTCAAACCCTACTGGGAGGCCCTCCAGCGTGAGTCAACACACACACACACACGCGCACACGCACACACAGACACGCACGCACACACACACACACATACACACAGGCACACACACACACACACACACACACAAAGACACGCACACACACACGCACACACGCACACGCACACACAGACACGCACGCACACACACACACAGGCACACACACACACGCACACACACACAAAGACACGCACGCACACACACACGCACACACGCACACACACACACGCACACACAGACACGCACGCACACACACACACACATACACACAGGCACACACACACAAAGACACGCACGCACGCATGCACACACACACACACACGCACACAGGCACGCACACACGCACACACACACACAAAGACACGCACGCAAGCACACACACACACACACACACACACGGCTCTACATCGGTATGCCACTCTCATCATCTCATCCAAGCCTGCTGGGCGCCTTTCTGTCTGCGTTCTTCTACTTCTCTCCTTCTAGTTCTTCTACCTCTCTCCTTCTAGTTCTTCTACCTCTCTCCTTCTAGTTCTTCTACCTCTCTCCTTCTAGTTCTTCTACCTCTCTCCTTCTAGTTCTTCTACCTTTCTCCTTCTAGTTCTTCTACCTCTCTCCTTCTAGTTCTCCTGCTCTCTCCTTCTATCTCTACGTCTCCCGCTCTGCCCTGCAGAGAACTGAAATAACCTCAGGTGTCGTGTCGTGGCTTCTGTTAGCTGTCCCGCTAACCCCACTAACCCCTCTTCAATCAGCTAACCCCACTCAACCCTCTTCAATCAGTTAACTCCACTAACCCCTTTTCAATCAGCAAACCCTACTCACCCCTCTTCAATCAGCTAACCAGCTGACGACCCACTTACCCGTCTTCATTCACCTAACTAAGTGTCTGAGTAACAAAGGAGTAGCATGAAGCAGCACATGTCTGTAGCTCTAAACATCCCCCCTCCCCCCCCTCGCAGCCCTGGCCGCAGCAGAGAGCCGCTTCCAGCACCTGTACAAGGTGACCTTCGACAACATGGAGTCCTACATGGAGAAGAAGCGGCTGCGCCTGGAGCAGCAGAAGAGCCACTGGGGCAAGAAGAGGGCGCCGGGCAGCGGGGCGGCGGCGCCCGGCAAGAAGAGGAGCAAGGAGAACCCCGGGAAGCCTTGAGGCTGAAGGCCTCGCAGGCGGCCAGGCGCACAGGGCCTGGGGAATGACCATGTGTTTTTTGGGGGCGTGGCCAACGGCTACTGTGTAGTTCTTTTGTTTTGGGACCGACTGAATGGAGGCGGTGGTGAGGAATTATAGTTTTTTGTTTTTTGAAATAAAGAATTTCTGTTCCAGATGATTCTTCCCTCCTTTTTTTTTTTTATATATGTGATACGCAGTTTCATGTACGCCTTATTCCCTATCATTTTCTACACGTAACAAAGCGAGCTCTTAGGTCAGTTGTAATAATTAAACCTTTATTTATTTATTTGTAGGAAAGACAAAGGCGACTAGAAATCTGTACAATCTGTAAAAAAACAACACATTTCAAATAAAAATAAAAACAAGGCTGATAGAGAAATATCTAAATAATGTTCACTGCAGTAGTCTGTGCTGTACAAATGTAGACACTCCCTGAAAATAATGCTTTGGATTTGTCCGTCTGGTCCCTGAGCGAGCGAGAGCGTGCGTGCCTCCACCCAGTAGTTTAACGGTTAGCCTGGAAACCACTACGTCAAATCCAATCCTTCAGCGGCTCATCTGTGATGGACTGCTCATGCCTGGCACAATGGAATCTACCAGAACATGGTTCCCAACCGCACACACATTCTATTGGTCCTGCTCTCTGGGCCTGGGGAGGGGGGCGTGGTGAGGGGGTTTGGCCCGGTGGGGGGGCTGGGGGGCCGGAACCAGACTGAGAACTGTTGCTTTGTCACGCTGCACTGCTGCTCTACGTTCACTGGTGCTGAAAAACAAACACACAGTCACGTCACATAAATATTCAAACGGTTACATTTGACATTTTCTAATCTGCTTTGCACATGAGAGTGGCCTTCTTTTTTTTAAAGGCCACTGGGCAGCAGCAAAATAAAATAAATGTGTAAGTGTGCACTTATGTGTGAATTGATGAATAATAATGAAGTGTAAATATGACAACAATCCCCTAAACAGATACGTCCTGCAGTGATCACTCGGGGTGTACATGACTTGTTCCTTCAGTGGTGCTTTCTGCTGGCCCCAGCAGTCATGTTACATTACACCACAGCCTTGTATGTCATGGCGGGTCAGTCACAAGCTTTTACTTGTGTGTTAAAGTGCATGGAGAGGCTTTCTCGTCATTATTGGATGTCAGCTGGCGTTGCCGCGGACAACCTACCTGCTTCAAAACCTACTTCTTCTTCCCCATCGTCAGGTTTTCACTCTTCTTCTTCTGCACCTGAAGACAGAATGTTGAGTTAGCAGCTGGACCGCCACTCAGCTCCAACACACACACATGTTCAGATGTAAGATTGTAGTGATTCTAATGTTTACAATGTTTGAATCATATTAAACCTGGCTAAGGAAGTCATCTACAAGGATGGCAATGTATGATATTAAATGATTGAAGATAGAAGAAGAATTTTTTGATCCCGTGAGGGAAATTTGGTCTCTGCATTTAACCCAATCGTGAATTAGTGAAACACTCAGAACACAGTGATGGTGAGGATAAAGATACCATGATAAAGAAACATTTACATTTACACATTTAGGGCATTTAGCAGACGCTTTTTTCCCAAGCGACTTACAATAAGTACATTTGTCAGAAGAAGGTGAAACACTTCTTTGCTGTTACTACAGTAAGCAAGTCACCAGAACAAGTTTCAAGCATTTCAATTGAAAGGGTTAACCATTGCTTGTATACAACATCTCTGGCCTAAGATGCTAAGTGCTAAGTTACAAAGAACAATTATAAAGTGCCAAGACGTACAACATAATGAAGGGAGTGTTTACTTTATTTTTTTCGGAGGTAGAGGATGGATGTTATGCATGATGTTATGATGTTAACATGTACGCTAACTTTGTTAACCTTCAAACCTAACGATGGTGGCAATTTCACTATTCAAACTTATAAGTAAACTAATGCACACACACACACACACACACACACACACACACACACACACACACACACACCTCATTCATGGCATCGTCGATCTGTTTGAGTTCCTCGTAACGGTCTCTGGACTCTCTCAGGGGCTGGACCATCACGTCCTCAATCTGAGGAAACAGCTGTTACACACACACACACACACACACACACACACACACACACACACACACACACACACATACACACACACACACACACACACACACACACACACACACACACACACACACACACACATACACACACACACACACACACACACACACACACACACACACACACACACACACACACAACACACACACACACACACACACACACACACACACACACACACACACACACACACACACACATACACACACACACACACACACACACACACACACACACACACACACACACACACACACACGCATACACACGCATACACACACACACACACGCACACACACACACACACACACACACACAGATTGGTCTCCATCACTTTGACCATTGTGACTAGTGCATTATGCATATGTTCCCTGTAAAGAAAATTTCATTTGGATGTCTGGTATTAAAAGAAAAACATTTAAACACATTATCAAAAGTGTTTATTTATCCAACTGTACCCAGAGGTGAAGGATAGCTATTCTACACACAATATATGCAAGCATTATGGTTGTGTCTGTTCATTTATGACCTTCAGCCACAACAAAGACACAGCTAATGGTATATGTAACTATACCATGTCATTATTCATGTAAACTACTGCTTTTTACAACAATGACCTTCAATTTGTGTTGTACTTGTCATTTACCTCAGCATTATGTTTGCAAATAGATATTCTCTTGCCATGAACTTCACTGAATGACTCTCTCAGTGGTCATCAGTACTGACCTTCATGACGGTCTCAAACATGGGAATGAGGACGAACTTGATGAAGCCAATCTGTGCGGTGGGCTTGGTGACTTTCTCTCTGTCCATGAACGGAGCCACAGGCAGACCCTCTGTCTTCTCCCTGTCACTCTGCAGAGAGAGAGAGAGAGAGAGAGAGAGAGAGAGAGAGAGAGAGAGAGAGAGAGAGAGAGAGAGAGAGAGAGAGAGAGAGAGAGAGAGAGAGAGAGAGAGAGAGAGAGAGAGAGAGAGAGAGAGAGAGAGAGGAGAGGAGAGAGAGAGAGAGATTTGTGGTGAAGACAACATCACTACATAAGTAGTACACTTACAGCCCAACCTGAGGGTCTCCATGACCCTCAGGTTTCTATGATTTTGAGGACAAAGGTCTCAAAATGTGTGGGTGTATATAACATCTCATAATTGTATCGATGATACCCACTGGGCATCTGCTGAGTACACGATCGCAAATCAAATCTCAAAGCTCAATACACATACCTGACCTGATCAATCTGATGATTGATAAGTCTATCACAGCCTGACCGTGGCTGTGAAGGGCCATTCAGATAGAGATAGAAAGCACTTTGGACCAATATATATAATAATATATATATAGATACAATATATTACAGAGTATCTGTAGCCTGCCAGCCACAATGTGTAATACAAGTTGAATGTTGCTTTCTGCCCTCGGCTGACTTTTACAGCACCTAAGCCGAGTTGCAGTCTGACACACACACACACACACAAACACACACACACACACACACACACACACACACACACACACACACACACACACACACACACACACACACCACACACACACACACTTTTTATGAGAGTTTTATGTTGGCTAAGAACACTTCCATAAGTCCAACAGAGGATAGAGGGTTATCTTCCAGATGGCGGTGATGCTGATAAACCTGTTATTGATAAACCTTTATGTTTCTTGTGTAATGATGAGTCGTGTAATGATTGTTATTGATTTTATAAACTGAATATTAAAAGGGATATTGATTGAGACTTTTGTGCTGGTACACTTTGCTCTAATTCCATGTCACACAATAAACAAAAGCCGAACAAACAAGACACATTTCCTTGTTTCAGGGCAGGTTGAATTATACCACTACATGCAGTAGTCTTACCTGAACAAAGCAGTATTCACTTTACAACAAACCTCTACCTGCCTGAAGTAATACCATTGCATTATATACTCCTACCTGCATGAAGTACTCCTACATGAAATCTCCTACTTTGATGCAATACCACTACTGCATTAAGTACTATCACTTATATGAATAAGTTAACCTGCACCAAGCAGCATTTTGTTCACAAAGTACTCTGACCGCCATAAAGTAAAATCACAACATACCTGCACAAAGCAGTTTTTACAGTACAAAGTACTCCTATCTGCATGAAGTATTACCACTAACCAGGGCTGTAGTCAAGACCACCTTTGTCGAGTCCAAGACAAGTCCAAGATCAGGACTAGTCGAGACCATGTCAAGACTGAGTGCAAAGAGGTTCGAGTCCAAGATGAGACCAAGTCCAAAAATATTCGAGTCCGAGTCAAGACCAGGACAGAAAAAACAAGTAGTATGCATGAAATATATTATATATTTCATATATCCAAGAACCCATTACCTTTATCTTCCACTATGTTAGCTAATGTTAATGTTAACACAAAGATAAGGCTAAGCGCCTCCTAGCTCTGCAGTTAGTTTACTGCGATGTATGATGCATCTGCAAGTGTCTTAAGAAGTTTGACGTTGTCCCACAGGTTTCTGAAATGGTTGTTTTGCCTTGTGTTTCTTTTTTAACACAGTGCTGACAAACTTCTGGTAATTTATATAACCACCAACCATTTTATTATGACATAATTGGCGGACATCTTCGTTTGTCCGTGTGTGTGAATCAATGATAATGAATGACAATAACGTTACGTTAGCAGGGCACGCAGATGCAGGCACGCGAAGAAGATAAGTGTGTGATTGGTTATCAAGTGGCCAGTGTTCTAGACTCGGTCGAGACCAAAAGCCATATTTGGCAAGACCAGTGGCAGGGGCCGAGACAAGTCCAAGTCCAAATAACAGCGAGACTAACTGAAGTTCTCTACTGCATGAAGTACTACAACTAACTGAAGTACTCCTACCTGCATGAAGTACTACCACTAACTGAAGTACCCTACCTGCATGAAGTACTACCACTAACTGTAGTACTCCTACCTGCATGAAGTACTACCACTAACTGAAGTACTCTACCTGCATGAAGTACTACCACTAACTGAAGTACCCCTACCTGCATGAAGTACTACCACTAACTGAAGTACTCCTACCTGCATGAAGTACTACCACTACTGAAGTACTCCTACCTGCATGAAGTACTACCACTAACTGAAAGTACTCCTACCTGCATGAAGTACTACCACTAACTGAAGTACTCCTACCTGCATGAAGTACTACCACTAACTGAAGTACTCCTACCTGCATGAAGTAATCCCACTAACTGAAGTACCCCTACCTGCATGAAGTACTACCACTAACTGTAGTACTCCTCCCTGCATGAAGTACTACCACTAACTGAAGTACTCCTACCTGCATGAAGTACTACCACTAACTGAAGTACTCCTACCTGCATGAAGTACTACCACTAACTGAAGTACTCCTACCTGCATGAAGTACTACCACTAACTGAAGTACCCCTACCTGCATGAAGTACTACCACTAACTGTAGTACTCCTCCCTGCATGAAGTTACTTACCACTAACTGAAGTACTCTACCTGCATGAAGTACTACCACTAACTGAAGTACCCCTACCTGCATGAAGTACTACCACTAACTGTAGTACTACTACCTGCATGAAGTACTACCACTAACTGAAGTACTTCTTCCTGCATGAAGTACTACCACTAACTGAAGTACTCCTACCTGCATGAAGTACTACCACTAACTGAAGTACTCCTACCTGCATGAAGTACTACCACTAACTGAAGTACTCCTACCTGCATGAAGTACTACCACTACTGAAGTACTCTACCTGCATGAAGTACTACCACTAACTGAAGTACTCCTACCTGCATGAAGTACTACCACTAACTGAAGTACTCCTACCTGCATGAAGTACTACCACTAACTGAAGTACTCCCTACCTGCATGAAGTACTACCACTAACTGAAGTACTCCTACCTGCATGAAGTACTACCACTAACTGAAGTACTCCGACCTGCATGAAGTACTACCACTAACTGAAGTACTCCTACCTGCATGAAGTACTACCACTAACTGAAGTACTCCTACCTGCATGAAGTACTACCACTAACTGTAGTACTCCTCCCTGCATGAAGTACTACCACTAACTGAAGTACTCCTACCTGCATGAAGTACTACCACTAACTGAAGTACTCTACCTGCATGAAGTACCACCACTAACTGAAGTACTCCTACCTGCATGAAGTACTCCTCCAGCAGGCAGTCCACCCAGGGCTCGGCCACCTCCATGGGCCGCACCTCGTTGGAGATGTCACAGCACTTGATCAACACCATCTTCAGCTACAGAGGAGAAGGTCAGAGGGCAAAGGTCACCAAGACGGTAGCAGTAGGGAATAGGAACAGGGCAGAGGAGGGTGCAGTGTAATTTCTTCTCATTAACCTAAAATCTGAAATCAATTTACGACTGTGGTAGAGCATGCTTCACTTCCATGTTCCATAGAAGTAATACACTACATAATACATGCATTACATATCTTGACTGGTGACTACAGCAGTGGACACGGGCAATCAATGCCAGCAGTACAGGGGCCAAAGGTCTCAGTACAGAAGGAGACTGGGAAGCTGTAATGTGCAACGGCTGGATGCGTTTTGCAAGAACACAGACACAGCATGTGGGTCAGTGTGCTACAGCCCTGATCAGATTGTGAGCCTTCAGATGTGGTGTGTTGCTACATACTGCATGTAGACAGGGAGGAGGACGAAAGGGCCTTCACACGCAACACATCGGTCACGGGGGCGACCCAGTGACGTTTCACTGAGGCTGCGGCGGTGAGTGAGGGTTCGGCAGACGCTTACACAGGTCACATGCTCCTCATCGCTGTAGTCGAAGATGTCCACCTTCTGCTTGAAGGAGTCCAGGATCTCGCCATGCCGCGCCATGTCCGTGGCAGGATCAACGTGATGGTGCCCTGAAACACGCCATGACAGACACGCGTCACAACGACACGTCGACATCGAGCACAGACCGCGACAACACAACCACGTGCATACAGCAGAGCTGCTCCTGAAAACAGAGGCCCCTCCGAAAGAAATGAGTGAACCAGGACACGTGAAAATGGCCCACCTAGCATCTGGTCATTCTGCAGACACTTTGATTCAAAGCAACTTCCAAGCAAAGTCGTAACTGACTACAAAAAAAAGAAGAAAGTCAAGTGTAGTTTTATGGTATAGCGAACCCGTAACCTTAACCCTAAGCCTTCATCACAGTTTAACAGTCTCAACAGGTCACCATACATTATACATGATACATATACAACAGCCCTCACTCTAAGCCGTAAGGGAAGAAGACAAAACCATGCAAAGAAGAAACTGTGAGAAGTAACGCAGGGAAGAGGAATCCACCTCCCAGGGGATGGTTTAGAAGACAACTGGTGGCGTAATGGGAAGACATGACAGTAGTGTAACAATAATATAATAATAATAACAATAATAATAATAATAATAATAATAATATTAATAATAATAATAATAATAGATTTTATTTGTTGGCGCCTTTCTCAAACCAAGGTCACCTTACATGTGAGAAAACAAAACAAATAGTGAAATACAATAGCACATAACATAAACACATACAAGAAAATACAGTTGTGGCTAGAAAATAGATCAAAACGGTTGGGGAACAGAGTGGTTATAGGGAGTAGGCTAACTTAAAAAGGTGTGTTTTGAGGTGGGATTTGAAGGTGTCGATGAGTCCAGAGTGCGTATGTGTAGTGCGTATGTGTTGCTTGTGTAACAGCAACACAGAGGTTCAGCTAAATGAAGTCAATGAGGTGACTGGAGTGCAGACAGACAGGAGGTGCTCAGTGCACAGCGGCCTTGCCTGGCGGATTTGTTTGAAAGCCTCGGGTCGAAGCTGGCGAAAGATGTTGCAGTCGGGCTGGGAGAAGATCTGAAAGCTATGGCACAGTGATGGTTCTCCAGGGGAGAGATGTCGTTGTTAGCGCACGCTAGTCTGTCCTAGCATTGACCTGGTACCTGGCAGAGAGACACAGAGATGCAGGAGAGAGAGAGAGAGAGAGAGAGAGAGAGAGAGAGAGAGAGAGACGAGGAGAGAGAGAGAGAGAGACGAGAGAGAGAGAGAGAGAGAGAGAGAGGGGGGGGGGGAGAG
>JAXIVH010000048.1:1212730-1267163 GCA_036785325.1 Urophycis tenuis | reverse complement strand
GGTGCAGGCCCGTATTTGGTTGCGGGGGGCCCATTCAAATGAAGGACTAACTGCTGTGCGTCAACCGTCAGCTCAGGTTCCCTTTAACTGACGTCACCCACGTCACCCTCCGGCCTTCATGCAGCAGAGGTCTTGGTTCTGTCTTATCGCCATCGGCCCATGGATGGGTAACACAAGAGCACGGGGGGTTGTGGGCGGGGCTTACAAGCAGAGCCAGGAAGTCAGCCATCATCAGCATGTAGAACACCTGATCCCAGCCGCCTGCAGACACACACCCGCCAGCAGGGGGCCCACCGCAGCGCCTGAGGACAGACGGACCGCCGTGAGGACAGACAGACCACCGTGAGGACAGACAAACCACCATGAGGACCACCGGGTGGCCACTCACAGCCTCAGGGGAGGAGAGATAGATGACAGATATGGATCTCATAATCAAAGTAATAATAATAACAGTAATCCCTGTTCCCTAGAGTAAAAGCAGATGTTCTTCTATTCATCCCTGAAGGTAAATACATGCAAACAAACAAAGATACAAAAGCAGTAATAGTGAATTTTAAACATAGTAAGCTCTAGTTAAAATGGGGATTTTTTTAAAAATAGAAGCTCTCATAGTTAACCTTGAACAATAGTGAACTCTCTGACCGTAATGATAGTCGTATCTTAACAATGAAAACACATGTGAACACCAAGGGGGACGTGGAAGAGAAGAGACGATGCCGTGTGACAGTGAACAGCTGTGCGGCCCGCCACCTCTGGGGTCCGGACCTACTGACCCACGGAGCCGGTGCCGTCGATGATGGCCGTGACCGTCGACAAGGCCCTGGCGTTCCCCTTCAGGCTCTTGTGGGTCCCCTGGGGGTGAAAGGTCACGCAGAGCAATAGTGTGAGGTGAGAACTCACTTTCATGCCGTGAATAATGCACACCAGGTATTCAGTACACAGCACAGTACCTTGATATCTAGATATCTAGATATCTAGATATCAAGATATCTAGATCATTGGTTCCAAACGGTGTACACACCAGTGTGCTGTGAGGCAAGTCTGGGTGTGCCGTGGGATTTGTGACAACCATACATTATTATTGCAATATACAACTACACAAAAATTATTATTCATTAATTTAGTTTTCAGTACTTTGTATGCACTCATTTCATAATACAGAGGCAAACTATATACCTAAAACAATTTGTTAATTCTTGCCTCATTTTTAATTTTGTGACCTTCTGGTTTAAATGGGTGTGTTGCTGCTTTGATGAAGCCTAATTCGATACAGTTTCAAGTTAATACTTGAAATATTTGGTTAATAACTATTTCATGAGTAAATAGTCTTTATCACATTTTATTGGCATTAGTAAATAATTATGCACATTTACAGATATTTTACATGATATGAGAGATAAAGGCTATTTTGCACAATAGGTGTGCCTTGAGATTTTTACTGTCCTTTGGTGTGCCTTGGGCACAAAAGTTTGGGAACCACTATCTAGATATCTAGATACAGAGAGACGGACAGCCGGACAGACAAAAGGAGGGGGTGTCAATTACTTCACTCTCTTGGAGACAACTACTTCAACGCCAAGTGGAGATTGCAGAATGCTCTGTGGATTCATGCTAAGCAGCTGGCTACACCTCAACCTGCGGTGACTCAGCCTTCAGCTGGAATGTGTCCGTGCCTGACACTTGAAGAGTGGACTAACAATGAGGTGGAATGTCACCCACACCTACAGACAGCACACGGCCACGCCCACACATACCAGGTCAGCTGACACCGCCGTGGTAATGAGGGCATAGGGTCCGTTCACCAGCCCCCCGCCACACCAACAGCAATGGCTGGAGAACAAACAAACAAACAACAGACACGTGTTACGTCAGAACCAAGCCAGGGGAACGACGGTCACCACAGCAGCTTTTAGAGAAGGAGACACTGAGCGTAGGGCTGGTTTCTCTATGAGGCACCATTGTTATGAGCTATGTTTCAATACATGATCCATGTTCATTTAATGTCTTGCTGGACGTATGGGCGTGGCTCTACCCACGGTGGGTCCCAGACCTAACTGGCTGATCATGGAGAAGCCGTAGAGCTGTAAGCAGAAATACCACAACACTCATTCATTATCTGACACAAATCATGGCTTAACATTGCAAAATATAATATAATGGAGTCATTCAGTTTCTAACAATCTCATCTGACACATTATGTTGAGCAATCCCTTTTAACAACAGCAGTTAGGTGGTGATGAATCTACCCCATATATCATACAGGAGCTAAACAGAGTGTCTTTAAATTGTTTAGTGATCATTGTACTTCATAGTATACAATAGGCACATAAGATAACACAGCTGAAGTGGGTGGGGCTTACAGTCGGAGCAGCCAATAGCAGCATGACTGCACAGGTAGTTGCTCTCTTCCCCAACTTATCGGAGATGACTCTGCCAAGATACCACCTACACACATACACAGAAAAACGCAGATGTGAATGATAAAAACCTGCAGCACACACACACACACACACACACACACACTGAGGAAGAGGCGGGTATGAGATGCTCCGATGAGGAGTAGACCTACCTACGATTCCTCCCACGTCAAACAGTGTGGAGAGATCACCTGCCTTTTTAGCATCCAGGTGAGCTAAAAAGAGACACAGGGACACAAACGTGAACCTCGGCAACACGGACGAAGGACACGAGTGACGTGGTAACCTAGGGAACGCCAGCCTGGATACCACTGACACAGAGCGGCGCGGTAACCTATGTAGCAGCAGTGTCTTTTACAAGATGGATACCTGCTTTCGTGATGTAGAGGGGCAAGCCAAAAGAGAAAGGTGTAGCTGACCAGCTTAGCAAACAGCAGACTAAGCGAGAACGTCGATCACTCCCTGGAGAGGAAGAGAGAGAGAGAGAGAGAGACATAAACGACACAGAGGACAACACTCTGAGTCAGAGTTATTTACTACACATTCTGGCAATAGCTGTGTGTACTCATATGCATATCCTTCTCTGTGCGTAGGTGTGTGCGTGGAGGTGTGTGCGTGGAGGTGTGTGCCTGTGTAGGTATACGCGTGTGTGACCAACCGGTATGCGCAGGGCTCCCATGAAGCTGATGGCGGAGGGCTCTGACTCGCTCTTCACCACCACAACCTGCTGCACAGGGACACGCCCACTGCCACCGTTCTCCCTGCACAGAAGGGGTTCCTGGTCCCCACTCTGAGAGAGAGAGAGAGAGAGAGAGAGAGAGAGAGAGAGATGAGAGAGAGAGAGAGAGAGAGAGAGGAGAGAGAGGAGAGAGAGAGAGGAGGAGAGAGAGAGAGGAGAGAGAGAGAGAGAGAGAGAGAGAGAGAGAGAGAGAGAGAGAGAGAGAGAGAGAGAGAGAGAGAGAGAGGTGTGATGCAAGTCTACAGAGGACAGCATACTTTCTGGTGGAAAATGTGAGGTAACGAGAACAAAAAAGACAAAACTTGCCAAGATCTCCGTGGATGAGGGCAAATGTGTACATTAAATGTACACGTGTCTGATTGGTCAGACAGTCATGACGGGTGTGATTTATTTTGTCTTGTTCCCACAATCGGAATCCGTGTCCCGTTAAGGTCACGTGACGTTAAGGTCATGTGACATTAAGGTCATGTGACGTTAAGTGATCGAAGCAAAATCCACTTAAGCCCAGCAAGACACTTAAGAGACACTTTTAGAATTTAGAACTTTCCAAATGTTGCAGAATCCACGAGAAGCCCCAAAAACCTTCCAAATCAGAAGATGGTTAATTATTCAGAAATGTCCCAGTTATCCTGCTCACATCACCAGCATCAACAGCGTTCATTGAATGAGAGCCCTGGCTCTCATTCAATGTTGGGTTTTGTTTTCTGTGTTTAACACACAGGAAATGACATTTGGCTTGATTAACCCATTGTACATCTCAATCACTAAATCAGTCCCAGCTCAGGACAGGGTGGCCAGACACACAGTAGGTCACCAGCAGAGAGGAAGTGGGAGATCACTGTATGCCCTACACCAGTTTTACATGACTCTTTTTGGGAGCTTAAGAGCTTTAATGTATGGAAAGAAAACCCCATGTTGTTTTTGCATGGTGTGTCCAGGGCTTGGAATACCATGGAAACCATTTGCAGCTGGCGCTGAAGGACAACATGGAAACAGGCCCAACATCAGGGAAAAAGTACTGGAGGGTGGTCTTGATGCATTCCCAAAAGACCCTCCTGGAGACCAACAGACTCACCTTCCTGTACAGAACGCTACTCTGGACATGGTCGTAGGTCTAGATGAGTGGCAATGACAGTAAGGCACAACTTAATATGCTGTTGTGCTCTGAGTGAATGAATACGTCAAGAGAAACACATGCTGCACATACAGTGCACACACATACAGCATGAGCCCAAAGACACACACATTCACAGACACACACCTGTGTATTGCCTTTTGTGTACTGTAGATACATATCCTTGTGTCCATTCACTCCGTTCCAGCCATCCAACGGTGTCTGAGGGGGAAAGCAAAATACATACTTCACTTAATCATGAGCCGTCAGCCATCTTGTCATTTCAGGTTAACAAACAAACGAGTGCTCAACCTTTTTGACCTGAAGTATTGCAACACAATGCATTTGTCTGTGTGGGAGTCAAACCAAAGGTCCCATTAAACTAGTTCTCAGCTTCAGTATAAAGATTAAAAAAGTGAAATACAGGTATTGGGTAAGGGAAGGCTATGCTTCGGGTTCCGGTAACAGTGTAGGCATTTGATTTGAAGGCTGGTTAAGAGATGGTTTAGTTGTTTAACGTATATGGGGGGAAGCGATGCATCATGGGAATATCCACTGGAGAAGTGTAGAAGCACAGTTGCAAACCCAACATTATTTTCAATTCCATTAATGCCTCCCTAATCACCCCTCACACTGTTGACGACATTAATTAACAGTTAATTAACTGTAATCATTAATAAGACAATTAAACAATTCAGGGCAGCTACTGAGTACAGTTTTCTAGAGGAGCCTTTAAACACCAGGGGGGGTTGATATTTAAATGGTGCTGTCTGCCACTCATCCACATGTCGGTCACAGCCTCATATGTGTGCACTAGGGGTAAGCATCCAGTACACTGCCCCACGATGGCTCGCAGGCCTTAGACTCTAAACTCTGGGCCTCCTGCATCTTCTGTGGGATCGCATATCACAGAAAGGTCAAAGGGCAATGGGTGTCAAGCGGGAATGAAACACTTGATGCGATCGCCGTATGCGTGTGTGTTTGCGGGTGTGTGCATGTGTGTGCGGGTGTGTGTGTGCGTGTGTGTGTGTGTGTGCATGTGTGTGCAGGTGTGTGTGTGTGTGTGTGTGTGCATGTGTGTGCGGGGGTGTGTGTGTGTGTGTCACCATTCAAGCATTGTTCGTTGTTTCTAAGTCGGGACACGGGAGACGTAGACGTAGGGGAGGTAAAAAAAAGCAGGCAGGACACACACACACACACACAGACACACAGACACACACACACACACACACACGCACACGCACACACACGCACTTGAGAAGTAGTCTGCTTTAGACAGCCACTCAGGGTGCTCTATGGGTTGCCTGGAGTGGTCCCCAGTCGCCATAGTGACCAGTGTCAAGGTCCCCTGTAGTCATGGTGACCAGAGTCAAGCAGCAGGAGTGTCCGTTCTCCTCAAATGACATGTGCCCACACACCCACACCCACACCCACACACACACACACACACACACACACACCAACTGCAATTGGAGGCTCGGAAGCCCAGACGTTCATTTGAACAAACACAGACAGGCGAGACTCAGAGGATCAGAGTAGTTGACACACCTGTGTTGGCGGATGTTCACATGTCTGTACTCACCGTGCTGAGCGGCGAGGGGCTGTGGGCATGCATAGTCTTCAGGTCGTTAGGATCTGCAGGCACAAGATGTACAGGGTCAGAGCTCCCCGAACACTACATCAGACTCTGTGCAGAAGACTACGCCTGCCTCAATGGCTTAGCAACAATCCATTCCTTGAGTGTCTAGATTCTTCCGTATAGATCATGTTTGATATGGGTGTGATAATATCAGGGAACGTTAAGGCCTCACGGCATTCCTACACCTCGCCAAGAAATGCACTCTACCCTGTTCCCTTTAACAACATCTCATTATGCAAACGACTTCCAAGATCAAGTGTTCTGCACAACTCTGTGGCCAAAGGTTCTCTGTGTCCATCAACTGCACAGGGCCGACGCAGGCCAGCGGGGCGCGGCGGTACGCACGCTCGATGAGGAACAGAAAGCAGACGACCCCCATGGCGGCGATGATGATGCCAGGCACGATGAAGGACATGCCCCAGTTGGAGGACACGTAGGAGCCCGCGATCAGGGAGCCCAGGATGTTCCCCACCGAGGTGTGGGAGTTCCACAGGCCCATGATCAGGCCACGCCTAGGGGGGCGGGGCCATGGAGAGACGGTCAGGGGGAAGACAGAGACACAGAGAAACACCATTGCAGTCCCGGCACTGTGTCTCATGATGTGCTGTGTGTGGTGATGCTGAGGCTGCGAGCTTACCTTCCCTTGCCGAACCAGTTGCCGATGCAGGTGACCACACTGGGCCAGCCGGTGGTCTGCACCAAGCCGTTGGCCACCTGACACACACACACACACGCACACGCACACACAGTGGGAAATGTTGATTCTGTTTCGCAGTAACGGGCATTAACAGCTATTAAATATGTGGGAATAGAGCACATTCATTTTCTTTTATTCTAAGACTTCTCTGCATATTGCATTAAAGGTCAAACAAATACACTGTTAAATATTTGCGTGTGCATGTGTATGTGTGCGTGCTTGCGCGAGTGCCATCTGCTATATGAGTGGGGATTGTGTGTTTTCATTTCATCGATGTAAAGGCTTCCTGGTTCCATGACGTGACATGATACAAGATACAAGATACAATAAGTGTTTATTGTCATCACATCGTAGGACATGACGAAATTACAGTAGCTACCACAATAATAGTGCATTCAATTTATTGTTTTTAAAACAAAACAATAAATGGAGAAGGGCAGAAGGAGAAGTTAAGAGGCCATAAAAATAGTTATATGGCCCACACATACTGAAAACAATGCACACACATACGGAATGACGGAATGAGAATGACAATGAAAGGAATGAAATGACAAATGAGGTTATTGAAGTGAATATGAGGTTATTGAAGTGAATATTAGGTTATTGAAGTGAATGATGTGTGATGATGTAATCTGATATGAACTCAGAGACTACAAAGACAAAGAGAACACGACAGAGCTAGAGCCATGTTTGAATGAGCACAGCTATATCATCTTAACTACATTAAATCAGTGATCCTCACCCCCTTTCCTCTGCTTTATAATATAATAAAATACATTCATTAGATATCCCATCTTCCATTAGATTAGATTTCATTTTATTGTTTTTACATGAACATATGATGGAGGACGGTCTCCCGCCTCACCTGGACAAAGATGTAGAAGGCCAGGCTGTGGATGTTGTAGATGTAGCCCAGGCCGAACAGACAGGTGAACAGCCCGCTGCACAGCATCCCCACCGTCAGGTACAGCCGGATGGGCAGCCGCTCCCCAATGATGCCGCTGCCAGGGCACAGAGCGATGGTGAGCCACACCACACGCTTCGAATCAACCTCTCTTCTTATTGAGAGGTGCTACTAGATATGGTGGTGTACTACAATGATGGTGAAGGCCAGTGGTAATAAAGCTTGTATTCAGCCTACCTGAGTTACATGTCAACAAGATGATAAGCCTACCTGAGGTACATGTCTACCTGGTAATCAGCCTACCTGAGGTACATGTCTACCTGGTAATCAGCCTACCTGAGGTACATGTCTACCTGGTAATCAGCCTACTTGAGGTACATGTCTACCTGGTAATCAGCCTACCTGAGGTACAGGTCTATTGGATGATAAGCCTACCTGAGATACATGTCAACGAGATGATAAGCCTACCTGAGGTACATGTCTACCTGGTAACCAGCCTACCTGAGGTACATGTCTACCTGGTAACCAGCCTACCTGAGGTACATGTCTACCTGGTAATCAGCCTACCTGAAGTACATGTCTACCTGGTAATCAGCCTACCTGAGGTACATGTCTACCTGGTAACCAGCCTACCTGAGGTACATGGCTACCTGGTAATCAGCCTACCTGAGGTACATGTCTACCTGGTAATCAGCCTACCTGAAGTACATGGCTACCTGGTAATCAGCCTACCTGAGGTACAGGTCTATTGGATGATGAGCCTACCTGAAGTACATGTCTACCTGGTAATCAGCCTACCTGAGGTACATGTCTACCTGGTAATCAGCCTACCTGAGGTACATGTCTACCTGGTAATTTGCCTACCTGAGGTACATGTCTACCTGGTAACCAGCCTACCCGAGGTACAGGTCTATTGGATGATAAGCCTACCTGAGATACATGCCTACGGCGTAGGCACACAGGAAGGAGTAGTCCATGGCTCCCAGTAGCTGTTTGTAGTTTTTTTTGTCTGTAGAAGGTTAACAGACTTTAAATAAAATAAGACATCACACTGCATGTTGTCCTTGTTTAGGGTTTACAGGACTATAAGACGCTTAGAGACCAAACACATATTTATATTTATATAATATTTATATTAATAACGTGGCTGAACCCACATATCCATGAGACAAAAAGCCATCCAGAACTGGAGAGTAATCTTCTGTTCTCCGTAGCCCTTTTATAAGGCCAGCAGTACAGTCTATATGTGTACATATGCATAGATTCATAGATAGAAAAATGTGCATAGATCAAAAACACTGTATTTGATATGTATGGATGTATGCATGTGCACACACACACACACACACACACTAACCAAAGGGCTTCCAGCTGCAGTCCATGTCTGCATGCAGGGACAGGAGAGCGGGCTGTTGGCTATCGCCGCCACTAGCTGTGGCTAACTCGCTCGCCGACGAACAGTTCTTGTGGAGCTCGCTCTGTCAACACACACACACACACACACTCAAAGGTTACAGCGGCTGAGACAACACACATGACAGGGACATCCTGGAGGAACAGCCAACGTGTTAAAGAGGGATGCGTGTGCGTGGCACTAGTGTTGACTTCCCTCCTAGGAATGTGTGCCGGTATTGTTCCAATTTGTTTGCTTAACATTTATTAATCCAGGAACAACCAGGATCCCTCACAGGATCAAAAGAGTAATAAATAAAAAATAAAAAAAAT
The DNA here is from genome assembly GCA_036785325.1 of Urophycis tenuis. Lineage (NCBI taxonomy): Eukaryota > Metazoa > Chordata > Actinopteri > Gadiformes > Phycidae > Urophycis > Urophycis tenuis. Next base: position 1,257,928 of record JAXIVH010000048.1, on the reverse strand, counting down.
AAAAAAATAGACAATCATGACAGCAGCTCACAAGCACACAACTAAGAAATAAAAGTCAGAGACAGAAACAGGAATTTCCTGAAATAGGAAATGTACAGCGAAAAAGTACAACTCTATAATAAAAGAAAATACGATCAAACATTCATTTAATGGATGAGTTACAATGAGTTGAAATATACATTGTGTGTGTGTGTGTGTGTGTGTGTGTGTGTGTGTGTGTGTGTGTGTGTGTGTGTGTGTGTGTTACCTTGACAATGCTGATTGGCTTCCTGGAGAGGTGGAAGCTGGTGTAGAGCAGGAAGGTGAGGATGAAAGTGAAGGCTCTGTACCTGCAGACAGGAGACCCCAGGGGGCAGCATTGAGAGGAGGAGATCAGAGCACCGTGGCCAGACTGAACTACAGAGAGGACGGTGGACATGCAGAGGACCATGCAACCAACGCGCACAGCTGTCCACCACAATCTCAGAAGTGTCTGCATTACATTAGGGATGGTTACATTTAGGTGTGAAGATAAAAACAGTGTCATTAAGGTAAGGGTGTGTGTGTCCTCCCGGTCAGGCCAACTTGAATATTTGAACTATTGTTATGCCAACAGCTGCCTGAGTCGAGACCCTGGCAGTGTTCCAGAACTATGCCTTTCAAACTGTGTCCGATTGCTCATTCATTATACCTGAGGGAAGGAGCTAAATAATGTAACCATTAATGATGCATTCACAATTCAAAGCCGCTTCGGCTGCTTACTTGCTTCAGGCAGCTTACCGCGCTTACTATGTATTGGGACAGTGGGTACAATGGCCCAGGTGGACAACATCTGGACATTTGAAGTGAGGGCAAGAGGAATCTCTAATCTCGCTCTCTCTGTGGCCGTAAGTACCACACGCATCCAACCAGAGAGCTTGTGAAGATAGCAGTTAGCATAGCTGCCTTTAAATACCCCGTCAGCTGGACCAACAAAGAATAAACATACAACAACTAAAGAGTGTGTGTGTGTGTGTGTGTGTGTGTGTGTGTGTGTGTGTGTGTGTGTGTGTGTGTGAGAGAGAGAGAGAGAGATGTAGTCAGTGTCGGCTAGGGTTTATTCAGAGCTCTCTGGAAGCCTGGTTTATGTTGTTGCCATTTCCCATAAATACTTGAGTAATTAGTCAATGTGGGGATACATTATTGCTCTTTGAGGAGAAACACATTTACAAATGTAACAACAAGAGACAGCAAACTGTTCAGTGGTAAAATTGTGTTTTCAAAAGATTGAGGGAAAAACCCCAACTTGAATTCAGTCTACAACACAATACAGCAAATGTGAACAATGCCAATAAAGGCACATTATGGTTTGCCTTGATACATACATTTCCACACTGAAATCCCTGTATAGAAAAGCCATAATCATTCACAGAAAACCCTCCTGGATACAACCTGGGTGGCTTTAAAAATGCTCTTTGATCTGAGTCTACAGAGCTGTAAAAACCTGTTAGCCAATAGTGGGAAGCCTGCAGTCTCCTGCCTTCACAGCACAGATAAACAGCAGGGCCCTGATATCCGCCTGTGACATCACCCACACTAGGTTACTTATCCTGGCTGGGACAATGAGAGCTTCAAGCCTCCAGCCAATCAAGAACTGAATCAGACAGGGAATGGACTACCAGATCGATTCTTCGTCACTTCCAATAGTAAGATAAGATAAGCACAAGGAGACAAGAATAGCCATTGCATCCGATGAAAGCAATATGCAAAGGGCGTGTACCCAGTGGCGTGATACATTGAACTAAAGTCCCTTTTTTAAATTTGCACACACACACACACACACACACACACACACACACACACACACACACACACACACACACACACACACACACACACACACACACACACACACACACACACACACACACACACACACACACAGGACTAACCATTGGTCCTTGTTGAAGGAGAACAGGAAGCGAACCCCTGGTGGAACGGGTGCCATGATGACGGAGTCACAGTCAAGAGGTCAGAGGTCAGATGTGATCAGCCAGATGGGAGTGAGGGTGCAGCGTCCCACTGCAGTGGCTCATCTCTGGGAGTAGGGGAAGATACTAAGGGACAGAGAGGACTCATTAGTGACCAGCCATTAAAGTAAGTTAAGTGTAGGAACAACCAATAAAATCACAACAGGTAGATTCATACAAATTCAGACTACCCTCTCCCAAAAACCTGCCCCTTTCACTGTATGCTGACTTAGTCGGCTTACTATAAGTTAAGTTTCTACTTTACTATAAGTTTTAAGTTTCTAAGTTAAGTAAACTAAGTTTCTACACAGAATTATTGACCAGTGGTGAGAGCCACTCGGCAAGACACACAGGACATTTGCCAGGATGTATGCCAGGGTGTGTGTGTGTGTGTGTGTGTGTGTGTGTGTGTGTGTGTGTGTGTGTGTGTGTGTGTGTGTGTGTGTGTGTGTGTGTGTGTGCGTGTGTGTACACGTATTGACTGTAGGCGTCACTTTGAAGATGGCTATCGTTTGCTGTGCATGTGTTGGTGTCCGGCATGCAGTTCAGAATGGTCCCAGAAGACATTAGTCTAGGTGAAGCAGGACAGACTATGAATGCTCTTCTGTGTGACGGAACCAAGGAGCATCGCATCCTTGGAACCACAGATTTCGGTGAAAGAGTGCATTGAGATTACTGTCACAATGTCTTGTTTATATGACTTTTTTTGCGCTGTATGTCCAGGTATCCGACGTTACGATAAAGCTTTTAAAAATAATCGATTTGAGTATTCAACCATAAGTTATACACGTTCTGGATGTAACCTAGACGTGCCTGTACCGTGCACTATTTCCTTCACAGGCAATTTTACTGTGGAAATCTTTATATTAGCATATTCATATCATAAGAGGGTTGTTCAGCCAGTTTGCATGTACTGTGAACACAGTGCGCCATTTCTATGAAAGCCTTTGAGTTTTACTTTTTCTGACGGCTATCTCAAAACGGATTGAATCACATCTTTGTGACAAATGCTGATCAATCGACACGCGCCCGTGCGTGTGCACGCACACACACACACACACACACACACACACACACACACACACACACACACACACACACACACACACACACACACACACACACACACACACACACACAGCTTCAAAGCTACGCTATCACACGTTTCAAGATCGCCGATCATCATCATCATCATCATCATCATGCAATAGCTGCGGTAAACGAAGAAAAAGAACATCACCGTGCCCATCATTTTTCTCAGCAAGCCTACACACGACGCTGGAGCTTACCGTGTCAACGCGAATCGTCTAATCGACCGAATTGGGGGCGAAATTCCTCCTGAAATGAGCACAGAGACGGCTCACTTCCTTGTTCTCGCAGCGCTACCTCTACTGTCACCAGCAAGCCACACTGGCAACACTGCTGTGACGTCAGCGCCTGACGTCACAGCAGTCACTCTGGCCGCTCTGATCTTTGTTGCTCAAACATCCTCACCAAAGGCTGAGGTATAAAGCATATGATTTCTAAAGGCATATACGGTATTGATAATTGCATTAGGCCCTAACTGACATGCTATGTGACGTCAAGAGTTATACCGCTATATAATATCACACCCATTATATTTAGAGCTATGCGGAGAATATACAAAGTCAATTATTGTATTCATGGCAGATTTAGTAGGGTGGCCAATTAAAAATGGCTCCCATAGACACGCCCCTAAATACAATGACAACGTTAGACTGCACAAGCGCACGTAAAACAACGTCGTTGTCATAGTAACCATACACAACGCGCTGGAGCCACTGAAATTCACAAAGTGCCCCTTGTTTTTCCAGTATTCCCAAGTTACAAATTCACAAGTCATTACGAATCAATATGTCCGATGCGGGATCTGAGGATCTTGAGGAGGATCAGAATTACCTTGGGGTGAGTAAATTAACGCACACTGTCTAAATGCTTGGTTAATCTTGTTCGTAGGTGGTATACATCCATCAAGTGTGTGTGTGGGTGTGTGTGTGTGTGTGTGTGTGTGTGTGTGTGTGCGTGTGTGTGTGTGTGTGTGTGTGTGTGTGTGTGTGTGTGTGTGTGTGTGTGTGTGTGTGTTTACCCAACGTCACCCATTACTAGGAATATTCTGGAGACAGAAACGAAGCAGGAGAAAGACATGGGTCCGGCAAAGCGACGCTTCCAAACGGAGACAAGTACCAGGGCATGTATGAGAACGGCAGGCGCTCCGGCCAGGTGAATCGCAGCTATGATTTTGCAAAGTGTTTTCTTAAAAAAAAAAAATAGAATAAAGTTGTTGTTTTTTTATTCCAACGTCCCCTTGAACATCCACGTTTGCTTTTATTTAGTCAAATGCAACATTTACAAACAACTTGGGCTCAAAGTGACCTATTATGTAATGTCAGGAAGTATAGCTTCATAAAGCCATTTACTTCATGCCATGAAGTAAATGTATTTTTTTTTATTTGACAGGGAACATATCGCTTTAAGAATGGCGGCTGCTACATAGGAGACTACCACAATAATATCAAACATGGACAAGGCAGCTTCTACTACCCAGACGGATCCAAATATGAAGGTATAATCACACCCTTAAACCTAATGTAGGCTGTGTGTGTGTGTGTGTGTGTGTGTGTGTGTGTGTGTGTGTGTGTGTGTGTGCATGTGTGTGCGTGTGCCTGACACCTCATCATTCTTTCTGACACAGTACCAGTGAAAATACATTTCCCAGAATCCCCCCTCACCTTTCTCAACCTTTTCCCTGGCCAGGGTCCTGGCTGGAGGACCTGCGGCAGGGTCATGGCATCTACACCTACACTAACGGAGACAAGTATGATGGAGCATGGCTCAATCACGTCAGGTGGGCCTGGAGGCTGCAGCAGACCTCCTCCTCAAAGAGTTCCTGTAGACATCGACAACATTCTCGCTGGCCTTCCCATTTAATCTTAAAAGCAGAGGCTTCATTTAATCCAGAGTGACTTACAGCTAACTGAGATCGGGGCTTAGGCATCTTACTCAAGATCATCGTTAATTGGGGAACAGAACCCAAAGCCTTCGGGCAGGGAGTTGGACACCTTGTAGCCACTACACAATTCGTTTACATTTAGGACAATTCTAACCGGTTCCGCGGTCTCTCCCACCATTCTGAACCACTCTCTTATTTAATTTAGATAGTCCTTTTGCATGGCAGAATGAGCGTAGGCCTAGATAAAAGAGGTTGAGACGTGATTTATTTTTCACTTAGAGTTGCTGTGTGCCACAGCAGAGATGTGAGAGAAAACCCCCAAAGTGGATTCTTTTTAGGAGACTCTTTGGCCTATTGTTGACTCTAGGTCATAACATTGGTTTAAGACTTGTTTCAGTAATAAGCATAGGAAGCATCCTAATCAGGCTTCTTTGATTCTGACAAAGAAGGATGTCACGTACTTTTAAAGTTTTCTGTATCAATATATGTATTTTCCTTCACTGTGTACGTGGTATTGATTGATCGTTGAGCGTGTAGAATCCATATGGTTTCAAATAAGACATGGCCTGAGATGGGCGAGAGGTCAGTGATGAGGTTCTGGTCTTCGTCCTGTGGTCTGCTCCCAGGCACGGCCAGGGTACGTACTGGTACCAGGACACGGGCTCCTCGTACAGGGGCGCCTGGACCAACGGCCAGATGGACGGGGCCGGAGAGATCATCCATTCCACGCACCACTACAAGGGGAGATTCCTCAACAACTATGTGAGTCTGTAAAAGTGAACCCACACACACACACATGCCTGGTGTGTGTGTGGGTTCACAAGTGAGGCTGTACCTCACTTGTAACTTGTAAGTTAACTTGTTGTCTTATCAAGTGTTGTCTTATCAAGTGTGCACTAGGACCTCGTCATTCTGTCAAGTGAAATGAATACAGTAGGGGCAACGGTGCATAAAGTGCGCAGATAAAATCATTTATTGTTTTATTTGAGGGCGCTCACTCTCACCTGCGTTGTTTGGTACAGCCCATAGGACCAGGGAAGTACGTGTTTGACATCGGGTGTGAGCAGCATGGTGATTACATTCTGACAGAGCAGGTAAGCAAGGCGTGCTCAACACACACTCACCTGCTGTTTGCACTGCCAACCATGAGTGTTGTACCAGGACTGAAACCTATGTGCAATACTTCAAGTGTATACATCTGTATACACTTGTCACTTTTACACAAACATCCTCATTGTGATATATCAACATAGTGTTATATTTATCTCATTCAATATTCTTATTTACACTCATCTTGTGTTATCCTTGGATGACTGGGGCGCTTGCTGCTTAGATCCCCTGCTTTCTCACACAACGCATTTCATCGCACCGTTGACCCTGAAATAACCTACGTATGACACACATCAACACGGACACTGAAGTGCACACGTGCACACATGCACGCCACACGTCCCCAACACTAGCTCACCTCACCGTATGTATCATACACACGAGCCTACACTAACTCACCTCACCGTATGTATCATACACACGAGCCTACACTAACTCACCTCACCGTATGTATCATACACACGAGCCTACACTAACTCACCTCACCGTATGTATCATACACACGAGCCGACACTAGCTCACCTCACCGTATGTATCATACACACGAGCCTACACTAACTCACCTCACCGTATGTATCATACACACGAGCCTACACTAACTCACCTCACCGTATGTATCATACACACGAGCCTACACTAACTCACCTCACCGTATGTATCATACACACGAGCCGACACTAACTCACCTCACCGTATGTATCATACACACGAGCCGACACTAACTCACCTCACCGTATGTATCATACACACGAGCCTACACTAACTCACCTCACCGTATGTATCATACACACGAGCCTACACTAACTCACCTCACCGTATGTATCATACACACGAGCCTACACTAACTCACCTCACCGTATGTATCATACACACGAGCCTACACTAACTCACCTCACCGTATGTATCATACACACGAGCCGACACTAACTCACCTCACCGTATGTATCATACACACGAGCCGACACTAACTCACCTCACCGTATGTATCATACACACGAGCCTACACTAACTCACCTCACCGTATGTATCATACACACGAGCCTACACTAACTCACCTCACCGTATGTATCATACACACGAGCCGACACTAACTCACCTCACCGTATGTATCATACACACGAGCCGACACTAACTCACCTCACCGTATGTATCATACACACGAGCCGACACTAACTCACCTCACCGTACACACGAGCCAACACTAACTCACCTCACCGTACACATGAGCCAACACAGGCCATGGGTGAAGGAACACAAATAGAGAGGAAACGCCCATGAAATAAAAAAAAGGCCTTGAATTATCGAGGGAACCGTGGCAACCCTCGCAACCGGCAAACACCAGTCTCCCGCCCCTGGGTCCGAGGCGGGGGAAACGGGGGGAAGTGGTCCCATTCTGGTCACAGGGAGGGCTACCTGCCCCCTGCAGCAAGCGGCGGGTGGGTGGGGGGGCGCATGCATGCTCCATGCCGCACAGGGCTGCCGTGTTGTCAGGGGGTGCCGTTCATTCGCGTGTGTGTGTTATGTGTGTTATGTATCATGGTGGCTCACAGGCGTGTGTGTGTGTCTCTGTGTGCGTGACATGAGTTAAGTTGACATGAGTTGCTTTTTTCCGAGTAGTATAATCACACTCTAATCTCTCGTTTCACTTGCATGCAAGTGTGCTGTCTTGCAACACAAGTGTGCTTTACAGTAGTGTCTTGTTAGCCCACTGTACATAACACGGCAGATGTTCTATGAACGCTTGTCATTGGGCCACACTGGTGGCAGTTGTGTGCGTTGCACACCTGTTCTAAGGCGACCTTAGAACCGTGTCCTGCATGTATACTGGATGCTCCATGAATACAGTGAATCTCTAAAATGTGTATAATATGCCTTTGTCATTGCAGGCTACACACACTGTTGTCTTGTTTTGGACACAGTGTGAGCAGCACATATAATGGAATCATATCTTCTCAACTCTTATTTGAGCCTCTTATGGTATGTGGTCCCAGACCCGCCACACAACCGATGTGCAGCGGTATGAGGTCAACGGCTGAGGTCAAGGGTCGGATCTGAATTGAGCATTGAGGCACAAAATGTTCACCTATGTGAATAGGTTGCAAGCCAACATGCTTGTTTGTCATGGGTTTGACATGCTGCTGTGTTCGCTCTGCTCCTCACCCTCAGCCCTGGAGCTCAAGCTACTTGCGAGGCAATATGACATTTACCTACATTTGTCCAAGCGACTTACAATAAGTACATTAGTCAGAAGAAGGTGAAACACTTCATTGCTGTTAATACAGTAAGCAAGTCACCAGAACAAGGTTCATGCATTCCAATTGCTAGGTTACATTTACATTACATTTAGGGCTTTTAGCAGACGCTTTTGTCCAAAGCGACTTACAATCAGTACATTTGTCATACATTTGTGGGGTTTGGCATGTGGACCGTTGGAGGTGGGGATCGAACCGCCAACCCTCCGGTTAGTGGACGACCCGCTCTATCCACTGAGCTATGCCGCGGTTAACCATTGCTGGTATCCAACATCTCTGGCCTAAGATGCTAAGTGCTAAGTTACAAAGAGCAATTATAAAGTGCCAAGACGTACAACATGCAAGTGCATGAGGGTAGGCATGAGGGGGGAGGGGGGGGGGGTATGTAGAGGATGGATGATGTGACACTGCACCAGCTAGTCATTATGGCAGCACTCAAGAATATAAGAGCCACACACACCGTCTTACTTTTACATGCCCGCAATAGTATGGGAGTTTTTTTTTACTTTGAACTTTTAACTTAACATATCTGTTATATTTTGTCTGTAATAGTTCTAGTTATGGGTATAGTTTGTAATAAACGTGCATTAGTAACAGCTCTACTACATATGAGCAGTCACTGTCATGTTGTGGTCTCTCCTTCCTCAGACAGAGCACCCTGAGGGAGACGAGGGTGACTCTTCCTCTTCTTCTACCCCCAAGTGGGTCCCGAGAGACATCACAGGTCGGACCACCGGGACCTCCGAGTCCAGCGGACCCCCACCAGGTGGACCCTAGCTCAGCTCACTGATCAACACAACAATGGATACAAATGCCCATATATTCCCTTATATATATTACCGACAGACATGCAGACAGACAGACAGACAGACATACACATACACACACACACACACACACACACACACACACACATACCGTGAAACCTACAGAAACACGTCTGCAATGGTATTTGCAGACATGCAAATGCCATTAACCCCCCCTAGCACAACTGAAACTATGTTAAGTCTATTTTCTGAACAGAGATCGTCATGGCACGTCTATTTTATTATTAAAATTGTTGATCAAAGTGTTGGACTACAATTACAAGAGTAATTAAAAAAAAATTAAAAACAGCCATAACAAAAACATATTCTCTCTCTCTCTGTATGTGTGTGTGTGTGTGTGTGTGTGTGTGTGTGTGTGTGTGTGTGTGTGTGTGTGAGTGTGATTGATAGATTTGAAAAAGCCAGCAGCATCTACAGAGGATGGGAACTGACCTTCGGACCTCCTTGATTTTGTGCATTTGTAATATCATCACCTCATGTTTAGCTCACTTGTCTCCATGTTTACAGTTTTGTTGTTTATGCTTACATTGTTTCCTGAATTGAATGCAACAAAACATAAAATGGTAGAAGTCTTCCACTGTCTGGATGCATTCTGTAACAGCAACTAACATCCAAGCCACGACATGTGTATGTGTCGTCATCATTCCGCGCCGGGTGAAAAAAACGTGTGCAGTGCAAAAAAAAAAGTGGGTCTGGAAAGTGTTTCCACGTGAAGAAGTGGGGACATGGCGACGCTACAAGAACCAGAAATCCAGTTTGCTCAAAGATTGGCTTCCAACGAGAAGCCGATTCGATCGAAGGCCATTAAGAAGCTGAGGAAATATATAATTGTCAGGTCCCATAAAAGTAAAGGTAGGTTAGCTGCATAGAGCAAACCGTTAGCATTGCCACGCTAACTCGCGCTCACTCAAGGCATCGCACATTCATACGAGGAACGATGGGTTTTTTATATCTTATGTCTAATGGCAAAGAAATAACATTCAGGTATCCAATATAAGTGAAGCCTGACACATGGCGGCAGTTGTTCTGGAGGGTTCTATGTGACAATCCGAGGCTAATGGTGCAGTACTCGTGTACATGGGATTACACGCATGTGGCGGCCGTAACTTTTCTTTGATTTAAACTGATTCTACGAATAGGATAACTTCGCTGTCCGTTTGACATTTTCTGCCTCAAAGAAGGTTAAACGCTGTTCTTGGTTGCGTTATGATGATGATGCTGCGTCTGAGCCGTTCTCTTCCTCTTAGTGATCTTGAGGGCAGCCACGCTGCTTCCTGATCACAGCACACACGCCTGCATACGCAGAATGTGATCAACGCAAATAATCATGCAATCTGTGCAAGTTGCTTGCACTAGTTTAGTACATTACTGGATTAGTTATGCTCTTACATTTAGATGCCCATAACCTCAAAAGCGCCAGGTGTGATCACAGGGTCACAGGTAATCAAAAGATAAACAGGTTTTTAAGATTTTAAGTTTTAAGTAATATTAGTCTTAAACGGATCTCAATGCTAATGGTAGCGATTTCATTGAGAATTTTCTTGAATAAAGTTTGTTTTTCCCTGTCTCCAGGTGGGTTTACCAGTGATGAGCTACTGAAGTTATGGAAGGGTCTTTTCTACTGCCTTTGGATGCAGGATAAACCACTCCTCCAGGTACAGGCTTCCAATGAGCTGTCCTCTTACTGGCTGAACTCGCTGCAAAGCAGCGAGGACTTCTGTTCAACACAGCATGTCAATTATATGTCTGCATTTGTTATATTTGTGTTTTCATGATGGATTTATTTTTTATATTTGAACTCCATTGAGACAATCATTAGATTGCTGATAGTCACTTAAATCAAACTCAAGAGTTTGACATAATGAAAATGGACAATGTCAGCCTTCGACCAATCTAAACTCATGTTTTAGAAACTTCTAAAAATTAACGAAAATGAAATGTCACTAATCTTTGCATATTTTGTTCCATAGGAGGACTTGTCCAATCAGATCTCAGGTCTGTTTCACTGCTTCCAGAGTGCAGATGGCCGTAAGTTGCTTTCCTTTAACTCATTTAACTTCAGTAAGCCGTTGTCACTCTTCCCTGTGTAACCCATGGGTCACTCACTGTGTCAACTGGGCTCAAATTTAAACCAGCACCAGTACCACACCAATACCAGTGTTGGTTAGTAAGTCTGTAAAACAATTTAGGATGTGTTGCAGTAGTTTTGTAGCTATGAATCAAGATTGTTGAATGCGGGATAAAGCTTTGTAGTTGTACATGGATATTTGTGAATATGACCGAAAATGATATGTATGTGCATAGTAGTCACAATGCTGGGATCAGAGGAGAGGGGACGAGGGAGCAATGTGAGTTAAGAACTGCGTGGCTTAAGTTGCCAGATCTGTTTTTAAAGTGACGGTGAGGACGGGAATTTCTTATAATTCGGACCACGTCCCTACAATGTCAATGTCTTTCCCAGGCTGACTTTATCAGCTCAAGGGCATTTAATGGGTGTGGGGACACATCCACTGCTGTTCTCTGGCAACACTGTCTTGAGACAGAAAGTACTCAGAAACAATCAAACTATTCCTTCTGTTTTATTGCTTTTGATCAGATATCACTATGGGGTTTATTTATATGTAAATGTACAATGACAGATTGTATGCCAAGGTAAAACCATCCCATCCTCCATTTCTCCACCGTAGAGACCAGATAGTAAGTGTTTACCAGATGGTTGTCAGCTGTCAGTATGGTAGCCCTGTTGGAGACGAGGGAATCACTGTGTTCATGTGTCTCATTGAGTTTTGTTTCCAGACAAACTCAAACAAAAAGTAATATTTGACATTATTCAATGAGTGTTTTCTAGAGACTGGTGTAATAGCATCTCAATCTCATTTAAAAGCAGCAGATTTATCATCTCATATGGCTCCCTGATTGGACAGGAAAAGAGAGAAGACAGTTCTCTCTCCCCATTGGTTTATCTACTTCCCTGTCACGTTTGGGTCATCATTTGTATTTGTGTAGAATTGAGATTATCATGTGTAGAACTCTTGCTCTGATCTCACAATTTTGGGAACTACCTTCAAGCAACTAAGAAAGGCTTGATTGGGACAGGAGCAGTCTCAATGCCTCGGTCTGATGTGAAGCCTCCAGACTCTCTTGTTTGATGGAGTTTCTAGTGTTCGTCTAACTGGTGTCATAACTTTAACCATTTTGATCATTACCATTGATGGGTAATTCACGTGTGGAATGTTTGTAGGAAGTTGATGTTAAATTGTACTTTTTCAGAAGGAACTTTGTTTTGGAATGCAATGTGCACATCCAGACCAAAATAATGACCTTGAATGTGAGGTAACTGAAAGCTGTAGGTGGAGTGAAATGCAAGTAGGTTGCAAAGGTGAAAGCGCCTTGAGAACAATTAGACATCATTCATTCGCTCTCTGGGACACTTGGTCCGCTTTTAGCTTTGGGTCCCTTGGACATTATTTCTCTAAGGCTGTAGCCCATCCCCCTAGTCGGTGGGATTAACACCTCATCTGTCTCCATGGTGACTGATTCTATCCACCCACTATACGTTTTAGCTTCAACTTAGTTACATCACGTTCAAGTTAGCCTGGGGTCTGTGCGTGAACTTTGTGTTGGCCGTGTAAGTGCCACTCATGCCCTGTAAAGTGTCTACTTTAGCTGTTTAATTGTTTACGTCTTAATCTGAACAGGTGACTGCAATGGTTTAACTCATCTTTTTGATTGTCAGAGTTTTTGTACCTGGAAGCCTTCCTGCAGACTCTGAAGCGAGAATGGACTGGCCTCGACAGGCTACGAATGGACAAGTTCTACCAAGTAAGTTTGGGCATAGTGCAACCGTTTAACTCCTATTCGTTTTTTAGATTAATCTAAACCCTCATGTGTTGTTGAATCGAGTTGATTTGGAGGAATCGTTTGTGACGTCCTCGCAATCATCTCAACAATATCTACCCTGATAGTCTCAATCAGCTGAAGCTCTTGGGCTTGGGTGTACTCTGATCAAAGGACATTGTTTGGTGGGTTAAGTGTTCCATTCTGTGTGCTGCTCGGTATTCTAACTCCATCCTTCCCTCTGTGCTCGGCAGCTGGTGCGCTTTATGTTCAGACAGACGTTTGAGATGCTGAAGAGAAAGGAGTGGGATGCCAGGTAGGTTGTTGGTTCTTTGAACATCTCCTCAAGGTGAAGTGAGTCACACGACAGTTTGAGGGCATCCTGGCGAGATGTCCCTGCATCGTGGATGTCGGCAGACCCCGCTGGTCGTAGAGCTGTCAATTCAGATTCCACCTGAAGCAGAGGGACCCAGAGTAGCTCCTGGTCCACATCTTGGTGTTCAGGCTGATGGGTTGAGAACCGTGTGTTTATGTAAAGCACATGCCCTGCTGGCGGCCAGGCTAGTGACGACTGGTCTCTGCTGTGGTTCCTCAGCTTGGTCAACAGGTTCTTGGAGATGCTGACCTCCCAGATGCTGCAGGGCAACGGCACAGCGCCTTCTGGCCTGCTGTTCCACATCCTGGACCTCTACCTGGAGGAGCTGGCGCGGGTGGGCTCCATGGAGGTAAAGGCACCCCAGAATCCAGTCAATGTCTGTTGTCATCAAAGTGAAGCACCTAGGGCGTTGGATTTCCAGGCAAGGAAATGTACTTGTTGGACTTACAACGGTATCATTGTTTGATGCCGGTATTGCCTGATGTCCCCACTAGGGGGCTCACAGCACAAGGCTGGTAGCTGTAGTATGAAGCACGGGGCTGTGGATGTTGAGGCGGGGGAGCGGTCAATGTCACCAGCTCCGTCCGGCTGCCAATGTAATAAATATATTTTTAAACTGGTATTCTGTACAAAATGGCAATATGGACGGTGCAAAGAAAATAATGGCACCTGTAAGGGCTCTGGTTGTCGTGCCACACCGGCGACACCAGATATTGTGACAAGCCGCGTGCTGGTTTCAGTCCCCCAATGTCTGGGTGTCCTTGAGCAAGGCGCCTGACCCCCACCTGCTGTTAATTGATTTGTATCTGGATTCACAAAAGTCCTTTTGGATAAAAGCATCTCCCAAGTTATCTCTGCTACGGGGTTCATTACTTCACCACCATTTGCTTATCACTTACTTATCTAAAAAAACTATATAAAAGTGATTGCCACATGGCCAAAAGAAGAAATAAGTGTCAAACATACTAGTCTTGGAAATTATTTTCTTAGAAATGTAAATGCATAAAAGGAAAATGCTTGCATAGTCAGTTCCCGCGAGCACCTTTGTATGTATGTAATACGAAGTGGCCTGTTTGTTCCCATTGATGTTTCTGTTGACGGTGGAGTAAGTTGTCTAGTGGGCTCGCAGTTCTCTTTGCTCATGTGGTCCCATATGGGGGCTGTGAACGTCTCCTCTTCCCACTCCGACCGCAGCCCTCTTGTGAGCGGTCAAAAGGAGTGCAGGACAAAGAGGCTGGACTGGACCCAAACTGTGACCAGCGTTCTCACCTCCCTGCAGCCTGGCAGCCCCTCTCTAATGGCCCCGCTCTGTTTGCTCGCATGTCCTCGCCTCCCTTCAGCCTCCCCCTGACACCCCGGGCTCTCACTGCCCTGCTCCTGTGTCTCTCTGGTTGTCCTCCATCACGGCTGCTTTCCCTGTTATAACCAGTAGGCAGCCGCGGCTTACTGGTTAGGGCTTCGGACTTGTAACCGGAGGGTTGCCGATTCGAACCCCAACCAGTACGACCGGCTGAAGTGCCCTTGAGCAAGGCACCTAGCCCCTCACTGCTCCCCGAGCGCCGCTGTTGGCAGCTCACTGCCTCGGGACTAGTGTGCCTCACCATCACTGTGTGCCTCACCATCACTGTGTGCTGAGTATATTTCCACTGATTCACGATTGGGTGAATTAAGTCAAAGAAGAATTACTCTTTTGATCCTCAGGATCAAAAGAGTAATTCTTCTTTTTCTTCTTCTTCTTTAACTTACACGTTACTGATAAGCCAAAGTTGGTCTCTGTCGATATGTGTGATATACGTAGATATAAAAACCTTGTGGTTCAAACGGAGGAAGCCAGTGCCTTTTGTCACACAGCTGTGTCCAGTGGGCAGGCCACACGTTGTATTTCACAGATCTGTTTTTGTTATTTTCTTACTTCTTTCCCCTTTTTTTATTGCATATATTTAATTGAAATATGATGCAATTGCCCGTGGGTGGGCTTAGAAATTAATGAAGATGACTCCCTCATTTTTCTCCACCAGGTGAAAAAGTGTGTGAGGAGAAGTGGTTGAGGGGTTGTAGTTTTTGTAACCACAGTGATCCAACAGTAAGTAGTGATCTGTGCCGGAGTAACTGTGGCCAGCGCCACGTCGCCACGGTGCTTTTGTGTGGGGCTGATATCTGCTCTTCATTCAGACCAGTGCCCCCAGCAGCCACTTGCTGACCTTCTCATAGCACACCTGGTAACTGCTCATCATCACCGCGGTGTAATGGTGATTGGAGCCGTAATGATGAATGGCTCAGGAGGGAATTCAAGTTGAACTCGGGTGGAAATGATTAATGTGTGTTCTCTCCTTTCTGCAGCTCAACGCCGATCAAAATCTTACCCTCGTCAGCCCCTTCTGCAAAATTGTGGCCAAAACCAAGGAGTAAGTAATTCCCTTTTATACAATGAATCAATGTGTTCTGGTCTCTTTCAAAGCTGTAGAGATGACCGTGGAGCGGGATGCTTTACAAATGTAACTTCTGGTATTGCTGCCTTTTCTTCTTAAGACCATCAGTTTCCTCCATTCCTGGTGAGTCACACCCTGTGTGACGCCTCTCTGCCTCTCCTCGGTCACATCATGTTGGACTCTTTCTTGTCGCTAAAGTTTTTAGTTTATTTGTATTTTTTTATCAGAGCTATACATTGAGCAAATGCGGACAATTGTTCTGGGGCTTGCATAGGTATATTTATTTCAAATTAAATAATGTCCCATATCATAAAAGGTAATTTAAAGCCCGTAGATTGTGCTCTCTCTCTCTCTCTCTCTGTCTTGCTTGCTTTCGGTTGGTGCTAGCGTGTGAACTGAGAACAAGCCGTCTCTAGCGAGATCAAATGAATACTTTCTTAGTCAAATTTGTATACAGGTTGTTAGTTAATTTTCACGTTTTGTGTGAATGGAATGAAAGGTGCTGAATCCTATCCCAAATATCGGCCAGTTCTATTCAATGATTGAAGCAAATAAAAGCCACGGCTGTTCCAGTTTCCACACGTTTTGCCTCCTGACCAAAATGTGCAGTACTTCCAAATGAGGCTTTTTACAAGGCTGAGTGCAACTCACTCTTGAGTTTGCTTGGGAACGCTCTGCCATCATTACAGCCCTGTACTTTCAGCTTGGCCTACATTTAATTTTCAATCAGTGACTGTTCCGCTGTGGCACCCAATCCATCAAGATGTGCAGTCAGTGCATTTTCTTTTTTTTTTCTTTTTTTTTTTTTTACAATTCGATTATATTATCAAATGTGCATGTATATTTGTTGACATGCCTGTCAGTCAATATCATGTTTGACTGTCTTGTCGGTCACATCAAGTTTAACTCTTGTCAGTCGCATGTATGTATGTAAGTTTCAAGAATTCTGATACGCCTGTCCAGACTGAGGTCGCATCTAGCTATTTTAATATTGAAAGGTTACATATTATACAGTTCCAAAAGCATTATCAGCAGAACATCTGATAAGTACCTGGGTCAATATTTGATGCCAATAAATGAAGTCGAGCAAAGATGGAGGTAGGTTAAGCAGAGTGTTTAAATAATAATAAATTAAATGCAAACCAATGCAAAAATAACTGCAAGCAGAGGTGGCCCAAATCCAACATGGAAGACAACTGGAGGAACAATGAAACGGTGATGAATGAGTTTCAACACAGCCAGTCGCGTCCCAATCTCACCACTCCTGGCTCCCACTGCGCATCCATACACACTTCTGTACAGAAGTTGCAGCCATTGGCCCACTAAAAGCCATCGTTATCATCTCCTCACAAACTCGCTGGCTTCCACCGCACATCAACACACCACAAACGCCGTCTTCAGTGGCCTCCATGATTAATTCTGTACTGCGGCGTGCTTGTCTGTGGCATCTTTATGATGGTTCTGTTGTGCATGCAGGTCAGTTCAGACCACCAGCTCACACCAGAATTGGGTGTACATGTAAAATGAATTGCGAACAGCCAAACCAAAGCAATTTGGTTCAGTGCAGTCAATCCAAAATGGAGCCCTTTGGCTGCAGTGTGAACGGAGCCAGTGGTGTGACTCCGGTCTTCCCTCTCCTCAGCAACACCCTGTTCAGCGCCATCTGCAGCAGCATCTTCAGCACCATCATCGACCAGGCGCCCTTCGCCATCGAGGACCTGATGAGGGAGCTCAAGGCCGCCGAGAACTCTGACTCTGACTCCGGTCAGGCCTCCCAAGAGGAGGACGAGGAAGAGGAGGAGGAGGAGGAGGAGGAGGAGATGAAGGCCAGACCCGCAGGAAAGAAGACCAAAGCGAAGGCAAAGGGGAAGCTGCTCAACGGTAAGCCTGAGGTTCAGGGTTTGAATCCCGGGGCCTGGTGGCCTCTGCAGCGTTTACACCTGTAGGCCGGGCTACTTAATGGTGCTGCAGGTACGATCTTAGAGCGGTAACGAAAGGGAGCAGCAGGGAGCAAGCTTTTGACTGCACGGCTCCCAGACGAAAGTCCCCTCCCTCTCTGCTCCCTCACTTTTTTTTTTTTTTTTTTTTTTTTTTTTTTTTGCCGCTGCTGAAGTGTTTTCACTCACCTGTGATCGGCCGGTGAATTGAATTCCCCAAACGTACCAGGAAAGAGTAGCCCTAATTTGTCAGAAATAAGCCCGGGGGGGCGGTCAACTTGAGACGGATGTTGTCAAAGAGCATTTCACTCACTTGGGGCTGACGGATGGCTCGGCATTTCTAATGGAATGCGCTCAAAGTATAGCTCTCCGATCTTGCCTGCAGCACGTTTTTTTTTTTTAAGAGCTGTCCTCTGAATGTTTCAGCTGCGGCAGGCCGATGTATGTTGAGTTGTGACCTCTGAGTTGAGGGATGACTGTCTTCTGCAGGGACGACATCAAAGCTGCCCAAAGACGAGGACGACCATCCGTCATCGGAGGACTTGGACATGGAGCTCCCCGACGATGAAGGATCAGAACCCGTGCTGCAGGTATTGACGCACACGCGTGTGTTCACGCACACGCCTGCTCCACTCCCACCAACGACACTCACATGTAGAAGCACACGCACCTGTCAAGGGACGCCTTTTCAAACATGTCATCCCTCACGGGAATAAATTCAAGCACACATGTCACAGCATTGCCACTGATTAGACACTTGGTGAGATGTTCCACCATCATGGATATAGTAGAGCAAAGTGCTGCTAACGATGGACTGTGCAGCCTCTGGTGAGGGCGTGATTATGTTTGTTGTCGGCGTGTTAAGAGAAGATGCAGCACCAGACGACTGTCTGACTGTGTCCTTAACCACACAGCATCCTCTGAAACGCTCCATTGACACCCAGTGTGGAGTTTTGTACCAGGCGCCCCAAACTGGAGTGAACTAGCAGCCTTGTTTGTCCTCTTTTTCACTCCTGATTTATTTAACTCTTGACAGCCACTGAAGTGTTTTTTGTGAGGTTGTACTTTACGCCTTGACGAGGCGGCGAGATTAATGTGATGTGAATAATTTAGAGATGAGGAAAGAAAGATGGCCGCTCAGGTCTGTTATTGGTGGTCTCTGCAGGGCTGGGCAATTGTCCAATTTGGTCATTCATCGCCTTTGAATGTAATAGTTGTATCTTCATGAATTCTGCTTCATTCAGTACGTTTACATGCAGCAAGAAATTCGAATTTCTGATCGGATCAGATAATGACATGCGTAAGACCGGATCACTTGTCCGAGTATACATGCCGTTCAGAGAATCGGATTAACGGCCGGAGCATGGCTGACTCCGGACGCTATGTGGCGCTGCGCATGTGCAGAATGGCACTGCGCGTGCGCAGAATGCAAAATCCGATTCAGATCCGATTGCTGAGTATACATGCCGTTAAAAGTCCGACTATGATCGAATTATCCAGGTGTAGTTATCCGATTTTAGATGTCCGAAATAGGTCCGAAGTAGGTCGGATTAAGGTGTTTACATGCACTTAAAAAGTCCGAACGATGTCTTATACGATTAGAAATTCGAATTTCTTGCTGCATGTAAACGTACTGATTGTGATACTCGGTTTCATAGTACAAAGTAATTACGATGATTAGAGGCACAGAGTTAAGCAGTGCTGCCTCACAGCAAGAAGGTACTGGTTTCAACCCTAGACTGGGGGTGGTTTGGTAAAGGCTCCTAGTGCTGCTAGTAATGGTTAAAGGCTCCTAGTGCTGCTAGTGATGGTTAAAGGCTCCCAGTGCTGCTAGTGATGGTTAAAGGCTCCCAGTGCTGCTAGTGATGGTTAAAGGCTCCTAGTGCTGCTAGTGATGGTTAAAGGCTCCCAGTGCTGCTAGTGATGGTTAAAGGCTCCTAGTGCTGCTAGTAATGGTTAAAGGCTCCTAGTGCTGCTAGTGATGGTTAAAGGCTCCTAGTGCTGCTAGTGATGGTTAAAGGCTCCCAGTGCTGCTAGTGATGGTTAAAGGCTCCTAGTATTGTAGTGTTGCCAGTGCTGGTTAAATTTTCCTAGTGTTGCTAGTAGTCTGGTTATGTATTTCCTAACTGTGCACATGCACAGCAATACTAATTAATTTACTTATATTTTTCATCATGGGATCTAATGAAACGGTGGATGGAACGATGGAAGCTGATACTGGACTAATTCCAGCAGTCCTAACCTTATGGCTTCATGACCAAAACTCTCCCACTAGAGGCTTTTCAGGTTTAAACCACAAAGGATGTCTTACCGTTGTCGAAGTTGTGTTTGATCTCATAAAACCATCAATGGACATGGTCTGGGCACCATTGTGCAACCGAACATGGCGATCAATGTACAGTAGCTGAGAGGGATTCCCAGGAAATGGGTAAATTGCCTTAAATCAAAACACAAAGTCGTTGTTGCCATCTGGTGGACGTACGGTGCAATTGTGATGGCTTGGCGTCATTTCATTCTATGGCCCGACCCCTCCAACCCACAGGTCACACGGGTGGGACTCTTGAGATGGCCACTGGTTTGTGTCTGAACACGTGTATATCCTCATTTTTGCATTGGTTTGCATTTGATTTATTATTATTTGAACACTCTGCCTAAACCTACCTCCGTCTTTGCTCGACTTCATTTATTGGCATCAAATATTGACCCAGGTCCTCATCAGATGTTCTGCTGATAATGCTCTAGGAGTTTATTTTGGGAGGAAATTCAATCTAGCTTGACTCTCACCCAGGAGCTTCCACATGATTATTTCTCAGAACGAGTTTGGTCTTTCTTCTGCCTTACATATTCTAGCGAGTGTAGTGATGGAGATGTGATTTACTTTGGGGTATGTTATTTCCAAAACCTGGGAATGCAGAATGCAGAGAAACGTCTGATGCCATATATTAAATGTCCATATAGTTTAAAGCAATGATGCTGTTTTGAATTCACAAGCCCGCCGTGGTTGACAGCCTGTCAAATTTCCCATAATTATGGTGGAAAATAAGTGTTTCCATACCACCCAGCCCTAATCCTAGCGTCCAATATTCACTCCCGTCACTGGAGAGCAGTTTTCCAGCAGCCAGGCGCAGGTTTGATCCAGGCTCATGTTGTCACAGTGTTGATCAGGCACCAGAGGTTCTCCTGCCTGGTGGTGAGCAGTGCTGCGCAGTGTTCTGACCCTGGAACACTATCCCAATACTTCACTTAATGATGCCCTTTTAAAACTACCATACCCCATTCTCTTAGTACTTGAAGAAAGCGTGCGTGCGTGCTTGTGTGTGTGCTAATTCATCCTTCTTTTTCATATGCATGCTAGCTTTCATGGTAGTGCCAGAGGCATTGCTGCCAGTCACTCTATTCTAAACCATAATATATCTAACTAATACTAAGCGACTGGTCCAGAGTCTGTCTGACTGAAGCACTCTGCCTCCTGCCTATTCATTCACCGAGCGGATGATGTCTATAAAAACACCGCTGGGCTGGACGCTGTGGCTGTTTGGTTGCTTGATGTCATCCAAAGTCGTCCAGGCAGGTGAACCAATTATATTCAAAAGACTGCAGGACCCCGGATCCTTTCACTGTCCCGGCTGTGTGCGTGTGCAGGGAAGTCTTCACTCTTTGTTGGAGCTTCTTTCATCACCCCCCTTGCCTCCGGTCTCCACGGCCACAAGCTGCTGGCGGACAGGGCGACAGCGCGTTGTCTCATTATTACCCGGCCATGGTTGATGTCATTTATTACAAAGGAACTGAACATTTGTGGAAAACGATTGAGAGTCTGCCGTCACACCTTGAGTGTCAGGAGCACAAAGGAAAAAGTATGCTGTTTAGCAAGTTATCTGGTTTCAAATATATCAAGTTGACTGAAGAAAATCACAAACTCAACTATAGTACTGCATACCATGTAAAAGCTTTTACAAAACTATGGCTGTGCTGTAAATATTAACAATACTGTAATTATGAATGTTCTAAAAAAAAAACGTATTGATGGTCAAAAACACGCCCAAATGTATCAAGAAACAAAACGACCAAACAAACAAATTGTATTCAGCATGAGAATGATGAACCTGAATCATAGGCTGTAAGTCTGCCCTCCGTGGTGCTGAAACTATCCTGCCCACCACAGCCCACCACAGCAGTGAACCAAGTGTGTGTGAACACAGACTGCTCGATGCGCTGCCTTGACGGAGGTCTGCCCTCCTGATGTTTCCGGCGGTTGCCGTGGCATCGCGTCACTGCAGCCATCGACTTGTTGAGGCGGGTGTCCCATCCACGGCATCACTTTGTTGTCACGGTGACACTCATCTGTGTGTGTGTTTCCCTCCTCCCCCTGCAGTTTGACTACGCCGCGCTGGCAGACAAGCTGTTTGAGTTTGCAAGTCGAGGAAATGCACGGAGCCACAACAGGCAAAGACTGTACAAAATTATCAAAACGTAAGTAGAAGGGCGAACTGCGTCTACACGCGCTCACATCACATATGTGTGTCAAATAACGATGTTATTTCTAGTTTTCTAGTTATTTCTAGTCTAGTTAGTTGATATTGTTTGCCTTCTTCTTATGAGGCGTTTTTAGATTTAGATTCTACATTCCACACTTGAGCTGTAGTTGAACAGTGGATGACTGGATGACTGGATGACTGACTCATGGGTTTTGATTCTCTTGTTTCCCGGTTGGCGGCAGACTGCGGGGCCTGAGTGAAGGTGAGCGCCCTGGAGGCTGCATGCCTTCATCAGATGCACTGATGTGTTCATCCATCCACAGAGCCTCTGTCTCCCCCTACTGACTCCCCCCCACCCCTCGTCTCTCCCCCTCCCGTCTCTCATGCAATGCAACACTTTTTACTTTTTCCTACCCTTCTCACTTTTCTTCCCCCCCCTCTCACCTGCCTCACAATCCTCTCCTCCCTGACCCACGATCACCCTCTCTCTCTCCTCCCCTCCATGCGTTAATGTGTCTCTCTCAAACCTCTCTCTCTCTGTCTCTCTCCCCCCTCCATGCGTTAATTTCTCTCTCTCTCTCTCGCCCCAGGCGACTTCCCTCGGAACGACTACCCCGAGGAGGTGTCCACGGACGAGGACGACGACATGTTCGGCAGCAGGAAGAGGCTGAAGAGGAAGGGCCGCAGGCGCGCCGCCGATGATGAAGAGGAGAAGGAGGTCCCTGCAGCGAAGAAGAAAAAAAAGAGTGGTAACTGAGACACTTTCACACCTGCTGCGTCAGAGAGTGCAGCCACGGGTTCGACTGCGTTGTCTCGTCGTCTGGCGCCTGCCCTCGCCCCGGCGTGCAGCAGTAAGCTGGGCCCTCTGATCACGGGGCGCCAGACGGCCCCTGAGCCCCCCTGAGCCCCCCTGAGCCCCCCTGAGCCCGGACAGACTGCCCGGGGGGGGGGCTCGTGGGAAGGACAGAGCCCCTCGTTAAGATGGTTTTAACGAGCTGGGCTCTCCGGGGGACGTGAAGGAGGCCCCCAGGCAGCAGGGCAACCGGTTCATTTAATCAAGGAGGAAATCAGTGATGGAATAGAGGGCTCATGGACGGCGGGGATATTGTCTTTTTTTGGCCGTCTAAAGCCGGGCAGATGCAGCGTTACAGAGTCTAGCCGCACAAATTGACATTTGCAGGATTTGTGTTCTGGGCAGGAAGTGACATGGTCCGTATAGCAGTAGAAATGGAACCCCTTTTGCAGTCGCTACAAACTGACCACCGTTTTTTGTTCCAGGGAAGGAAAGCGAGAAGCCAACCGATGGAGAGAACACACCGTCTGTGAAGGAGGACGAGGAGCCCGCCAAGAAGAAGAGGAAGAGGAAGAAGAGAAAGAAAGCCGGGAAGGTGGCGGGCGGCTCCGCGGGGGAGAAGGCTGAGGGGGGAGACGCTGCGGGGGAGGAGGCTGAGAGGGGAGACGCTGCGGGGGAGAAGGCTGAGGTAGCCGCCTCCCCGGCACGGACGGAGACCAATGCAGACCAATCAGAGCGGCCCCCTGCAGTAACCACAGAAACCACAGAAGCGGAGCCAGCGGAGCCTCAGGCTGCCGGGGATGCTGACGGCGAGGCGGTGAAAACCCCATCCAACAGGAGGAAAAAGGGGAAGAAGTCCATCACCGCCGCAGAGCCCGCGAGCCAAGCGGCGGCGGCGCCCCAGGAGGAGGCTGGCGGTGCGGGGGGGGAGGAGCCAGGGGACGCCCCGGCCGTCCAACCGGCCGCCCCCGCCCACGTCAAGGGGAAGAAGAGCAGGAGTCCCGTCGTCAAGGCGGTCGCTAAGGAAGCGGAGGCCACGCCCCCCCCGCCTGACGAGACGCCGGCAGACCCGACCGGCGTCGACGCGGTCGAAGCCACGCCGCCGAAGAAGAGGAACAGACGGCGCTCGCGCAAATCCCTGACGCCGGCCCCCGCGGAGGAGGCCCCGGTCCAGACAGAGACCACCGAGACCCCGGTCCAGACAGAGACCACCGAGACCCCGACCCCGGACCAGACCACCACGCCTGCCAAGAAGAAGAAGCCAAAGGGAGCTCGTGCAGCAGCGGGGGTCGAAGGTCAGACGGAGGCGGAGAGCGCGGCGGTCTGCGACCCGGACCCGCCGGCAGAAGAGGCGTCGACGCTGAAGAAGATCAAGAAGAACGCCGGCAAACAGGAAGCGGAATCCCCCGCCGCCGCCGATGACGTCGGCACGCCGGCGCCACCGAGCAAGAAGAACAAAAGGGCGGCCAAGACGGTGCCGGCGGTCGAACCGACCCCGGACCCAGCTCCGCCCGTGGTCGCCACGACAACGCCCGCCTCCAAGAAGAAGCTGAAGAAGGCCCCGACCCCCGCCCCGCAGACGAAGGCGCTGAAGAAGAGGAAGATCCCCGTGGTGTTTGAGTTCGAGGCGGACGAGGTGGCGGCGGCGGCGGAGCTCAGCGGCCCGGCGGGCGAGCAGGCGAGCGTGACGTCGCCCAAGAAGGCCAAGCTGCAGAACGTGAGCCTCGCCGCCGCCACTTGATGTGTTATGAACCACCACCGATGAATCTGGCACAGCAGCCCAATGACAGCCGACCCTTAAGTGGTTGGATGATGCTTAAGCCGGGCGCACTAGCGTTTGAAGCACTGAGTTGACATTTGAATGCAAACAGTGCCAACGCATATATACATTTTACATGAATATATGTGTTTTAGATCAGTTTGTTACTCCTCATTTTCCTCAAAATGGAAATGATTTCCCATGTAGTATTCATTTCCTGTGATCTTCTGTGGCGCCTGTAAGCCTGCTGGAGTGCAGTGAGGCACAACTCGTGTTCTTGGTGTCTATGGACTGACTGATGATCAGCCCAATGACGTGTGTGTGTGTTCACGGCTGTGGCTCTCCAGGGTGACGTGGATGTTCCCTCCGCCTCTCTGAGCTCCGCCAAGTCCCCGGGGAAGAAGCCCAAGTCTCCGGGGAAGGGATTCATCAGCTTCCAGAAGACCTCCGTACCCACGCCCCTCTTCGTCAAGACCAAGGGGACGCCCGGCACGCCGCGGCCCAAGGTACAAGCCCCGCCCCCACCAGTGTCCACCGCGAGACCAAAGGACGGCTACACACTTAAAGAGTGTGCGCTGAAGGTCATTTCTAGTCCTTGGATCCACCTGAATCGTCTGTGTGTAGAGGGTTTAGTGCAGGGGTCTCCACCACGTCGCTCGCGAGCTACCAGCAGCTCACAACCCCTTTCCAAGGAGCTCGCCAAAGGGTTCATTATATCCAATCGAATTCGTAGATGTCCCGCCCCCGACTTACACAGAATGGTTATTTGCCAATCAGTTGTCAATCAAACAGTTGTGCTGCTTGATGAGTCAGTGGTGATGTGAGATGGGCAGTAACCATGGCCGCGGCAGATAGTAATAAGAGGCTAAAAACGTATGATTTTCATGAAGAGTCGAAAACAGAGTTTTGTTTCACAAACGTAACGTGATGTTTTAATGCAAAATGTGAGTTGTAAATATTCAGGCAAAACAAGCTTATTCCGTTTGTTTAGGTTGAAATAAGCTATGAGTATAAATGTTATGAAACATGAGTAGCTCTCGGCCAGTTTCATTCAAAAGTAGCTCTGAGGGAAACAGGTTGGAGACTCCTGATCTAGCACCAACCTGTCTAAAACTAAACTCTTAAAACTGTTATCTTTAATCTTAAAAATTTCCCTCGGGGTAATTGAAGTTTCCATCTATCTATCTTAACCTTTTTCATTTGAACTTGCCTTTTTAAAATCACCCACAGCACTTCAAATCAATTCTTCAAAGTTTAGTGCTCGAGTCAACCGAGTCTTGGTTAACTGAAATTCAACCCAACCCTGGGACCAGTCGATGAAAGAAAAAGGAGAAAAAATAGAAGATTCTGCAGGATATCTCTAGATGACCAATTTGAGCCGCAGAGCACAGTTCTCTACCTGGCAGCCTAACTATCAGGCTACTGCAGTCTGGAGGCAGTCAGTGGGCTTCAGATCCTCTCTTGGTCGGACTCGGATACAGCAGAGCTTCAATGTAAAGCTGGGCATGTTGTCCTGCAGAAATCCATACGATGGTAGCCTTGTCCATTGAATTATAATGAATGCTATTTTAAACACGATACAGCCTATCACTCAAAAGTTTTGCACATTGGTCTTGCATATATAGAATTTGGTCAAACAACTGCATAATTTCAAACCAGAACGACCAGAACTTGACAATTTGAATTAAAAAGCTTTTTTTTCTTTACCATGCTTGCATAAATAGTCAAACACAACGATAACGTACACAAAAATGTAATGCTTCTAATTGAAATATATGAAGCACCAATTATTTTTTTATTTTTGTAAATGACCTTATTCCCATGTGTTGATTCCACAGAACCCCCAGACTCCAAAGTCAGAGTCTAAGAAGGTGACCTTTGGCCTCAAGAACAACAAGACAGCAGGTCAGTGGAGAAATGGGGACACATTGACACATCAGGACACAACGTTGGGGTTATTTATTCAATCTATTTATATCTGCACCACAGAACAGAAGCACTTTTTTGTAATTTTGGGGTTCAAAGAATCCAAAAGCAATTTTTCCATTTTATTTTCAGGCAATCATTTTTGATGAGCCAGTAACACAGGCGCACACAGGCACATGGTCCAGAGACGGGTCTCACACACACACACAGACACCACTCTTCATTTTACCCACACTGCAAACAGGTGCCTCCTCTCCAGCCTGTTGGAGGAGAGCCGCGAGGAGCTTGTTGACTGAGTGTGCTTCACAGACCGCTGGTCTCTGTGAATGTCAGCCACACCACAAGCTCATTCTCATGTAAATGAGAAGGTTGTCATGTTATGTGTGACAACTTTAAAAAGAGATGTAGGTTCCACGGGCCCATCCACACGTCATGTTGACTTATGGGAGACGTGCGTGTCAGGGATGGTGAGGATTAGTCAGGCAATGTGTTTTTCTCTCTGAGAAAAGGCATTTCTGTAGAAGTATGAATTGCGGCCGTATGCCGTACACTATTGATTGAAATACATACAGAATAATGAAACCACACTTTTAAGAATATTTAAAGTGAAACAACGTCTCAAGTGGTCAGTCTGTCTTTTCATGACTTGATTGAAATGCCTGGTTTTAATGAGACCTGATTACAGAATAATGGATGCATGTATCGACCTGAAGCTGCGCACACCGTTGAAATGTCAATCCGTTGCACAGCAAAGATCCTAATCAGACCATCCTCACTCTCAACCTTCCGCACCGAGTCTGAGCCAACGGCCGCGCGCTCGCCCACCGCAAGCAGTGAGCGGATGGACGGAATAAATGTGAAGAAATGCTGAAAGCCACGTTCACCGTCGCGCCTTTAGACCGCCTGCGCTTCACTCCAGCCGACCGTTTACGAGGGAAGGGGGCAGGGCGGCCGCCGACCGCTCTGCCCCCCGCCACGTCGACTCCTGCACGCCGAGCGGTCGGCCGTCGACGCACCAGACAAACATGTCACACTTTCACGTTCAGAAGTGGATTTAGCTCTACAACCACGGCTCACTGCCGTTCACGCTGGGAGAAACGTGACAACACGACACGTCTGTCCCAGCCGTGTGTGTTGTCGATGGGAGCACTTAGCCGTCAATATGAAAATTCGAAAGGCAATTTACAGTGCCAGAGACGCGTTGAAAGAACTCTCTATCCAGAACACTTTGCATTCCACAAAAACAAGCTCATTGCTGCGGAGAAAAACACAAACTCAGGAGCCGCAACATGACTGCAGATGCCACTTCAAGAACACAGAAGCTGCAACGTGACGGAAGTGAGCGTCGACAGATGTCGACAGATGTGAAACTTTGATTGCCAGTGGACTCATTTACTGGTCCAGTATAGAGGGTGGATGGCCTGCTTAAAACAAGTGGGCCATCTTGGAAACCAATGCTTTACCAGCCGTATCGCCATTGTGCAATAATTTGCTGTTGCCACGCGAGTGGTAGCATGCTGTTTCTGAGTGCATTGAATCCACAGAGAGGACAGTAGCCCTGCATTGTAATCTGTAGCTCTTAAGGCTGGTTTATGCTTCTGCGTAGGGATTGCGTCGTGATCACGCAATGGCCACGCCGTAGCTCGGACGCCGTCATGAGCCCGTGATACTTCTGCGGAGGGATTGCGTGGGGTTTACGTCTCGAAATGCAATTCATTGCCACACCAGTAGAGGGACCAGAATGACCATTCTGGTCATTACATACGGATTACGAGCGAGTTTAAAAAAGTTTACAGAAATGAAGGCAAAAGTTTTATGTGTGTGTGTTGTCGCCAATCAGTCGAAGCATTTATCAAGGCTGTGTTTACACCGTGGCGGTGTTGACGAGTGGAAACCGGAAAAGCGATCTCCAGCCAATGTAGTTCGCAGACCAATCACAGCCAAAGCCAACGCGTTGGGACGGCGTCGCCTAGACGCGCGTCTAGGATTTGGGGAGGTGCACGTCGAGGACGTAAAGGGTCCGTAAAGGGTCCGCAAAGGGTCCGCCGTGGGTCCGCCGTCCCCCAGCGTCGCGTCGACGCGGAAGTATAAACGAAGCATAACCCAGCCTTTACTGTATATGGTAACAGTCCCCTGGCAATAATAGTTGGTCTGTTTCATTGTCAACATCTGTTGACGCTCACTTGCATTGTTGTTGATTTGCATTTGTGGTGTGGCTTTTTGTATTTGTGTTTTTCGTTATTGCACTCAAATGTGGAAAGCACATCAATGTGTTCTTATTCAGATTGAATGAAACTCTCCCAGCAGTCTGCAACCAGGAAGCTTGAGCGAGAGAGTTTCCGCGGCCTGGAAGCTTCAATAGTATGAGAATACTTTAGATTGTTGTACAAAATGTCTGGCAAGGCGAACCTCCAGAATAGGACAAAAACACTTTCAGCCAAGTAGGCCAAGGAAATATTGGTTTGCTGTAACCCGACCGACCCACATATAGATACTTTTTTCCTTTTAGTCCGACTTGCCGGTTATAAACTTGCGTTAAGACCGACCGTTTTTTCTTTTACTCTTCAAACAACTAATGCAAATACAATAAAACCTTACTAATTATATTTTAGTAAGTATTGTGAATATAAATTGCCTACATACGCATGTAGGCTACGTTCTTTCTTTGATATAAAAACCTGTGGCGTCATCTATGATTATGTTTACACCATTGGTTTCCGCATGGTTTCCACATGTCACACTATGAACTATACGACACGTTTGCTTCATTTCATCAATGGTTCACGCTTGTCTGTTATTGTGGCTGCAGCTGCAGGACAGAAAATGTTTGTGGTCACCGTTCAAAGTTACACGGGTTCAGGCACCGTAGAAATGCATTTAAAAAATGCATTGAAATATCTCGACCCCGCTATAACGTGACACGAAGTTCTGCAAGAACTGTGCCCAGATCTTTACCCATCCCTTCTCCCCTCGAGTCTTACAGTGACCCTATGGACTGATGTCAAGGAGACAACTACTTTTTTACGGGTTGGAGACCCAGTCAGTTCATACCTACGTAATCACCATGACCAAAATTGTAGTTAAAAAAAAAAAAAAGAATTACTTTGAATTTTGAAGAAAAAAAAAATAGACCTA
Source organism: Urophycis tenuis (assembly GCA_036785325.1). Classification (NCBI taxonomy): domain Eukaryota; kingdom Metazoa; phylum Chordata; class Actinopteri; order Gadiformes; family Phycidae; genus Urophycis; species Urophycis tenuis. The sequence continues at coordinate 1,228,113 of JAXIVH010000048.1, read as the reverse complement.
CCGACCAAATTATTATTTTTTTTTGGTTGTTACTGCAAACAGATATTTTTAAGGATGGCCTCAGCGTTATTAAAGAAACACACCAGCCCTTTAACATTGTTTTCTTATGATACAACTCGTCCACAGCAGAGAAGTATGTTCTGTCATTTGGTTGGCACCTGATTATTATATATTACAGGTATTCATGTTTCTGAAACACATTACCAACAATTTATTATTGGAAGGGAGAGCTTTTGCCATCATGGCTGCTACACACCCTCATTATTATGGTCAAGAGCTTGTTTACCTTCTGCCCAACATCACCTGTGAGCCAGCGGTCATAGCACTGTGCTCCTGCAGCTAGTCTGTCTCTACACAGGCCTGGCTGGGTCTCCTCTGTTCACCACAGCGAGCTGTCAGTCAACACAATGTGTTGATTACACTGGGAGGGTTCTGGGATTCTTGTCTTGGTCAGTGTTCAAACAGGTGTTTCAGGGGACTGGACAAACTAATAAGCGCTACAAGCTATTTTTTTCAGAAAATGCAGAAGGGCATGGAAGCATTTTCCTTTTTGTTGGACAATCAAATGCAATATTGAAGTGCAATGGCACTAATGCTTTTTATTTTTCATAATGCGTTTGTATTATGAAAAATAAAAAGCATTTTTAGGACAATCAAATGCAATATTGAAGTGCAATGGCACTAATGCTTTTTATTTTTCATAATACGAACGCATTGAGTCATTCATAAAATGAAAATGCAATCACCCAATTTTCATTAGCATTTTCCCTAAATGCCCTTCCATAGAGGTGCCCCATTTGTAATCATGCAACGTTTTGAACCCAGTAAGTAAACGCATTGCAGTTGGTACAATGGAGCATACTTGTGGTGTTAATGGATTCCTGTGTCTTGAATGCACAGAAATGTAAATACAGCTGTACGTATTGCTATTCGCATGCAGGGAATTGCCCTGATCTGCAGGCAGGGAACGTGAAGCACACCATGTCTCTGCTGACGTCAGACGCCCCTTCTCTCCCCGCTGCAGAGTTCAGGAAGTCGGACCGCAGCCTGCTGCTGAGCCCGGAGGGGTCATCACGGGTGCCCTTTGACCCCACACAGAAGCCCAAATTCGGGGTGTTGAAGAGTCCTGGCCGTTCATCTCCGGCGGTCTTCAGAAAGACCCCGAAACCCAGCAAGAAGACCCCCAACGGCACCCCGAAACAGAGGCCCACGGCTGCGGACTTCTTCTAGCCTGCTGAGCGGTGTTCTGGTAGAACCCTGTTGATCTCCACAGACAAACAAAATAAGACTTTGTTAACGTTTATAATGTTTTATGCCACTAATGGGGGCGAGCCGACATTTTAATAAAGCATTCATGTTCCGTTTTGAATCTGACGTCTGTGCACTTTACTTTTGGAAATTGAAATATGTTTGTGACATCATAGTTTTTTCTTTACAAATACTCAAATGAGTTCTGCAAACCATTACCACGTAGCTGTTAGCCACATAGCCTGGGAACCAGACATGTCTGCAAGCTCATGTTTGAGTTTGTTCTGGCATATGTCTGGTCCCCCTCCCAGTGTGACAGATTTCCTGCAAACCTGGCCTGTGTCGGGTTATGAAGTCGGACTACTGTTGTCAAGCTTCTACACCTGGTGGGTGGGACCAGCTTTACTCAAACATCCCCATCCTAACGTTCTCCACCATTGAGAAGTGTGTGTCTTCTGAACTAGTGATTAACAGGTGAGATGAATTTCCCCGAACCAATGAGGAAGGAATGTCTCAATCTGAAAGATAAATTGTCTCATACAGAGGCAGGCACAATCAGCCGGAAGCGTTCTCACAGCTCATTTAATTCACTAATGGCTGACGGTCGACTGCCATTTCTAACATGTACACGAAAATGATGGTTATTTAAAACGATGACCGGCTGTCAATTTGACATCTTGCGTTCCGTTGAATGAGTGTGGGGTGGAAACCTTTTCTACTTGGATTAGTTTTATGCTTTTTAGCAATTTGTGTATCCCCCTGGACTCCTCTTGTCCATTGTGCTGGATGTCGTGGTTCCTGGGCATTTAAAACCTCATGCTATAATTTTAAGCATAATAATATATTTATGTATATACTACACTAGTCGGTGATAGATCAGCTGAAAAATAAATAAATAAATAAAGTAGAATTGTTTCCTTGAAACTGATTAGAAAGAAACGTCTAGTTTACTCATTGAGTCAAAATGTTCAGCGATCGATGTGTTCAATTGTACCGTTTTATCGTACTTATGCACAACATTCCAGGATGAGTCAGCATACGCTGTTTTAATATGCCACCCTCTCCCCGCTATCTGTCTCTCCATCTGCGTGGCGCTCCGCTGCTGAGCCACAGTATTGCTCCAGTCCATCTGGTGTGGAACAAGCGTGCGTGCGTGCGTTCCTTGATGCCTCTCATAAGTCAATTGCAATTTTGACTTATGGAAGACAGGTCTTGTTGGAGATGTTGCTGCTCTTGCTAGTCAGCGCCAGAAATACTTGTCGGTTAACGTTATTGACTGTTGCATGTCATGCAATGCAACATTGATAGAAATATGCATGTAAGAAGGAGACTAGGCTTTTTATTATATTATCTAAACTTGTTTTTTTTCACAAAACCTCTAATCATCAATGTCATTTTTTCATCTGGTTTACAATTTCAACATTATTCTTCACCCCCTAGTCAGTTAAGTGCTCTGTCGTTTGCAATCAGTTGGTCTTTTAATGATTTCATTGAAATGCGGCTCCCTTGTTTTAATCAGGCCTAAATCCAGAAAAATAACCATAAAAATATGAACACGTTTCCTCTGAAGCTTGAAATGTCACCCAATTCAGTCCATTACACAGTAAAGACACCAATCCAATTAGCAATCTGCATAGCGGTATCCTTTGATGCTGCTATCCTGGCAGCTACAAGTTCAAGAAAATGTGTTTATTCCTCTGGGGGTTTGACGGGTTCAGTGCCTGTTCACAATCACTCATTTCATCAGTACATAACTCCACCTTTGGTCGTAATAAAGATTATCAAACTTGGCATCTTGGTTCAATTCTTGCCAGATACCCTACAGACTGCCTCTGGACTAGACTTGCATGGTCCTTTGACCCAGATGTGGAGCTTGTTGTAGCTAAGACGCAGAAGAGGCTACTGTGCAAGTTAAGAGTACAACAACTATTCCTGCACACTTGAACATTTACGACCTCGGTGGATTCGTCCGGGGAAAAACCCAGCAGCCTGCAAACCTGACGACCAGTTTGCTGAAGACCGGCAGTCGTCCTCCAGTCAGTAGCAGAAGGCCTTCAGCGAAGGAACGGGAGGAGCCGTCAAGGGACAGACCCCCAGGATGCAGCGTCGCTACACCCGTCTGCTGGAGCAGAAGGACGGGGAGGATGAATGCTTCCAGATGCAGGCTAGCCAGTCAGGCTGGAGCGGTGCAGACACCAGGGCCTACAAGAGAGCGAGCTACTCCGAGAGCAAATACAGAACCTGGTGGAGATGGTCCAACAGCTCCAGGTGCCCCGTTCCCTCTGGTCCAGCCACACAGAACGCATCACTTCAGTGGCAACCTGCAGCACTGGAAGATGACGGCACTAGTGGGCAGAATGGAGAGGAGTCGGTGGACAGCCTTGAGCTACCACTACTCCGACCCCACTGCCCACTGCCTTAACCCATCAGGGAGGGGGGGGGGGGGGGGGGGGGGGGGCGGCTGTTACCACCCCCCTTTCCAGTCCGCCATGATTCCAACCAGAGAGACGTGATGCCCAAATCTCAGCCACAACTGGAAGGACTTTGAATGGATGTCATCACCAGGCCCCTCTTGGATCAGCACAATTCCAGCCATGAAAACCTGCCTTGTGTAGTGGATATATTGGGACCAACACCCAAGATTCCAGATTTCACCCACCTCAATCTGATAGAGTTCTGGAAGGGACAAACATCACCAGCTGCGAAACCTTTGCCCGAAAGTTTTGCTCACTGGTTAGAATGGCTTCTTGTTGAACAACACGTTCCCCCAGGGACTCTTGCTCCTGCACCACCGAAAGGGGGAAGATGTACTGAAGATGTACGGCCCTGACTGTAAACAGAGGAACCATTTGCTGAATAACTGCGACAATTTCAAGCAGCCGAGTACAGCTCAGAAATACACATGGATCTAGAACAACAATCTGTTGTAAATACTATGCTATTGCTGTAGGCGGGCATTCAGGGCAGCAGAATGTGGCCTGAAGATGGTCTGCAAAATGGAAGGAAAAAATTAAGTTGGGAGGAGTTGAATATACCCGGCCTGGCAGCACTCTGCAGATGGCCTAAAGCCATCTTCGGGAGCTCTCTCTGGAAACCCTGGAGAGAATACAACTCCAATCTCCAACTGGAGAAGAGGACAGGCAAGAAGGCCGGCAAGCCACTTCCATTGAGTAGTTGCCTCCTGACTCTGGGACCTGAGGTGGACAGTGCCACACAGCTTGACCTCGGAGGAGCAAGAGGTTGCCAGAGGGAGAAAAGAGCCTCAACTGAAATGCAGTTTTTTTCACTCATCACAAAACATGGATTTTGAATTTGCAAAGTATGTTGGATATGCAGTTTGTTTGACATGTCTCAACACTTGACACATGTCTCGCACACATCACACTTGCCGGGTCTTCAATTCGTTTCAATTCAATTCATTATTCACAATTCATTAATTCAATTCATCAATTCACATGTATTACTTATAACCTACATGCATTGTACTTATTACAATGGAAATTCTGCATTCACGTCAGTCACTTTTGGCTCCCACCAATGGTCAGCTGCTGTCTACATATTTAATACAGCACTGCTGAGTCTTGCTACCAAAGGTTGCATGTAAAGGATTTCCCAGACCAAAAGCTTAAAAAGTAAGGGAGTACTTTAAATTAGCGGACAACACAATTTTTGCCTGATCGCTGTGCAAAATGTCTATGGTATTTCACAGCAATGATACTGCCATGTGCAATAAACTGGAAAGGAAGCATACCGGTCTATTCTGGAAGGTGAACTGTCAGAATAAGCCAATCACCGTGGCTATCTGAATATCAATATACTAATCATCGTTGGTGGCAGTCTTCTTTGTTCTTGAGGATTTGGTTTGGATTTCAGTACGTGGACCCCCCCCCCCCCCCCCCCCCATCCCAGTGGCGTCAAACCTTTTACTCATGCTTGGCATGAACTTGAGTGTCGGCCACACGTGGAACCCTGTGGTCGGCTCGGAAGGAAATGAGCTGTCAGGTGGAAAATAAAACCCCCCATTTGCATTTTGTGCGTGTCGTTCGTTGAGCTTGTTTGGCAGCCGGTGTGATGCTGGCGTAGATCATCCAGTGATGTGGCAGCGGGAGCGTGGAGCCACACACTCCTGCAGCTCGCCTGCCTGCTCCCAGGCCCAGCCGTCAAATCAACACCACGTGTTCATTACGCTTCAGAGCATTCTCAGACGCCTACTGAGCAATTGTTTCAATTCAATTGTTTCAGGAGATTCAAAAATACTTTATTTTACAGATTTTTTTTCAACGAATGGACATGATCTGTTAGTGGGGAGTGTGAAACACGTACCTGCGCTTGAGGGCAGATGCCCCTGCTCTCCCCGCTACAGACTTCAGGAAGTCGGACCACAGCCTGTTGCTAGACACGGAGGGGTCATCAGAGGTGCCCTTTGACCCCACACAGAAACCCGAATTTGGAGTGTTGCAGGGTCCTGGACAGGCATCTCGAATGGTGTTCACAAAGAAGAAAATACAGCAAGTAAACCCCCCAACGGCACACCGAAACATCAACCCAATGACCCAAAAATAATGTATTCAGAAGAATTTGTTTTATGCTAGTAGGGGGGTGAGCCAACATTTGAATAAAGCATGTAAGTTTAGTTTTATTGAACCCTGCGATGTCTTTATTTGTCTTCATATTGAAATAAGTTTGACATCATAAAATATGCGATAAACACAAAAAGAGCTTTACATCTGTCAACCTTGTTTTATTACCATTTGGCTGTATGTCACATCTGCAAGCTCATGTTTTATTTGGCTTTTGATATGCATCTGGCCTCGCATTCAGACACATTTCCAGCAGACCTCGCCTGGGTCAGGTGTTCATCTAATACGGGGAATTTTAATGCGGTAGGGTAATGGGGTAGGGTAATACGGTGGGGTAATGGGGTAGGTTAATGCAGTAGGGTTATGGGGTAGGGTAATGGGGTAGGTTAATACAGTAGGTTAATGGGGTAGGTTAATGCGGTAGGATAATGGGGTAGGGTAATGAGGTAGGTTGATGCGGTAGGTTAATGCGGTATGATAATGGGGTAGGGTAATGCGGTAGGATAATGGGGTAGGGTAATGCAGTAGGATAATGGGGTAGGATGCGGTAGGGTAATGCAGTAGGATAATGGGGTAGGGTAATGCAGTAGGATAATGGGGTAGGTTAATGCGGTAGGGTAATGCGGTAGGGTAATGTTGTGACTTTACAGAGGGAGCCCTGTGGGAGCACCATTTTGATGCATTTTCATAAAAAATCAAGATGGCTGCTGCTGATGTGTCCGGAGATCATTTCGTCCACGCCTGTTAATAACACCCCTTGGAAAGCAAAATTTAACTGATTTCCACTCTATCTGGCTATGTCAGATTAGTGTTATGGTGGTGTGGTCAACAGCTAGGTGGGTGGAGCCATTTATGTGCAATACACCTAATCTGAATCAAATTCAGCATCCACTGCCTTGTGTCACAAGGACACGACGGCGACTGGTCGGCCACTGTCAGGCTTTGAAGCTGCTGCAGGTTCAATTTGAGAGTTGTAAAGAGCGAAAGCATTAGGAGCAAGATTTTGAAACGAAACAATCAAAAACATTACACATCCCACACTTGTGATTAGCAGGTATGATTAATTCCCCCGACCTATCAGGAAAGAAATGCAGAGATCTCAAGTATAGATTGCCTCATACAGAGGGAGGTGCAATCAACTGAAAACATATTCTCTTAACTCTTAAAGTAGCTGACAGACCATTTCTAAAGAATTACACTCAAATAATAGCTCTTATTTCTTCCCTCCAGTGCAGTTGACTGTCTTGCATGCTGGTAAAAAGTCTGCGAGAATAAGCAATCCGACATTGATTTCCGCCCAGCGCTCATGGGCACAACGTTTAGTTCTGCTTGATTGAGTCTCGTGCAGTCCCACTACATTGGACTGTTGTGCTGTGAATCCCTTTGAGGCTGTAGCCGACAAAACATCTGACGCATCTGCACTCCTTTACACTTAGTGAGTTGTTGTTGGTTCTGTCCATGTTGAGTTCTGTCTGAAGGGCTTTCAAGTTATTTAATTGAGATGACCACATGGGTCCCAGAGGGAGAGTGAATGTGAAGAAATCAAAACACAGTTTGAAGCAGGATACAAATTATGCAGTGCAACACAGTTTGGCAGGCAGGTAAATGGAGAGCAACTAATATAACGTATGCCTGTTACAATTGTAATTAAGATTACAACAATGTTTGCTCTTTATTTGTCATCCAGGACCAGATTATCTACAATGTGTGCTCTCAATGAATGTAACTCACTGGAGTCTCCACTTGGTCATTCTTCTGGTTGTCATGGTACCTGGGCATTTAAAAACCTCATGCTATAATGGTAGTTTATTCTATTGTGGAGAGAAAATGGATGATGGATGAACTGAAATCACCTAAATATATTTTTAGAATTGTTAACTTTAACTGATTTGAAAAAATGATCTAGTTCATTTTTAAGTAAGTTAGATCTTACTGCATTGAGTGAAATGTTAACAGGGTTCCCGGATGAGTGAGCATATGATCCGTAATGTCTCTCGCTCTCTCTCTCGCTCTCTCCCCGCTAAAGCCTCTCTATCTGCATGGTTGCCAGAGACCCTGAGACATCACCCCTCCAGATTGTCTGGAGGGGTGATGTATCTTCTGTATCCTTCTCATGATGCCTGTGACAAGAATCCATCTTGGATCTGAGTCAGGGGAGCACACACATATATAGGCCTATATATATATATATATGTATATGTATATGTATATGTAGTTCACGTGTGATTTGCAATCTTTTAGTTGGCCGTTGGCTTTCCCTGTCCGGAAGGCCCAAGGGGGGGCTGACCTCATCAATGGCATGAAGACGTGAGATGGAGGGACAGACGAGGGGCCGTCAGGATTCTTTACTCATGTCAAGCCTCATACAGCACAACGCATCCTTGTTTTTCTGTTGATACTCGCCGTATTGACAGGACTCACGATGCTGTGCTGTAAAATCCCAAATCAATGACTAATTATTTCATGATGAATTACAAAATGACCAAAATACCATTACTACTGACATGATGAATAACGTTCCGATTCTGCTATGCCCCCAAAAAGCAAAAAGCCAGCTGCTCATTGCCATTTGACGTCACCATGTACAAAGCCTATCGACCCTTTCCACCCTTTCCTGTTCCCTCAGTTATAATTTAATATACAGAGGTCACAAACTGAAGCTCCTTTCATTTCCTGCCTGGTGTTTCAACGGCCAGCAGAATGCCTGGCATGAGATTTGTTGTGTACGTTTATGATGTAATGATTGATGTATGTTTCTATTCATAGATTAGTTCTATTTATGTTGGTGTACTGTATGCATTATGTCCCAGGGTTACGGTGATGATTGGGAGAGGGCATGGTCATCACCATGGCACTGTTGTCCCTAATAGAAAGGCTTGTGGTCTTTTACTGTATTTTACTGTGTGTATTGTACCATTGTGGAACAATTCTGGTGACATTCAATTCTGGTGAAACCTGCCATTTCAGGAAACTTGAAATTTGAGAAAACTGCTGTTTTGCCTATTGATATTTCAATTTTGTTTTGGTTGTTTAAGAGCAACTTGCAACTGTTTGCCTTTTGTTGTTTTGCATTTTAACACTGGTGGTGACATCAGTGGCTGATGTTTCCCGGACTAACCAACGGTATGGTCGCACCAGTACCTAGTACCAACAGTACCTAGTACCAGTACCTAGTACCACCAGTGCCTAGTACCACCAGTACCTAGTACCAGTACCTAGTACCACCAGTGCCTAGTACCACCAGTACCTAGTACCACCAGTACCTAGTACCACCAGTGCCTAGTACCACCAGTACCTAGTACCAGTACCTAGTACCAGTACCTAGTACCACCAGTACCTAGTACCACAACCTAGTACCAGTACCTAGTACCACCAGTACCTAGTACTACCAGTACCTAGTACCAGCACCTAGTACCACCAGTACCTAGTACTACCAGTACCTAGTACCAAAACCTAGTACCACCAGTACCTAGTACCACCAGTACCTAGTACCAGTACCTAGTACCACCAGTACCTAGTACCACAACCTAGTACCAGTACCTAGTACCGCCAGTACCTAGTACCAGTACCTAGTACCACCAGTACCTAGTACTACCAGTACCTAGTACCAGCACCTAGTACCACCAGTACCTAGTACCAGTACCTAGTACCAGTACCTAGTACCACCAGTACCTAGTACCAGTACCTAGTACCACCAGTACCTAGTACCACCAGTACCTAGTACCACCAGCACCTAGTACCACCAGTACCTAGTACCAGTACCTAGTACCAGTACCTAGTACCACCAGTACCTAGTACCAGCACCTAGTACCAGTACCTAGTACCACCAGTACCTAGTACCACCAGTACCTAGTACCAGCACCTAGTACCAGTACCTAGTACCACCAGTACCTAGTACCAGCACCTAGTACCAGTACCTAGTACCACCAGTACCTAGTACCACCAGTACCTAGTACCAGCACCTAGTACCACCAGTACCTAGTACCAAAACCTAGTACCACCAGTACCTAGTACCACCAGTACCTAGTACCAGTACCTAGTACCACCAGTACCTAGTACCAGTACCTAGTACCAGTACCTAGTACCAGTACCTAGTACCACCAGTACCTAGTACCAGTACCTAGTACCAGAACCTAGTACCACCAGTACCTAGTACCAGAACCTAGTACCACCAGTACCTAGTACCAGTACCTTGCACGGTACAGCCTTTGCAGGCAGCACAGGGGTACGGGGGGCTTCTTTTTGGGTTTCAGTCCATTGCGTGCGTTTGGTCGTTAGTATTCATTAGATCAGGGGTCCCCAACCTTGTTTAACCCTTGTATGGTGTTCAGGAATGTGGGACCCATTTGACGTTGTAATTTTTATTTATATAAACATCTGTTGAGTATTTCAATGTAAAATTGTTTGATTGTGTTGAATTAAAAACCCAGAATGCACCGGGTCCACCAGACCCGCACACACCGGCTGAATAACAAGAATATGAACACCACACGGGTTAATACATTATTTACTTTGCTTTGCAGTGTGTGTGAACTAGCTTACTCAATCCTTAATGTAAGTGTGTTAAGCTGCTGCTCTGTAGTCCTCACACCCTGCCCCCCCCCCTGCTGGTGAGCCTGTGGTCCACCGCTGCGCCTCATGTTGACAGTACAGTGGACTCTCACTGCCATGTCGTTTTGTTCCCATGCCATTCAAATATTGATTTGATTTGATTTATATTGTCATACGTTACATTCAGAAATAAACCACTTTACCATCTAACCTCACCTTAACATGCTTGACCTGAGTGGGGATATTTTGTTATTCATGACCTTCAGTCATTCATTATTATTGATCATTTATTTGGGTGCACCTCCCGAGGGCATTCCATCTGTTAGGAGGAATCCTGGTCACATTGAGTGATTCAGGAGGCGGGTGTGAAGGTGCAGGTAATTAAGCCCTCTGCAGGAGAGACAGGAGCGGTCCTGAGTTGGCGGCAGGTGTTGTCTGTGTCAGAATGACCTGTTTGTTCTTTTAAAACGCGGTAGCTGCAGCAATGGGGGAGAGAATCAGGCCACTGCGGGGAATGTGAGAGGGATTACCACGCTTGGCTGCTACTATTTAGATATTCAGATAAACTGCAGTTTACAATGCCCATAATGACCTGGCTCTGAATTCTGGAAATGGAATGAGAGCCCCCTTCTTCCCTCTTCCATGCAGTGGGAGTCATAGGTCCACTCACCCATGCAGTGGGAGTCATAGGTCCACTCACCCATGCAGTGTGAGTCATAGGTCCACTCACCCATGCAGTGGGAGTCATAGGTCCACTCACCCATGCAGTGGGAGTCATAGGTCCACTCACCCATGCAGTGTGAGTCATAGGTCCACTCACCCATGCAGTGGGAGTCATAGGTCCACTCACCCATGCAGTGTGAGTCATAGGTCCACTCACCCATGCAGTGGGAGTCATAGGTCCACTCACCCATGCAGTGGGAGTCATAGGTTCACTCACCCATGCAGTGGGAGTCATAGGTCCACTCACCCATGCAGTGGGAGTCATAGGTTCACTCACCCATGCAGTGGGAGTCATAGGTCCACTCACCCATGCAGTGGGAGTCATAGGTTCACTCACCCATGCAGTGGGAGTCATAGGTCCACTCAGCCATGCAGTGGGAGTCATAGGTTCACTCACCCATGCAGTGGGAGTCATAGGTCCACTCACCCATGCAGTGGGAGTCATAGGTCCACTCACCCATGCAGTGGGAGTCATAGGTTCACTCACCCATGCAGTGGGAGTCATAGGTCCACTTCTGGCTGGCTCCAGCATCGGTGAGGGCGCCTCTGGTCAGTTCTTGAGTCTCCCGGAACCGGGGGGGGGAAACCAAAATCCGGTCAGATTATTTCTGAACAACCGGACCCCAACGCGATCACACTGACTTCCACCACTGTGTATGTGTGGTGTCTAGGCTGTGTAGATATATTCTGCTTATCTATATCATCTCATCTCACATATTATTGTATACATCTGGAATGCTGCATGGATACCACAATATGAATGTTTCTGAGGACATTTCATTGCACCGTTTAATCATCCAGCCGCAAATAAAGGTTAGACAGTGAATACATAGAAAAATCATTAAGGCACAGTCTCAGAGACAAATCCTGTGCAATAACCCTGTATATATAATACTGTATATATATAATACTGAACACTCACTGTACATACACATTCTAAATTATATATTTTTGGGAGGCTAAACAGTTTTTAACATATTGTCATTGTCAATATAAATCTAAGCACGCTGTATATACTGTACATTGTATACATGCATGTTATGTCACATCCACCTACCTCATGTACATAAAGTATCATTCAGTATTCCAGCATCTTTGCACTCTGCACCATTGCACTATTGCCCCTGCTACAATTTAATTGCTGTTGTTTTCATATATATATATATATATATATATATATATATATATATATATATATATATATGCATCTACATCTGTTTATAGTAGATACATGTTTGTTTTACCTTTATTTATTTTATAGTAGTTAATGTTTATGTTTAGCTCATTGTCTTGTTTGAGCTGTATGTCTAGTCCATGTCTGTACATTGAGAGCATGGAAAACCGTCAAGTCAAATTCCTTGTATGTTTGTGAACATACTTGGTGAATAAAGCTGATTTTGATTCTGATTCTGATTAAGGAGCAGGTATGGGTTATACAGTGAATACAGAGAAGAAGTCATTAAGATGCAGGTAGGGATAGACAGTGGATACAGAGACAGGTCATTAAGGAGCAGGTAGGGGTTAGACAGTACAGAGACAGGTCATTAAGGAGCAGGTAGGGTTAGACAGTGAATACAGAGACAGGTCATTAAGGAGCAGGTAGGGTTAGACAGTGGATACAGAGACAGGTCATTAAGGAGCAGGTACGTGTTAGACAGTGAATACAGAGGCAGGTCATTAAGGAGCATGTAGGGGTTAGACAGTGTATACAGAGACAGGTCATTAAGGAGCAGGTAGGGGTAAAACATTTTGCTTGTGGATTTCTGCAGAATGTTGGCCATGTTAATGTGCAAAGAGTCTGTCAGTCTATGGTTCAATATACAAGGGCAGACAGTAAGTAGCATGTAGCTGTAGCACAAGAGGTGTGTGAATATACAGACACAGACTTCTTTCTTTACTAGAATGGTTGACTGATAATGTTAATCAACTCCGTCATTCATAACATGCATGGCCTCCATTCTCCTTTGTTTCTGACATTTAAAGTGATCTTCAAAGGTTGTATCTCTCTTTTTATCTCTCTTGGTATCTCTCTCTGTATCTCGGGCATCCTGGGCGCGCTCTCGACAACCCTCCCAGCTGTCTTTCTCGTCTGGTTCTGGAGCTATCGCCATCCCTGAGAGACCAGCTATTTACAGTGATTCGTTCAAGTGCAGCTGTACTGGACTGGATCTCTCACTCATGCACTCACTCACTCACTCACTCACTCATGCACTCACTCACTCACTCACTCACTCACTCACTCACTCACTCACTCACTCACTCACTCACTCACTCACTCACTCACTCACTCACTCACTCATGCACTCACTCACTCACTCACTCACTCACTCAACCGCCTATCACCCTTTCTTTTCTTTCCTTATTTTCTTTCTTCCTTCATCCATCTATCCTTCCCTCCATCCATCTATCCTTCCATCCATCCATCTATCCTTCCTTCCCTCCATCCATCTATCCTTCTTTCCCTCCATCCATCTATCCTTCCTTCCCTGTTTCCTTCCCTCTATCCATCTATCTGTTCTCTCCATTTTCCTTCCATCCTCCTTTTTTCCATTATTGTGTTGTTCTGCGACAATAGCAAGAGCAGTGAGTCAGTTTCACTCTCTGAACCTTGCACGTTTTATTTCTGTTTCTGTTGCCTTAGGGGTGATGCATATGTTCTGGTCTGGTTCTGTCAATACTAAGCATAATGTGTGTCACTTTAACAGCCTGGGATAGAATGCCACAACCTCTATATTGATGATTACACACTCCTCATCTGAACCTATGGATATGAACCATATAATTAAGAATATAGATCATTGCAAAATTAAAGAATGGTACAACTTAAGAAATCTCAGAAGTGTACATGCAAGGGAAAAGTAAAGACAATTGGACTAAGTAACAGCAACATATAAGAACAAACATTATAATCTACTTTACTTTACTGAGTTTAATATACCACCTTCATTTAGAAGCTGCTTGTTCTAAACCCAAACGTTCTTCTGCAAGAAGAACAAAACAGGACATGGAGGTAGAGAAGTTATTTTGATTATGTAGTGTTTTCTGATGTATTATAATTCCGATTATAATAATCCGATGTATAATAATTTGGTTGCTTGCTCAAATCTGTGGAACTGTCATTTTTGTTTTGTTTTGAGGTCAGGGAACTGTAAACACACCTGATAACTTAATCACTCACAAAAAAGGTCCATATCTTCTGCATTGGAGACAAGGCTGATGTTACTTGATTTGTATTTTGAACTTTGGCCACTCTGCCTTGGTTGAGGAACACACAGGCTACAGACAGCTTTGAAGTCCTCAAGGGAACATTATGCAATAAAGCCTAAGGTTTTATGGATGTGTTGTAATGAGGGAGCCAATGGGATTCACAATGCATTCAGATCTTCTGTCGGCTGCTCTGAGTAAGTAAGAAATCCAATAATTTAAGTATGATATTGGGCTGAACGCGAAGCTCATCAGACAATAAGCAGTTCAAAAGAACCAATCTTTTGACAATTTTCATTGATTTTTTTTCTGGAAGCAAAGACAGCTTTTCGGGGCAGGTGGCATAATTAAAAAAAATACAGAGTAAAACTAGCAGTACAATTACCAATTCATATCCAAAGCTTGCTTTTATATCCAAAATGGAGGAAAGTGTGTCTATTATACTGTTTACCTGCTTACTTTTTCATCTGACTGATAAATTCTGACTGATAAATTCAGGCTTTCAAATTCACCACTGTTGTGTTGAGACTGGCCTTTTAAAATTCTGTGTTGAACGCCCACTGGTTTCTCTTTGTCTTTTAACACAATTGGCCAGAACACCATCAATAAATCAGAGGGTTGGAATCACCCTGAAGTTAAACTACTTCAGGTATTACCATTTGAGATCAGATCCCTGTCCACTTGGGTATTACGGATCCCAGACTCAGTTCTGGGATCAGTACCATTCTACATGCTTCTTCTTGGTAGTATCAAGGACAATGTTCAGTTTATATGGAGATAATCAAAATCAGTGACAAGGCACTAAAACAGAGAGTCTCCAACCTGTTTTCCTCTGAGAGCTACTTTTACTAAATGAAAATGACCGAGAGCTACTCATGTTTCATAACATTTATTCTCTTAGCTTAAACAATAAGCTTTTGCCTGAACATTTACTAAATGGATATAATTAACCCTTTGGTGAGCTACTCGGAGAGGATTGAGGAGAGTGACATGTCAGGGACCCCTGCTCTAAAGTCTCTAAAATCAAATGCTAGATGTCATGCAACTTTATTCTGTTCTATAAAGCTAAACCAGGCG
>JAXIVH010000048.1:1170230-1210230 GCA_036785325.1 Urophycis tenuis | reverse complement strand
TGCCTTCACTTCCTACAAAACAGTACTATTATGGTGTTTTGGTAACATCAACAGAGCTGTGTGTGTGTGTGTGTGTGTGTGTGTGTGTGTGTGCGGGTGTGCATGTGTGTGTGTCTGTGTGTGTGAAAGAGGAGGGACAGACCAGTAACAGGAGATGGAAAGGGTAAAGCAGAAGGAGATGGAAAGAGAGACCGTGTTGGCAGGAAGGCGAAAACCGATGTGTTGCGCTATTTATGAGGGTGATGTGTGTGGGTCAATATGTGTGTGTGTGTATTAATGCACCTCGAACCACATGGTGTTATCCAGGAGGAGACCGGACCAGGAGGTGAGCATTGGAGGTTTCATCTGGCGCAGCTGTCCATCGATTTTCCATCACAGTAGCTTGAGAGGCTGTAACAAGCCTCTTTGCTTGTTACAGTCGCTCGACTTGTTACAGCCTCCCTGCTTCCTTCACAGTAGCTTGTTACAGCCTCTCTGCTTCCTTCACAGTAGCGTGTTACAGCCTCTCTGCTTCCTTCACAGTAGCTTGTTACAGCCTCTCTGCTTCCTTCACAGAAGCTTGTTACAGCCTCTCTGCTTCCTTCACAGAAGCTTGTTACGGCCTCTCTGCTTCCTTCACAGTAGCTTGTTACAGCCTCCCTGCTTCCTTCACAGTAGCTTGTTACAGCCTCTCTGCTTCCTTCACAGTAGCTTGTTACAGCCTCTCTGCTTCCTTCACAGTAGCTTGTTACAGCCTCTCTGCTTCCTTCACAGAAGCTTGTTACAGCCTCTCTGCTTCCTTCACAGTAGCTTGTTACAGCCTCTCTGCTTCCTTCACAGTAGCTTGTTACAGCCTCTCTGCTTCCTTCACAGTAGCTTGTTACAGCCTCTCTGCTTCCTTCACAGTAGCTTGTTACAGCTTCCCTGCTTCCTTCACAGAAGCTTGTTACAGCCTCTCTGCTTCCTTCACAGTAGCTTGTTACAGCCTCTCTGCTTCCTTCACAGTAGCTTGTTACAGCCTCTCTGCTTCCTTCACAGTAGCTTGTTACAGCTTCCCTGCTTCCTTCACAGAAGCTTGTTACAGCCTCCCTGCTTCCTTCACAGAAGCTTGTTACAGCCTCTGATTCCCTCCAACCTCTTCCTCCATCCACACAAACACAAACACACACACGCAACACCCACATGCACACATGCAGACACAGGCACTCACACACATGCATAGACACACCCATACACCCATACAGACACGTGCACGCGTGCACACACACCAACAGACATTTGATGGAGAGTGATTGGCAGTCCAGCTATGTCTCTCCCCCAGCTTCCGTACACACAGCAGAGCGTGGCAGGGGGCTGTGTGTGGTGTGTGTGTGTGTGTGTGGTGCGTGTGTGTGTGTGGGGCTGTGTGTGGTGTGTGTGTGTGTGTGCGTGTGTGGGGCTGTGTGTGTTGTGTGTGTGTGTGGGGCTGTGTGGTGTGTGTGGGGCTGTGTGTGGTGTGTGTGTGTGTGGGGCTGTGTGTGTTGTGTGTGTGTGTGGGGCTGTGTGTTGTGTGTGTGTGTGGGGCTGTGTGGTGTGTGTGTGTGGGACTGTGTGTGTGCGTGGGGCTGTGTGTTGTGTGTGTGTGTGGGGCTGTGTGGTGTGTGTGTGTGGGACTGTGTGTGTGCGTGGGGCTGTGTGGTGTGTGTGTGTGGGGCTGTGTTGTTTGTGTGTGTGGGGCTGTGTGGTGTGTGTGTGGGGCTGTGTGGTGTGTGTGTGTGGGACTGTGTGTGTGCGTGGGGCTGTGTGTTGTGTGTGTGTGTGGGGCTGTGTGGTGTGTGTGTGTGGTGTGTGTGTGTGTGTGGGGGGCTGTGTGTGGTGTGTGTGTGTGTGTGTGTGTGTGTGTGTGTGTGTGTGTGTGGGGGGGGGGCTGTGTGTGGTGTGTGTGTGTGTGTGTGTGTGGGGCTGTGTGTGGTGTGTGTGTGTGTGTGTGTGTGTGGGGGGGGGGGGGGGGGGGGGGGGGGGCTGTGTGTGGTGTGTGTGTGTGGGGCTGTGTGGTGTGTGTGTGTGTGTGGGGGGGGCTGTGTGGTGTGTGTGTGTGTGTGTGTGTGTGTGGGGCTGTGTGGTGTGTGTGTGTGTGTGTGTGTGTGTGTGTGTGTGTGTGTGTGTGTGTGTGTATGTGTGTGTGTGTGTGTGTGTGTGTGTGTGTGTGGTGTGTATGTGTTGCGACCAGAGCAACCGGCTCGCTTTGAGCAAAGGGGGCCCGCTCCCCTCCTCCAGCGCGTGATTCACTCCGACAGACCAATTGTAAAGCCCAT
The DNA here is from genome assembly GCA_036785325.1 of Urophycis tenuis. Classification (NCBI taxonomy): domain Eukaryota; kingdom Metazoa; phylum Chordata; class Actinopteri; order Gadiformes; family Phycidae; genus Urophycis; species Urophycis tenuis. The sequence continues at coordinate 1,207,957 of JAXIVH010000048.1, read as the reverse complement.
GTCTTCGTTAGCATGGCTGACAGTAGCACAGCACTCTATGGGGAAGGAGAGGCAGATTGATACTGCTGGTTAGTGTTAGCCAGCGCCCAGTTACCAGCTCAGTGTTTCATTTCATAGCCGTCAATCGCCGTGCTTTGAGTTCTAACTCAAAGCACGGCGATTGACGTAAACAATTGACGTGGTTGACGTGGAACAAAAAGGCGAATGAATACTGCTGGCATTGGAACCTGATTAGAAAGCATAAATATTGAGACAGAACTGTGATTTCTAGTAATTATGAGTCAACAAATGTATTGACTGATATTTATATGCATGTAGCACACCGATATGTGTATATATTCTTGTCAATATGTTTCTGTAAGTAAAATGTTGTAGTATTTGAGGATTGGTGTGAACAACATATTTTACATTTCCTTGGTTGGAGTGCGTGTTGCCCTTCATTGAGTGTCTTGTTTTATTTTCAAGAGCAATCACGTCAGAGATTAGATTTGTTTATACCATCTCTTTAATTCATGGTGGTTTCAGTAATCCCATGTTGACTAAGGGTCTAAGTACTCTTAATTACCTCATGATGAATATAATCTTTATGACTTTCAGATAGGACAGCAGGATTCATTCATTACTGTCCCCTGTTGGTCGACAGAGGACAGTAATGATCGCTGACTGACAGCACAATGGCTCAATGCTCAACCAACAGCTGCAGAATGATGATGCTGATCGGTGCGTTTCATTAGGAAATCCATTGCAGATATATGGAATTTCATGAATCTTTCTGGTTGCAATTGTTACGCACCCTGCAATTTTACATATTTATTTATGTATGTATGTATTTTTACCATGCACTTATTTACCGCAATTAATTAAGGAAATCATCCGTAAACTCTGAAACATGAATAGCATGTCAAGTAGAGTGTCTGTGCCCTTTCCTCCGTGTGGTCCTTTAGGTCCCATGGGTCTCTGGTGCACGTGGAGCCCTTCAAGCCCTCAGAGAAAGGAGTACAGATGTACGGTTGCCCCTCTGACACTGGAAAAAAATGGTTGGCTCAAAGCATCAGGAGCAATCTTAATATAAACTAAGATAACAACGACAAAACATGTCAGAGGTAATTATCACCGTATTTGCATTTTTTCATTAAAAAACACAAAATAATCGGGAGCCTGGGAGATAAGGGGAGGCTATTAAAGATAAGGAACAGGAAAAGGCTTGCAAAATACAGGGCGCTGAGGCTCCTTAGGCTCAGAGGAAGGGTGCTGTTTTATTGCAGAGTATTCAGGCTCCATTGAATCCCCCTGTGGAGTGAGAAAAAGACAAAGGAGAAAAGCTTCGGCACACCTACACAAGCTTGGATGTGAAATTATGAATTTTCCGTCCTAATTAAGTTACTAATATACACTACAGTAATAAAATACATCTTTACTATGATTACTTATATAATACAGTAGTATGATACTCTTAGTATTTAGTATGATTCCCCGTTTAGTATAGTATGAGTCGTTTATGTTTTGTTATTTCAAAACTTATTATTCATTATTTCAAAAACTTCTGCTTATTTGAACTAACCATGTGTTTTCAATCTCATTTAGATCCTCTAACTTCTATCTCCCTCTGCTATCAATCCAAAATCAACTGAACTGCAAAATAATAATATTGTAATAGTCAACAGAATCACAAAGCCTAAAAACAGTCCACCAATAAGTTATGTTTTTGTTGACGGTTCGGAGGTCTAAAATATGTACTCTAAATCCATATCAAACGTAATGCATCATAAAAAACACACTCTTCCTTATTATTGTGTAAGGTGTCTTTGTAGTTTATATCCTCCTTCAGCTCCTCGGGCCACCACTCTGCAATCACACAACGTTATGGTTAATTAATGTAGAAGCCTTTTTCTTGACGTTGGATGAAATGGCATTAGGCGCCATTTACAATTAACATGTTTGCTAACTTTATCCAGTATCCAGTAGCGTTAGGCTAATCTGTTACCTTAACATTCTCTAAACCTAGGACAACCATTTACATGCTTTGATGCACAGTCATTCATATGTGCTGATAATATACAAACTGAGCATTTAAACGTGGACCTCCACGATCCGACATTGCTGCAAAAAAGCTAAGCTGCTTTATCAATATCAATGAGTGAGCTGAGGTTAATTGGTTTATTTCTTTATTTTTCTCTGATGATTTGTAAACCACCAGCGATAGAAATGCTATGTATGTAATGTTTAGAGATTATAGCAGATTAGTATGTTTCATGATGTTTATGTAGCTCTGATTAGTATGATTAAGTATTATACATTTTTACTAGATGTACTGAAGATTTATCTGATTTATTTGAATGTGATGTAATAACTATTAGCAAATCATTGATTTATTTGAATTTGTTGATAATCATGGCATTAGTCTAATATTGTTTGTTTATTTTCTCTTTTTCTATTTATGGTTTGTATTGGAAGGTTATTAACCTGACAAACTCCTGAAATTCCAACTGAATGAGCTATCCTTGTATGGAAAACCAGGTATGAACTCAAAATAACAATAACATTATAACAATAATAAATAACAACGCAAAAAGATTTATAAAAAGGAGTTGAGTTGTTTTTCATTGCATCCTCTGTTGTTCTCTAAGCCATTTTCAAGTTTAGGCAGACATTGAGGCGGAAATGCCTGGGGAACTCTACAGTTGATAACCACCAGAGCAGTGTGAATTTGAGGATGAAAGGCCTCAGAAGTCCAGAGGAGAGTTTTTAATGCAGAGAAGAAAAGCTGTGTAAGTCCATAAGGTCCAAATGAGAAATATGTCCTGGGGACAACTCAAGGCTAGCTTCTTCTCGTCTTTGCAGACTGCAAATACAGGGGTAGTCCTATGGATCAGCTGAATTCAAGAAAATCCAACTCCTGGACAATGTAGATAGCAAGATTTCACAGGGCATCAGGAGTCATTGAGAATCGGTAGGGAAATAAGTCAACCATTGCCATAGAAATACCGGAAGAGCTAGAGAAAATACTTCCTGTAAAGGGAAAACAGCCAAGGAAAGTCATGGACCTTATACAGTCTGTAGAAAAAGCCCTGGCAGATCTCACAGAGCTGGGCCATTCTGGTGCAATGAAGAACCCACTAACCCACCTGTAATCAACTCTATCGAGAGCAATTACCAGACTTTGTGAAAAGACACTGGCTAGTCTTCATGGTTAATCCTAGCAGTGTCATTTCAGACAGCCATTTTGACATGCTCCTGAAAAACCAGGAAGATATTATTGAAAGACTAGAATAGCAAAGCATTGGGGAGAAGATGGAGAGAAAGTAAAGAAAAAAGTATTTAGAGGGAAATGGCCTGTGAGAACTTCCTCTCCTCATGGCACTGATGAGGAGGTCTCTGCAAATGTAGGGCAGAAGATGGGGACTTTGGTGGATTTTGCGTCAGACACAAACTACATTACCTTTAAGGCTGAGGTTACGAAATGAGAAGATAGTTAGTTGTGCAAGGGGTAGATGGGATGACTATAAAGAACACTTAGAGATATCTCCTCAGTCAGAGTCAAGACTCTTAAAGGAACAGAGAGGGCTCATAGGCTTGAGACTGAGATTGCCAAAGTGCAAGGGCCAAGTTATTGGACCAGAGAAGTTACAGAAATTCTTCGCAGAGGTCAAACTCAAAGAATTGAAGAGGCCGAATGAGCTTGAACTTCTCATCAGCCACAGAGACGAAAGACAAAGGATGAAAGTTGTGGGAAATCTTGTCTTGTGGGAGAGTCCATTGGGATAGACAATGGGTGGAGCACATCCCAACCTGTTTGAAGAGATAGAGGTGGCAGCGCACAAGTCCAGGACACATTTAATTTGCTCATTGAGAACAGCTGCATGAGTAGATTGCCAGGGGCCATGCGACTGAGGCTGCCCAGCAGCAACAGGAAGACATTCCTGAAGTGATGCTAACAGCTGCTACTATCAGTGAATTCCTGGAGTGGGGGAAGTGGGACACCATATGAATTTCCTGCAATCCGAGGTATTTGGGATGCTAATGACGATAGGTGAATATGCAATCACAAGGGTCGACATCGGACACATAGCAGCAGGTTACATAGCAGCGGTAGAGGGAAACAGTGAGACTGGTAATCTTTGCTCATTTGGAAGAGAATTGCAGAGTCCATGAAGAGGATAGTTATGAAGACAATCTCTTAACTTTCCACAATAGCCTGAAGTAACTGGACAAAATCAGATAATCTCCTCAGTTGAAGATATTCTGAGGGCTGGAGGCCCCTTTCTCAAACCATAAGTCCAATCAGGGCAAAGTTGGAGGCACAGAACCGCAGCAGAAGTCCATCAGTGTGGAGAAAGGTCAAACCTTAATCCTTCAAAACCAAACAAGGCACCGGGTGCCATGTTGACGAAGACAAGTTCTACATGATGGCCTCAATCATCCATCCATCCATCCATTATCGTGACCGCTTATCCTCAACGAGGGTCGCGGGGGGGCTGGAGCCAATCCCAGCTGCAACGGGCGAGAGGCGGGGTACACCCTGGACAGGTCGCCAGCCTATCACAGGGCTAACATATATAGACATACAACCATTCACACTCACATACACACCTATGGTCAATTTAGAGACACCAATTAATCCCCAACCTGCATGTTTTTGGTCTGTGGGAGGAAGCCGGAGTACCCAGAGAGAACCCACGCAAGCACGGGGAGAACATGCAAACTCCACACAGAAAGGTCCCGGGTCCCAGGTGGATTCGAACCCAGAACCCTCTTGCTGTGAGGCAACAGTGCTAACCACTGCTGGCCTCAATCAACTTTTCCAAAAGAAAAAAGATGAGCGTAAGCATGGATCTTCTCAAAGAGGAGGTGAGACCTGAGATGCCCAACCCATTGACTAGAAGTGAGATGCTAAGCTAAGTAGCTGGACTTTATAACCCAATCAGCTTATTAACACCTGCCAAACAGAACTCAGTCTGTGGGAATGTTTTTTGCTGCATGGCTTCAAGAGCCATACACACTGATGTTGTTGGTGACCTGCCATCCGAAGAACTCCTGTTTGCCTATAAGAGATTCACTTTGCTGAGGGGACACCCCAGTAATCTGTGGTCAAATCCAGGCAGAAGTTTTGTGGGTGTCAAACCTGCTCTCAAGAACAACTTTTAAAACAACTGAACATGTTGTTTCTAAACTTGTATCAGAAGCTGCCTAGCATGGAACAGAGTGGTTTTTTAAGATCCACTTTGCATACTCTTTCCAGAGGAATGGGGCAGGAGAGGCTGCTGTCCGAATAGTGAAGCAGGCCCTGAGCAACGTTGGTGTAGATGGGGTTTACATGTGGGGCTCCTCACTGCAACCAACCTGACAAATGAGAGACTTATAGATACCAGGACTCAAAGCCGCAAAGAATGTGTGGAGTACATCAGTCCAAACCCCCTTTTACTAGGGCAGGCCAGTGCAAAACGGGACCCTGGGGATTTTCCCTTTGAAGCTCATACAAGATACTCCAAGGTATTTATAGACATACAGTAGGTCAGAAAACTGTTAAAGTGCTGCCAGTTGGCTGGTCCTAATCAGCTGGTCCTAATCTGCTCCCTGGTGTGCAAAGCAAGTGGCACTCCAGGGAGAGAAATGTTGCAGTGAGAGATGCAGTCTGGCTGGCTGATCATAATGCTCTGAAAGGTCAGTAGAACTTGGCCAGAGGAGACTGTCAATGCTGACAGGTAAGGCATCGTGAGAGATGTACATTTGAGAACCTTTCCCACTTACCCTTTCCCAGTCATGATGCCAATCAAGGAAGGGGCCACAGACACAAGCAGTAAAGGAACTAAGAGACATCATCGTCATGTAAGATCCCTGCCACAGTTCTTCATAGGGATGTCAGACATTTGGTTACTGTTTTCTCTTTTTCTTCTCATGGTTTGTATTGAAAGGTCATCAACCTGACAAACTCACAAAACTCCAGCTGAATGAACTGTCCTTGTATGGAAAACCAGCTGTTTTTAAGTTTTTTTTTTTAAAGTTTTTAATAAAAAAAATTGTAATAGATACAAAGAAAGAATATTTACAAAAATGAATTGTTCATTGCATCCTCTGTTGTTCTCTAAGCCATTTTCAAGTTTAGGCATCTGACTCAAGACATTGAGGCAGAAAAGCCCAGATAACTTGACACTCATTGTACTGACTAGTTTCATTAGCAATTCAACATCAATTCATCATTCAAGCCCTCTAGGACATTTCCTGTCTCGTGTGTCAGATGCTATTTTACTTAACGTCAAATAAAATATGCTGGGTTTATAGACAACATCAAAAATGCCAAACCAGGTTAGTTGTAATTTTATCTGTAATGTATAACATGGATACTATATTTGTCTAATAAGAGGCTAAAACTGCATAAGTAAATCCTGAACATGTACAGTATGTCCAACTTATGGACGCAATTATTTGTCGTCCATATGCCGACGGCTGACTCATTGCCTCTCCATAGAGTGGAGAGGCAATACTCGTCTTAGTAATGACACAGATTTAGATATGGCATATAATGTAGGCTAGAGCTTAATGAATTTACTGGGATTTCTCACCATATTCTATTCCATTTCAGAAAGAGAATTAGGGTCGTGTTAGGGTTGAATATTTTCCCAGAATGTTACCATTTGTCAGTTGCTGGAAAAAACATCACTTTCCTTCCGAGCAGAGCAAGATTTCAGCTGATATGTTCTGATGTCACTTCCCTCATCTGACTTCAATCAACTGATGCAGCTTTGGCCCTAATGAGGGCTTCCATGTTTTGGATGACTAACAGGTTGTTCTCTGTCAGATAGCTATATATCAGTTATGAGTCAACTAAAGAGGATTTCAAAGAAAGCATTAAACCTAATACAGTAGATGTTTTCCATCCACATTTCCATCCACCTGTTTTAAATGCGCATTTTTGATTTGTGCATAAAAAGTGGTAGTTAAATGGAAAAGTAAATTGCAATTGAAACAGATGCAGCAAATAAACATGAAAACATTTCTTCTTTACTATGTTAAGAATTCCTGTGACTTAAATGTCACTCAAACATCCACTTGTAAGCACACCGTCTGCAAGGGGAGTCTTCCAGAGCCACATCATTCCCCCCTTTGAAGCTGAACGACTCACATAATGGAAGGTAAACAAAAGGTACAGCGTAGGACAGGATTAGACCGGAACATACAACTTAATATTCTTCATAATCAAATACAAAGTACAAAAATATTTGTATGAAAACACATTGTGTTTATTAATCTTCAAGCTGCTCAAAATGTTATCTATAAAGGCAATAAGCCACACTTGTGACAATAGGCAATACTTGTGACAATTTGTGATTATTTGGTCAGTGCACATAAGTAACATGTTCCTGTGTGTCACAAATGTAAAACTGAACAGTAAAATAAATTAGTTAATATCAAAAATAAGTTAGCATCAGTTAACATATGCCAGGAATGCTCCTCTAAACGGCCACGGAGTTCACCCTGCCCTGGCAGGAGGGATCCTGTCCTGATCCAGTCTTACAAGGAGGTGGACTCTTCTTAGTTTTGCTGGTTGTGTCCGTGTTGCGCTCAGCGTTGATGGTGTTTGGAGTCTCACAATGAGGTGGCTCTGGATCAGAGGTCATGGTGGGGACATCCAGGCACGTAGAATACGGTGGGGACGGTGGGGACGCGTACCTACCAGTTTTCGTCATGAGTCATTTTGTACCCACCACTTTTTATGAAAGAATCCCCCGTGTGGGACTCGCACCGGTGTCTTTCACCACTACGTCAGTAAATGCAGTCTGAGTTACGTCAAGCTCGACGAAGAGAGAAGAACTCTACTCTTACAAATCGCTTTAGTATGAAAGGGTCACAAGTGGACTATCCACGCGGTCATGAGCGGAGTGGTAGTGGTATGACAAGATGCCATAGTGCGTTGAGTAATGGTGCTCCCTGACTCATCCCAAAAACAACAGTCAACAAAGTGAACGTAATGAAACAGTGAAATGCAACCCAACATGTCCTGAACATTCGCCTCCAAACCCTATCTAATAGCAATAACATGTAATGACACAGAATGCCAGAATGTCGCAATGCATTCTGGGAAACACTCCCCCAACACGTTACAATATCCACGATTTCCTCAGGCAAGTACAAGTTGAACTGATAATACAAGAAAACAAAAGCATTAACCTAATTTACACAAAATAGAAACAACATTTAATTTGATTTGTGTCCGATGACGAGAGAGAGACGGAGAGAGAGCTAGCACTTTGGTAGAGAGACATAGAGTAACAATAAAAGAGAGCGAGCGCCGGTCTCGATAAAGCCGTTAATTAGAGAAATGAAACGTTATTTCCCGATTGTTTCACAGCGGTTACATTCAGCAGGTAGACACGGCCATGAACTGCACCCATCTGAATCACATTATCCAATGAAAAGTATTAGAGCTCTGTGCGTGATCATTGTCAAGAAATCGCGCGCGTGTGTGTGTGTGTGTGTGTGTGTGTGCGTGCGTGCGTGCGTGCGTGTGTGTGTGTGTGTGTGTGTGTGTGTGTGTCTGTGTGTGCGTGTACGTGTGTGTGTGTGTGTGTCATCATCACATTTGTGTATACATTTTTAATAATTAACATGACCTGCGCGAAAGGGGAAAAAAATTAATGCGCGTCATTGTACCCAGCACTTCTGAAAATGCACTTCCGAATGCGTCTCTGTCCCCAGCACATTTCAAACCAAACCTACGCCCATGGGGACATCATTGGTGGGATGAGAGTCGTCAGGGGTGGCAAACCCCTGGAGGTTCTGTTGGATCTGTCTGGAACCGCCATGGTTCTGGTGCTGGCCTGTGGTATTTGATGCGTAGTGTGGTTGTGTGTGGTCCTTCGTCTTGCGTATAGGCTCCTTTCTTCATTCACATGTTTTGTTCAACGGGACAGAGCTCAATCAGCTAGGCTGTGTGGTCCAAATGTCTCCGGCATCTGGGTAAATCGTTCCCTATTATTGGGCTGGGTGCTGCTCTGAATGTATAGTGTATACTGTATTTAACTGCATCATAGACAGTTCTGGGTCCAGAGCTGTTGTTATGTGCGTGAGGGTGGGATATGAGTCAAAATAGGTCTGTTGAATGTAATCTTCACTGCCTATACTCCAACTTGTGGAGAATATTAGCCCAAAGTAAACAGTAAATAACAAATAAAAATAGCATGTATATTGATAAAGCTATACCTCAATGAAACACAGATTAGCTTTATCGAGATGACAAACTTAGCCAAAAGCCAGTCAGTCTGTCTCTTGTCAGAGACTGAAGGGTGACAGGGGAAGGGAATTCTTCACCGCTTAGCTTACCCTTTCCCAGCTGGTCGAGCACCTTTAAGTGAATACCTCCTAATGTCTTTAGGCACGCACTGACCAAACATCCACATATATCATTAGAAATGTGTGCAGTTCTGAAATAACAGAGTGGACATGGAAATTAATAGAGATCAATTAAAGGTTGACTGTAATTCACTTAGAAACTTAATGAGTCAGTTGAACTTAAGTAGTTTGCCTGTTTGTTTTGCTCCAACGTGTCGGCAACCAAGTGGTGATGTATCACCAGCAGCCTACATTGTAAACAAGATATTATAGTACCCTGCGGAGACCACAGAGGTAATGATGGGAGGTGGGGTCGAGTTCTCTCTAGGGCCTGAATGCCTGTTCACACTGTCTACCTGCCTCTGTTAACAATGTATATGCAATCCGGCCAACAGTTAAATCGAACGCAACTAGACTTAGATTTGTCTGTGAAGACGTTTCGCCTCTTATCCAAGCGGCTTCATCAGTTCGTAACGCATCAGTCTAACTAGTCCGCACTAGTCTGACCGACAGTGGAGTTAGACCCAGGTATTTAACCTCAGTGGAAGTGTCCACCCACCAAACTCCTAAAACAATAGATCATTAGTGTAGCTTCACCTGACCATTGTTTGGGGCCTGTGAGTCATCTTGGTGGAAGATGATCATTAGGGGTGGGTGGGGCCACTGGAGAACGACAGTCGTTAGGTATGATGTGCAGTTACCAGTGAACGACAGTCGTTAGGTATGATGTGCAGTTACCAGTGAACGACAGTCGTTCTGTTCCATAGAGCCACTTGAGGTTTGTTTTGGGCAGCCTTTGTTGTTCACCCTCCTGGGAATGGCTGAAAGTGCAGCATTGTAGATGGGGGATAACTGATGTCTCAGACCCCCTCCCCTGTTGAGAGATGGCTTTTCCACTTTGACATAGATGGCTTCTTTTACCCGTCTTTCAAACCATCTGTCCTCTCTGTCCAGGATTTTGACATTGCTGTCCTCAAAGGAGTGAGCCTTTTCCTTTAGGTGTAAATAGACAGCTGATACTGGACCTGAGGAGTTTTCCCTTCTGTGTTGGGCCATGCGCTTGTTTAGAGGTTGTTTAGTTACTAAACTAAACTTAACAACCTCTAAACGTCTTCACAGACAAATCTGAGTCCAGCTGCGTTCGATTTAACTGTTGGCCGGATTAAACATGACCTGGATGAATGAGAACATTCATAGCCTTATGTATATGCAATGTTTTGCACTGCAAGAGATCACAGTGCCAACAGTGCTCTATTCAAATGTACCAACCCACCTTCACCTAATAAAATACATAATATATGTTTGAGACCAAATCAAATGACTAGTTATGTGTTAGTAGTCACATATTAATGTATAATAAACCATAGAGTGGTCACAATTAAAGACTAAAATGTGAAAATCTAATTATGACTTATGACTGATTATTTGGTCATTAGAAACAATTGTAATGGAACAGTTATTGTAATTGAATTAAACTACAGTAAAAACAACATTCTTATCACCATATTTTCATGTGAATATACTGTGTATCCTGCAAATCTAGGTATGGGAATAACCGTTCTTATGTCAGTGGTCCTGGCATACACTAGAACATGGGTTTACACCCACAACGAGTCTCACAGGCCTGTTTTCCTTGTCTAGCTTTTTTTGAATCCCCACCTCATTATAGATAACATTAACATTTAGTTTTTTGTTAATTTAATATTGAATTTGAATTTCCCCACAGGGATCAATAAAGTATCTATCTATGATATTTTGTTTAATTTCCCTACTCGTATTTACTGTTATTTTGATTATTATCCCGAAATGATTGTAGACCCTTTAATATAAGGTCTATCACTCCCTCATATTATTTTGTCTTTTCTCTAGTCTAATTAAAGAAATTCCTTGCCTTAATGCTTTTGTCCAGCAGCCCAGTGTTCAATTATGGGTGCTAAGAACCCAACCAGTGTCTAGTATGGCAATATACACAAAACACACAGACGGACAGACAGACAGACGGGTCTAACGAGCTAGCTCTATACACAAGACTATTGTTGTCTACCTTTAAGAAGAACCTGTTGGTTGTACTTAATGGACCTCTGCTCATTCTCCTCATCCATGGCTTCCCTGACCACAAATATGTTGAGGATAAATGAACCAAGGGCCTCTTGGACGTCTGCAGCATGTTGATCATCAACAACCTGTGAAATACACCAGAGAGAATAATAGCACACTTATTGTATACTGGGGAGGATGCATATAGCTCTGTTTCCTCCCCCGCCGCACGGAAGATCAGACTGGCATTATGTGGTTGCTTTGTTCGTTTTGAGAGGTGTTGTGGCTTAGTAAGGTCATCTGTGGGTAGTAAATTCAACAGCTATTGTTGGAGAAATAATCGTTTTGTCATTAAATTAAGCATTGCAGATGTATAAAATATATAATATATTTGGTAGGTAAGAATGTGGTCTGTTATTAACTAGATCATTCTTTGAACTGTGAAAGTTTACAACAGGTTTGATGAGAAAGCATCTAAACTGTGACTGTAAAGCTGCAACTGAAATACATCTAACTATGACTACCATTACATCACAGCTTCTCTTAGTGTTACTCATTGTTGCTCTTCTACAAAAATGTGAAATATGAGATTATGCAGCACCCGATGTGCCAGTTAAGCCCTTGTTGGCTAATTAAACACAGCACATGGTTTGCGCTCCGTTCAGTTACTTCCAGCATATGCCACACTTAACAGCCCCTCTGAAAAGGGAGCGCTCAATACTCCACAGGTAATCAGGTAGCTTTTCTTCTCTCAGCTGACCCCGCCCCCCCCCCCCCCCCCCCCCCCCCCCCCCACAGGTAATGCAGTCAGAAAAGTTCTGAGCTGCTTAGTTTTGGCATGCACCAGGCTGAACAGCGAGGGCTACCTCCAGCTATAACACACAAGTCAGTCTCACTGGTGCACTTGGAAGGTGGTACAGGTACATCAGTTTTTAAAGTAGTTGTAATTGGGATTGACTCACCCAAATGTTTGATTAAATCAGAATCATCAAGCACACAGTCATGTTTCCTGGAATGCATACAATTGCAGGTATTCAATGCATGCAAAACCAGGAACCATTCAACAAACAACTGAACACATCTTGGTGTTCATCTTTAAAGGCCGTGGTGCAGGTTAAACACCACTTTCGATTAATGGGTACATAAAGCACTTAAGATATGTATATAAAGTTAGAAATGTCCAAAATAGTGTTAAAGTCCAGTTTTTTGTAGTTTTTGGTAGTAACGGTTATTTTTAATGCAACTCGGCGATGACGTCACGTCAGGGAGACGTGGTGGAAGGTAGCCTCAGCCTTGTACTAGAACTATGGCGTCTAACTGGGATGAGGAAGAGGTGGCAAGACCCACAATTAACATCTATGATGGCCATATCAACTTCGCTACCATAAAGTTTTTGTCCGTGTTTTGTTTTACCGTCGTGTCACTGTTTTGAACGCAAGAATCACACGCAATATGTTTGGACTTATGTGGTTAGTTATATGGAGTGGATTTATTCGCATGAAGCTACAAGGCTTTGGAGTGTCTGACCCAGCAGCAGTCGTCTCCTACAGCATCGGTGAGGTCGGCAGGTCGGACCATAACCTGGTGCTCCTGTCATCCAAATCCACCACCTTGGTCCGTAGACAGCCTATATCTTGCCTACTGCCTACAGCCTACTTGCACTATTTGATCTATCTTGCATTTTGCACCACAAACTGCTATCTAGGACACTAGTATGCATACGGGTCCTCTCGTCACCGACCTGACTTAAGAGCGCGTATTTAATCTAATCTATTGTTTTCTTATTGTGTATAGAATTTAGCCAGGCTCTTTACTGCTCATCTATCCCCTGCACTGCTGGTCTCTGCGAATTTCTCCTACGGGGGATTAATAAAGAAATATCTTATCTTATCTTATCTTATCAACAAAGTCAGTGCGTGTATGGTCTAAGGAGGCATGCGAGGACTTACAGGAGTGTTTGGAGTGTATGGACTGGTCTGTGTTTTATGAGGAAGACCCCAATGGGGCTGATGTTGTGGCTGATCGTTTTACTGACTAATTTCTAATTTCTGATAGTCAGTTAATTTCTGCACTGACTATCATCCCTTGTAAAACGATCAAAGTATTCATTTATCTAAGTTTATAATTACACGTGTGAATAGCTATTATTTTGTCTCCTTTTCCTATTAGCATACTGTGTTGATCCACGCCGCCTTGCTACAGAATCCAACGTATTGTGTTTTGTCACAGGTTGATAAAGTGACAAACTGGCCCCACGTCTCCTGCATTTTATTGAGACACAACGCAGACGAGTTTGTTACACTATGCTATCTCTCAGTCTATCTATCTATCTCTATCTATATATTAACTTATATATCTGACACTGTCACTCACTCACTACTCGTCTCTCTCAATGGTATCAAGGTGGGCTTTCGCCCGGACTCCCCGATGTGACGTCATACAATGCATTGTGGGCATCGCTAACCTGTTAGCCAAAGGCTAACATTTCACCTACTTTTCCTTATTATATTTCCTTTTTGTGATACCCTACTACATCAAAAAGAATGGATAACTGTTTAAATGTTTATTACCAACTAGAAAATTGCCTGAATAGAAAAAAAAAACCTGCGCCATGGGCTTTAAATGAAACTGTGCCCTGTGTCTTTAGTATGAGTGAGTTCCAAAATCATTACAGATGATATATATTGCTGAAGCACATTGTTCTGTGGCATACCCATGTTCAAGACTAAGAGCATATGACTATTCAGGATAGTATGGACTGAAGAACTGGAAGAAGAAACTGAAGAAGTCACCTTTAATAGGGTAATCAGAGCGGACCTTTCAGTCTTCATTGGTCATTCTCAGTTTTTTTTTTTAGATATGGGAATGAAATTTGTTGTCTGCATTTGACCCATCCTATGGTACATAGGAGCAGTGGGCTGCTATGTTCAGTGCTGCGTTGGGGTTCAGTGTCTTGCTCAAGGACACTTCGACATGCGGACAGTTGGAGGAAGGGAGGGGGAGGAGGGGATCGAACTGCTGACCCTATGGTTTGTGGACGACCTGCTCTATCTACCCGCTCTATCCACTGAGCTACTTCCATCCCAATCAGACTTTTATTCTCACAGCTTCATTAGCTATGCATTGTGCTCATTTGTTCTCACAGATTATGAAGTTAGTATAGTTTTTTGATACCAAAAAATTCTACCAACTTTTTGACTGACCCATGAGCAAACTGAATGAATCTAAGTTTTGTTTATATAAAGCATCATACAGTGTACTTGTCAAGAAATAATCACCTGATAAGGTTACAATATTGATCGAATCTCCTGTTATTTTTCAGCTCCTTTTCTTCAACAATATGAAAATGGGAAGACTGTATATTTTGACACACCGAATGGACAAAAAAACATTATTTCTCAGAATCAAAGTTAGAACATTTACAAGCAACAGCCATAACATAACCCTGTAGAATAGTGTATTTAGCCAGGAGACTTCCGTGATTCTGTGTGTAGTAGTGTGTTTTCCAAGTGGAGGAAAACGGGTGAAATATTCTGGAGCCAGCGGCTCCTCCCAGCTGAGGAAACACAACAAGGTCGTGTTGTGTTGGGATACCTAAAGAGAGTGGCTAGGAATACGTAAATACATATGGTTATGGACAAAATGCACAATGTCTTGTGTTTTGAACAGTTTGAGTTATGGGACATACAGGATATCATGTAAAGATACAAACCTTTTAATTTGTTATTGTTAATGTCACAGATTTAATTATGCTACATTTACATACACTCACACTTTTTTCAGTATATTGATTTTACCACTCGGCAAGTCAGTTTTGCAAGTTGACACGTGTCAGACCACAAAAAAAAAAAAAAAAAAAAAAGTCAAAAGTACTTTATTTGCCATTTGTGCATAAACTAGTAGTCCAATCACATAGGAACTCTTGTGCAGGCCCTCTGAGTCAATAGATAAATAGATTTAAATAGAAAAAATAGGAAAAAGACAAAATACATTAAAAAGTGATAAAAATCAAAAATCAAAGAGATCAAAAGAATAAAAAAAAGTGGATCAAATGTTCTTTTTTGCCATCAGCCTCACTGTTGCTGGGAAGAAACTGTTAAAAAACCTTGCTTTTTTGGTAGGAATGCTGTCCGCTCTACTGTGTCTCAGTTTGTATGTGCAGTTCTTGTGTTTGAGCAGAGAGTTAGCTGGATGGAGTGGGTCTTTAACGATTCTCTCTGCTCTCCTCTGGCTGCGCTGTACATATATGGAGTCCATGGAGGGAAGTGCTGTGCCTATAATCCTCTCCGCAGTCTTGATTATTCGTTGCAAAGACTTCCTTTCAGCCTGAGTGATGTTGCCATACCAGACAGTGATGCCTGTTGTGAGGATGCTCTCTACAAGTCCTCTGTAGGCCTGGGTAAGAGGGCGGTGATTCAGTCCAGCCTTCCTAAGCATCCTAATAAAGTACAGCCTTTGCTGGGCTTTTTTCGCGATGGATGTGGTGACCACACACTAGGTATCTTAGAAACAGCGCTGGCTTACTATGTGCATCTCAACACTGCAACTGATTTTAAAAAGGCTCTGCTTACCTACAGTATGGCTGCGGCTGTTGACTGAGAAGACATGAGTTGTTCGGATCCTGGTCCTCCTGACTAGCTCAGCTAATGATGAAACACAATCTTGATGCCTCTGGTATTGTGGTTTCGGGGCTAGGTATGACTTGAAGAGTGGTAAAGGTTCAACACAAATTATTTTATTCAGAGATTTATAAGGGAAAGAAATGCACTCTGGAGGTGGTTCTTGAAGCATATGCTGGACCCAGGTCAAAATTGGTAGTTTTCTCAGACGGATAAAATCTTAGAAGCAGTGTAGAAGCAGAAACTAGTCAGCACTGGTGTTAGCACTATGAATATGTGGTCCAATGAGGTAATAAGTAAGTAAGGTAAGAAATGTAATCACTATTGAAATGTTCATAGTTTTCCTAAATTAAAATCCAATTGAATCACTGAGCTTACTTAACTATTCTTCATCAGACCAGCTGAATAAGTACAACCGTACATACCAAGCTTTCTTCAAACCCCACCCTCATTGTCTTGAAGGTCTTGGGAGTGTCCACTATGAAGGCCAGGTCTATGGCAACACCATGTGCATTCATATCAACTCAGGTAGAAACAGATAAATTACATAAACATGGATGCACAGATTAGTCCTACCCTAGCCCTCTGACCATAGACTGTGCATACAAGTCTTTATGTGCCCCTCATGACAATCAAAAACTTAGAGGTGCATGGCGGCAGTAGCTCAGTGGATAGAGCGGGTTGGCGATTCAATCTGTCCACCTGTCGAAGTGTCCTTGAAGAAGACACTGAATCCCAAATTGCTCCCCGGGTGCTGAACACAGCTGCCCCCTGCAGAATTGTAAGTTGCTTTGGACAAAAGCATCTGCTAAATGTAAATGTTATTTTTAGGAGTGAATGAATGAAGTTCAATGAATGAAAACTACGTGACGCACAGTAGCATTAGTGAGCCGAGGAGGCTGGGTGCATATTTCTCCCTGCATCCGGCTTCACAGATAGATGTGCTGCTTGAAACATGTGTCATGAAACATTCAATGCATTCTTTAGGTGATGCTGCTTGTAACCTTGGTTGCAAACCTGGGCCAAGATGAAATCGTGCCCATCATGAGCATTACACACATCATCCCATCCAAGGTTTAACCCCCTGAGAGTCCAAGCAAGGCTGGAGACCAAGCATCTCCAGAGGGAAGTGTATCACCATGGTTTCCCTGGTGATGAGAGGATGACCCCCCCCCCCCCCCCCCGTCACACAGAGGTCCGAGATGACCTGCCACACACTCAACACTTGTTAATTTTTTCAGAGGCACATGGCACATAGGACAGGAGAGATGTGTGTGCTTCCCATTTGGAACACGCCAGAACGAACAGGTAGGGTGAGCATCATCACCATCGTCATCGTCATCGTCATCATCATCATCATCATCATCACCAATCATCACAAATGACACATAGCAGCGGGGGGGGGGGAGAATCGAGGTGTGACCATGGGAACACGCATCTTGACGTGTGCAGGTCTGATCAGTTCCATTGATCAGTGGTAATCCAGATTGATGCTATCGGGATGCACTTCATACTCTGAGATGGGAGAGAAGATTCTCCCCTTTGATTTCCGGTTCTTCTACTCCTATCTCATCTCCTTTCATCTCCCCATTGCCTTTTCCGCTCTCCTCTCCTCTCCTTGCCCCCTCCCCTCTTCCCCCCTCTTCCCCTCCTCTCCTCTCCTTACCCCCTCCTCTCCTCTTCTCACCCCCTCCTCTCCTCTCCTCGTCCCCTCCTCACCCTCTCCCCTCCTCTTCCCCTCCTCCCCCCTCGTCCCCCCTCCTCTTCCTCTCCTCTCCTCTCCTTGCCCCCTCCCCTCCTCCCCCCTCCTCTTCCCTTCCTCTCCTCTCCTTGCCCCCTCCCCTCCTCTTCCCCTCCTCTCCTCACCCCCTCCTCTCCTCTTCTCACCCCCTCCTCTCCTCTCCTTGTCCCCTCCCCTCCTCTCGTCTTCTCACCCCCTCCTCTCCTCTCCTCACCCTCTCCTCTCCTCTCCCCTCCTCTTCCCCTCCTCTCCTCTCCTCACCCCCTCCTCTCCTCTCCTCGCAACCTCCTCTCCTCCTCTTCTACCCCCCTCTCCTCTTTCTCCCATCCCTCCTCCTCTCCTCTATCATCCCCTCCTCATCTCTTCGGTCATTCTGTCTCTCTCTTCTATCTCTCTCTTCCTCTCCTATCTCCTCTCTTCTCCTCGTACTCCCCTACCTATAATCCTTTCATTTACTCTCCTCTCCTTATTATTATTACTATTATTATTATAAGTGCTTTTGTATCTTTCATGTGTTACTTCTCTGCTGCTCAGTGCGGCAAAAAAGGCCTTGACCTGCAGCAAGCCTTTGAGATGGAGGGTGCGGTAATTGTCTGTGACGTAAAAGCTGCAGACCAGTCAGACCAGAGCTAGAGGTGCAGACCAGTCAGACCAGAGCTAGAGGTGCAGACCAGTCAGACCAGAGCTAGAGCTGCAGACCAGTCAGACCAGAGCTAGAGCTGCAGACCAGTCAGACCAGAGCTAGAGCTGCAGACCAGTCAGACCAGAGCTAGAGCTGCAGACCAGTCAGACCAGAGCTAGAGCTGCAGACCAGTCAGACCAGAGCTAGAGGTGCAGAGCAGTCAGACCAGAGCTAGAGCCGCAGACCAGTCAGACCAGAGCTACGTTGGGAACAGATAGCAGAACTGCCATTGTACTAGAATTGTCTTGAGAAGAACCAGCTTGATTAACTGACAGTGCATCTCCATCACTGTCCTTTTCTCCTTATCCTTTCACACACACACACACACACACGTACACTCTCTCCCTCCCCATTCCTTTTATTCAGCCGCTGACAAAATATAATTGGATTTCATCTTCAGGTGTTGACAAGTATGAAGAAGGGACTCATGCAGGAGAGCTCTGCGGCTCGTCTTCCATCCTGTACCCCAGCGCTTCTGACGTAATGAGTGGACTGCAGGAATAATAAGTGCTTGATCATGTATTGATGCAGAGTCCCTCATATTTCTCATGTTTCAGTGTCGCTGTCCAAGTCCATGCCTTCTATCGCACTGGGGTTTGCATTACTGCGTAACTACTGAATGTCTAAGTCATACAGGATTTAGGTCGGGAGAATATTTACCCTTCAGGACTTGATTTGCCAGGAAAACAAAGAGGATGTTTGTTTACCAGACGAAATGATTGGTCGCCCTAACTACGCAAATCATCCTTAAATGTTGTATTTTTGTACAATATTTGTGTTTGTTTTTTTAAAAATGATCATTCTCATGCTTTTAACAAAAAGCTTTACAAAAAGCTTCGATAGAGAGAGAGAGGTGAGACATTGTGGGGGTGTTTGTGTGCACACACCTGTGTGTTTGTCACATTAAACTTGTTATTTCACGTGTACTGTGGTCTCGACGGAGAGTGCTCAACAGTGTGATTAAACAGTGGCGTGGTGATGGTAAGCTCTCTCTGGCTGCCCCACTCAGAACACTGATTCACAGCCCGCACTATCTAGGGAATAAAGGTAACAATAAAGAATCTAGGGAATAAAGGTAACAAAAAAAAAAAATATTACATTTTGATTGATAAACTTCAGATTCAAATTTCTTTGTCAGGGTGACAGAAAATCATCTTTTGATACATAGACAATTACCTTTACATTTAGCGCATTTATCCAAAGCGGCTTACAAAGAGAACATTTGTCAGAAGAAGGCGAAACATTTAATTGCTGCTAATACAGTAAGAAAGTCACCAGAACAAGTTTCAAGCATTTCAATTGCTAGATTAAGATTGCTAGTACACAGTTATCTCTGACTAAGTGCCAAGTTACAAAGTTACAAGTTACAAAGAGCGATTTATGTGCCAAGACGTACAACAAATAAGAGTATGAGGGTAGGATTATGCAGGGTTCAGGTGAACTCTGAACAAGTGGGTCTTGACTTGACTTGACAAAGGTTTGTTATCTATAAAGCTAATACTCAACTCAACTCAACTTGCTCTTTATTGTCATTGCACAAGAAACACAGAGTGATTTTTGGCAGCGAAATGTCGTCGCTATGGCTTTTGGCAGACACAGAGATAAGCAGATGTATAAATAGATCTATAAAATACAGAAATAAAAATATAAACTATGATCAATGTAATATATTAATAAAGTGCAAAGGAACTGGATAGTAATGACAGATAATACTGAAAAAATGGCAGTGTAGGCATGAAAAAAAGTATTGCAAACATTATAGCAGCAGGGTGGAGATACTCATGCCCAACAGTTCTGTGAGCAAACATAACGTCAGAGGTGTCAGAGGTGTGCCCCGCATGGTGCGTGTGTGTGTGTGTACCTCTTGGCAAACCAAACCAGCGTCCCCACCGCCTTTCATAACCGCTGACACCAAACGACCAGGCGGGGGAGGGGAGCCCTGCCGCGGGGCGGCTGCAGACCTCCACTGTGAGGTCGGTTCCGCCGCAGCCTCCACTCTCAGGCCGCCTCCACTCTCAGGCCGGGAAATGCACGGGGTACATTTCAAAATAAAGTCGCGAATGCGCTTTCAGTTGAATCGTTGTCCTCACGAATACATTAATTAAAATAAAGCGTTTGATTGGACAGTTGAAGCATTAGCCTTTGACTTTTTCAAAACACTTGTTACACTCGTTACACATATAACGTACGTTATATGTAGACTCAGTGGCGGACTCAGACTGTTTGAAGGGCAGGGGCGAAAAAATTAAAAGGGCACATTCTGCCCAACACGGGCCCCCAACAGCGTGCAAAAGCTATGATGCATCATGTATGATGAAATAGTCCTCATCCTTGATTAAGATAAGCATTAAATTATAAGGAGATCTAGATAAAAGTAATTAATGATGTGGTACTGACAATTACAATTATAACTACACCTCTATGATAAAACCACACAGGAAACTATAAAACATTTACAATATTTATTCAACAAACACAGCAAAACACAGCAAAACACAGAGGGAACTATAAACATGTATTTCACAAACAGATGTGATAATGACAATGAAAGCTATGATTTGGAAGCTTAGTTGTCAGGGGACGGAGATGGTGGGTGGTGGAGTCATAGGAGAATTCTTCATTTGGCCATGTGTTTGTAGATGTCAATGACCTTGTTATAGTCAATTGGAATATCCCTTTCGATGGAAAGCAGCAGAAGATCCGAGAGCCTACTTTCCCCGCATCGGTTTCTGAGCTGGGTTTTTATTAGCTTCAGTTTAGAGAATGATCGCTCTACTGAAGCAGTTGTCACCGGGATTGTTGCATATGTTTTTAGTAGCAAAGTCAGACCAGGGAAAACTGATTGCACATCATTGTCTTTCAGACACTTTAACACAGCTTTCACGTTGCTGGGGGGAAGAGCATATGATGAGTGGAACACCTTGAGCTCGGTGACAACATTTTCTTCCTCCACATCATAAAATCTGCATACATCTTTGACAGATCGAGCAACTCTGTCATTTGTCATGCCTTTCCAGTGACTTGGGATGGTAAGGCAGTGAAGGCCTGAAAGAATGAACCCAGTTGGTGTCTCATCCTTCCCCTTGAACCTCCAGTGTAGCTCCTGGGAGAGTGTAACAAGGAAGGTAAAGAAAACCTTTCCCCGGTAGTGCTCCTCCAGGTCTTGGGCTTGGTAGTCCTCCGTAGCAGATTTGGTGCTGTATTTGTACTTTTGGGGTACCTTTCTGCGTCTGGCTTGTCCAGGAATTTCATCTGGAACCTCAATTCCTGCTGCCTCTGAGTTCCCTTTTGCCTTTGAAAAAAGGACCTTGAACTCCTCATCCTTCCTCATTGCTTTTACTCTCTGTATAACTCCCTCCACAATGGTGTATGATGTTGTCAAGTCAAGGTCTTTCTTCTGCAGTGAAGCAGATGCGATGGCAGTCTCATTGAAAATGGGTGTGGTAATCTCCATGCATAGAATGAACTCAAAATCTATGCTACGCAGGAGCATCCGGGCATCACCTGCTGCAGCGTCTGGTGGATCACTGTCAGCCATGTTCCGAAGCAGCTTAATGACGGCAGAAAGAACCTTCTTCAGGGACCTCAGAGCGTCTTCTCTGCATGCCCACCTTGTGTCAGACAGCCTTTTCAATTCACAGACCCTTTGGTCAGGGTACATGGACTGTTGCCTTTTAACAAGCGCAGCATGGCGTTTTGTAGATCCGGCAAAAAATGTGTATAGACTTTCCACTAAGTTGAAAAACCTAACAAAATGCTGGTTTGATTTGGCACTCTCAACCAAGACCAGGTTCAGACAGTGGGCATGGCAGTGCACGTATAAAGCTTTGTCATTATGGCTCTGAATTCGCGACTACAGACCCTTGTAGCTTCCACTCATATTTGCAGCTCCATCGTAGCCTTGGCCCCTGACATCTTCCAACTTCAGTCCATTCTCCTCAAGGAGTGTCATTACAACATTCTCCAATTCCTTTCCTGTTGTTCCCGTCACATCGCAAACTTGTAAGAATCTCTCCTTGATTTCCATCTGATGGACAAAGCGAACAACGAAGGACACTTGTTCGACATGGGAAACATCAGTGGTCTCATCCAAGAGAATGGAGAATAACTTTGACTCATCTATTTCTTTGAGAATGACTCTTCTGACATAGGTGGCAAGGGCCTTGATAATGTCATTCTGTGTCTTATAGGACAACAGCGACATCTGTGGTTTTTTCTGTTGAGACTGGATATCTGCACCTCATTATCTTACCACAACATGTTTTTTCGTTTTGCCATATTCTTGCTCTAGAGGGCACATCATCATAATTAATTGTATGAAGGGGCACCATAGAGGGCACCCAATACTTTTTGTCCTATGTAAAGGGCAGCCAATAAGGCACTTTCTCTCGTATTCACCACTCTAGAGGGCATTTTTACAACCATGTAGGCACTATAAGGACATTAGAAGGGCACTCATTGAGCACGTTATCGGAGTTTCTTGTTCTAGATCGGATTTTCTTGCTCTAGAGGGCACATCATCATAATTCATTGTATGAAGGGGCACCATAGAGGGCACTCAATAATTGTTTTCCTATGTAAAGGGCAGCCAATAAGGCACTTTCTCTCGTATTCACCACTCTAGAGAGCAATTTTTCAACCATGTAGGCACTGTAAGGGCATTAGAAGGGCACTCATTGAGCACGTTATCAGATTTTCTCTCGTAATTCGCCACTCTTTAGGGCACTTTAGCGTGCTTTTTCAACCAAGGAGGCACGAGGGGGGGTGGTCGCCCCCCCTGCCCCCCCCCCTGAGTCCGCCACTGTGTAGACTATATACACTGCACTACGTAATTGTACAACTTAGTCATTACGAAAAACAAACGGTGGGTGATATGATTCGGGCTCAATTGTCTATTTGTAGCCTATTATAAAGCTGAGGATCTTGAAAGAAGGTCAAATAGGTGATCAATGAAAACGTTGGAAGGCGGAATAACATTGCTCAGTGCACACATTTTTGTTTAAGTTATTACTCATATTCATAAGCCAACATCTCATATGATGTCAAAGGCCCATACATTTTATTGTGTACTATACAGTACTTTGCTGCCTTTTCATTATTATTTAACTTTAATGCACCGCTTTAATTTATATTTTTTTATCTGTTATCCATTTCTGTTTTTCTGTATTTTTATTCTTAACCATGTTTTCATGTTTCATGTTTGGTTCCATGTCTGTCTGTGCTAATTATGTTCTTGTGCTGCTGGAACACCTACGTACCACTAAATACTACTCTAACTATTGATATTACAGTATAAACCAAGTGAATTATTAAGTGATCAATGAAAAAAACATTAAAAACACACCAAGTCACAACATGATCAAATGTTCTGTAGCCCTTTACTCTCGAACACAAGTCACTCATCTGTGTGACATTCACAATAGGCCAAATAGTTTCTTTGGTCCATTATTTCTTTCTAGAATTTCCACATGTCCTCAGTGCAGTAAAACGTGAAGTTGAAGGGCTCCAGCATTGCTTCCTTTTCATGCTCATTGTCTTCTTCCTTCCACAACCTCCCACATTGCAGAGCAGCCTCAGCCTGTGACCACAAGGACTGTGAGGAATTAGTCAGAGGAATCTTATGAGGCACTGCAGTACTGTTTTGAGGTGACGGACTGGCCTGCACTCTGTGAGCCTCACGGGGAGGACATTGATGGGCTCACTGAGTGCATCACGGACTATATTAACTTCTGTGTGGACTGCTATGTCCCTGCGTTGACAGTCACCTGTTACGCAAATAACAAACCTTGGATCACCAAGGACATCAAAGCCATACTGAACGCTAAGAAAAGGGCGTTCAGAGAGGGCAACCAGGCTGAGCTGAGGGGAGTACAGGGGGTACTCAAGGTTAGAATTAAGGAGGAAAAGGATAGATACAGGAGGAAGCTGGAGAAGAAGCTCCAGCAAAACAACACAAGGGATGTGTGGAGTGGTATGAGAACCATCACAGGCTTCCAGAAGACTGGTAGCGTGGGGCTGGAGGGTGGAGTGGCTATGGCCAATGAATTTAACCTTTTTTTCAATAGGTTTGATACTGTGGCCCCTGCCCCTCCCCCACATGACCCTGCTGCTACTGCTGCTGGCAGCCCAACAACCAGTGCCACTCCACCTCCCCCTCCTTCTCCCCCTCCTTATGGACCGCCCTCCTGCCTCTCACCAGCTCTATTCACTACCGGACACTTCACACCTACACCCTGCCCCACCCCTCCCCCCTGCTCTGCATACTGTCCTCCACTTCCTGAGGACCCTATCCCTCCCCCCACTGACACATCTACAGTGTCCTTCACGCCTGAACTGGTGAGAAGACAACTGATTAGACTCCACTCCAACAAAGCGGCGGGCCCTGATGGTGTGTTCCCCAGGGTACTTAAAGCCCCCCAGTGAAAAAGAAATAAAGTCTGCGACACTGCTTGTCTACTGTGAATTATTTAATAGAGCGCAACGTTTCAACCTTCAGGTCTTCATCAGGCCATCATGTTGCAAATAGGACAATGATAATGTCCCCCATTCCTGCAGTTCAAATTGCAGCGGCAGATCTCTTTATCCAAGAGCAAGTCAAGAAAATGTTTATATTAGCGATGACAAACAAGTCCCATGAACACACAAATCTGTGTGTGTGCACATGTGTGTAACTTCAATCTAAAATACAATGGCATTACCTTCAAATGCAATGGCATTTTTCACATGGACCTCCAAATGCCGCTGAAGTCTGGCTGGTTGGCTCGGTTTAAACATGCCTTTGGGACAAAGGGGGCAGTGGAACTGACTGCAGCATGTTGTGCAGCGTTCCACAGCAGGCTTTCCACCACACAGAATAACTGAATGATGCATCTAAAAGGATAGAAAATGCTTCATGCGTTTGAATTATAGTACATGAACAACTTAGATTGTCTTTGCTTACAGGTAAAATGGCCACTTACACCAGGTAGTGTAAATGAGGCCTTACTTACAGTATGTAAAAGTAGTAATAATGACAACGAAAATACTGCAGTACAGGTTAAGGTCCGGCATTCAAAAACTTGCTTAAGTGAAAGTGGCTAAAAAAAAACACTTAAGTCATTTAGTATGTTATGTTAGAATCAAAATATACTCAAGTATAACAAATAAAAGTACTGATGGTGCAGAAGCATGCTACTTCTCAGTAATTTCAGGTACTATTCTTTGGTTTATATACTATAGTATACAAAAGAGGTGGCAAAATATAAAAGTAAAAATGTGCCATGTAGTCCTGCCACATTTTAATACCACTTGTGCACTTAAACAGGTGATATCACTAGTCGACCTCTGGCAAAACATCATGGTGTGTTGCATCTGTTGGTAGCTTGGCTGTCTCACATATCACGTTTGTGAGTTCAGAAAGACACATTTTCAACTTTGTGACGATGCCCAGCTAAAGCAAGGAGAGTTACTAAAATGTTTTATACCGTTAACGTTACATACAAACAAATGCGCACAGTTACTTTACGTTATGCACTAAAAAGTTAATTATCCCTGACATTTAAGGTGTTCATGCTGACCGCCATTGGGGAAAGTTAAATTTGACGTTATCCAACTTAGCTTCAAAACGACAACCCAAACCGACATGTAAAATTTGGAAATTTGCATCATTGATGACTTTACGTTATTTTTACGGCACCTATATTGACGAAGAACACAAGTAATCATGAGTTTACCTTCTGTTGATAATACAAATCAACAACTCAGCGCTACTCGGGACACGCTCACTCGCTGATCTTTCTCGAAAAGCAGGTAAATAAAGATGCAGTCCCCCTCCACCCAACAAAATGTCGTCACTTCCCGGCCTGACAGTGGAGGTGGTTCTGACAGTGGAGCCTGCAACGGAAGCGTTCTCACAGTGGAGGTCTGCAGCCAGGTGCCTCTCGGCGGTTTAGTGGCCTCAACAGCACTTCAACACGCCGTGGAGCCGTGTCACCAGCTCGCCGTCGGAGACGCGTTTCAGCCGCTTTACAACAAAACAAAAACAAGAAGCTTTTCCGGTCCGCTATCATCAGACGACGCTGCAGAGAAGCCCCGGGAGCCATCAGACGGCATTGTCGTCCGCGTCTCTCTCACACTTCACACACTTCAAAGTTTTAGAAAAGTGGATGAACATGAAAGCGCCTGCCTTCAGTTGCTGTGTGCAGGCAAGGGGAGAAAAAAAAAGTATATTTCTGACTGAACCTCGAGATTTCATTCAGACTCAATGGTGAGCTTCTGTGCTGTGTATTATGTATTATTAATTTTTCTTTATACTTTTTGAGATATTTGCGATTGAAAATGCGAAAAACTCCCATAGAGATAACATTGAGCCTAGCTTTTGTTATCGTTGACTCCGCTAATTGCTTTCCCACTGTCAGCAGGGCAGCAGAGCTCAGTGGGTAGAGTGTTCCATTACTGGAGGCTTGGTGGTTTGATCCATAGACATAATATATACATGTCTATGGTTTGATCCCCACCTCACCCCCACCCCACCGTGGAACTACATTTTCTAGTTAGTAACGTTGTTCCCCTTTCTTCAGCGCATTTAAGGGCTTTCTTGTTTCCCTCTCAGCCCAGACTGTCGATTGTTTGGAGATTTGGATTCTGCTCCTACCTATGCAGACCTTACCGTGTGTGTGTGTGTGTGTGTGTGTGTGTGTGTGTGTGTGTGTGTGTGTGCATGGTTTAGGAAATATTTACAAAGCACTTGACCATCAAGGTCTGTCTAGAGTTCTAATCATTTGATAATGAAACAAGGATTATTGTTTCAGCTATCCTGAAAAGGGGATATTTCAAGATGCAAGTATCTTTATTGCCAAGTGTTCTACATGGCAGGCATATAGCACAGATGAAATTGCAGTCCTCTCAGACCTGCGGTGCAAAATGAACAAATGGACAAACAAACAGACAAACGAACATTGTACAGACAAAAACATAGAAACACAGAAAAGTACGAAAAAAAGTGAGGTAGTGCGTTGAAAATTGAATAGTGCAAAATATATTTAAAACAGTCAAAAGACAATTCTAAAGTGTCAGTCAGGATGAGAATTTGTGAGTGGTGGTTGGAGGGTGATGGTCTGAGGTGGGTGCAAGTTTATATTTCAACCTTAATGGGGTCTCTCGGCTATTCAGATGAGTTAAACATGACATTATCAGCTACTTTGTTGAAATGTGATTAAATTCATTGAAATAATTTCATTTTGAGCTGATAAATTATGAACATATCAAAGTTCTCTGTGACAGGTCACGAGGCACATGCTTGACTCTTTTGCCAGTTAAGCCCTGAAATATGGTTACGGTCTTAACTCCCCTGAATAAAAGGACTCAGGCCACTGAAAATGATTTTCCCTGTTGCCTGGAGACGGTGAAGTGTCTCCGGGCGTGTCTCCTCCATGGGGAGGGCACACTCAATGGATGTGTGTTTGAATGCCAGCGGTGCACCGAGGCAATCCAAAGGTGGAGTCAAACAAAGATTGTACTTAGGAATGGCCACAGCCCTCCTCGCCATCATAATGAATTATAGTATAATGGATTATAATCACCAGCAGTACTGTTGTGGCTTTTACAGAACAGAACATCGAACAGAAAATTGTGATTAAATGAATACGTGTTCAAACATTCATCAGAGTTCACCTGAACCCTGCATAACCCTACCCTCATGCTCTTATTTGTACGTCTTGTCATTTTAATCTTTGTAATTTTGGCACTTTGATCACTCTTTGTAACTTGGCACTTCATCAGAGATGTTGTATACTAGCAATGTTTAATCTAGCAAATGAAATGCTTGAAACTTGTTCTGGTGACTTTCTTACTGTATTAGCAGCAATGAAACTGTTTCACCTTCTTATGACAAATGTACTCTTTGTAAGTCGCTTTGGATAAAATGTAAATTATACGTGAACGCGTGTTTTATTTTTGGGTTGCGACTTCATGACAAATGCGGCCCCTGCGGCTGGAGCAGCTGAGAACCACTGGCGTAGGAGGTGGGGGGAGGGTTGATGTTGTGTTTGCTGGTGTCACAGCCATTATTAGGAGTTAGTTACAGTGGAGTTAGGCCAGGTCCTCATCTCCCCCCTGTGTGTTTACTTCCAGGTCAGGTGACCGTCAGGCCCGGCGGAGGCGAGCCCCGCGAGGGCTCCGTGGGACCGGGAGACGGGGGCGTCAGCGTGGGAGGCCTCAAGTCGGTGCTGGAGGACGCCGTGTCGCCGGCCTTCGGCGCCACCATCATCATCATCATCACCGTCATCGTGTCGGGCAGCGCCTACCTCTGCTTCCTCAAGTACGTCTGCGCCGGCTGCTGTAAGCCCCTGCAGGTGGCCCCCACCATGAACTCTGACCCCAACAAGGTGGAGGAACAGGTGTAACGATGCCATGAGAGAGAGAGAGAGAGAGAGAGAGAGAGAGAGAGAGAGAGAGAGAGAGAGAGAGAGAGAGAGAGAGAGAGAGAGGAAGCAATGCAAGCACAGACAGAGACAGGTTGAAAGAGACAGACCGCGTGAAAAGAGTAAAGAGTAACAAGAAAAGAGAAGGAAACACCATTGCATCATGCATAAGGATCATGCTGTCCGACCCGCTCGGGAGTGTAAAACAGGAGAAGACCAAAGAGGAAATGATGCTGAGGACACCGCTGATGCTCTGACCAACCTGGCTGCACCTTCCAAAGAGCACATGGGGGGGGGGGGGAGCAGCATCGCTGTCTCTGACTGGATTTGAATCTGAAACTCAACACGGTTGTCACTGAGTCCTGGTGCCTACGGAAATTTTTGAATTGTTGTTTGCTTGCTGGTGTTTGTTTGCTCAGGCGATGAAAGGCGTTGTTCTAAGTATTTGCATAAATTATCGTATGTTTTGTATTGTATCTTTTGTTCCTGACATCATATGTGTGCTCCAACGCCACCTTAAAGTGTACTGCGCAGGGTTTTGTAAATTACACGTTTTTGTACTATGTTCCTAGTACATACTGTTGATAATTACTTGTACATTACTATCTTTGTATTTAAGTATTTATACATTGATGGATAGTGACACCATGAGGAAAGCAGTGTGTGTGTGTGTGTGTGTGTGTGAGTGTGAGTGTGAGTGTGAGTGTGAGAGAGAGAGAGAGAGAGAGAGAGAGAGAGAGAGAGAGAGAGAGAGAGAGAGAGAGAGAGAGAGAGAGAGAGAGAGAGAGAGATGAAGCTATATACCTTCAGTAAGTGAATTGAACACTTCAGTGTCCAGCCATATTGTTGTTGCCATGGCGATGTTAATGTTCTTTCATTATTCTATGTGTATTTATTAAAAACATCAAAAACACTAGTATTGTCTGATTGTTGTTTACCTCAGTATTTGGAGTATATAACCCCTGTATCCTATTACAAACCCAGTTTATAACCTGCTATATAAATCTTTGAATGGGGTGACGTGTGTGTGTGTGTGTGTGTGTGTGCAGCGCAGAGTTGGTGATGTGTTTAATTTGATCAGTAGTATGTTTGAAGGAGGAAACAGGAATTTGAAGCACATCGCATAGTGTACACAAGATAAATAATTATGTCATTTTTTTATTTTTAGTTATGAAAAGGTTCTTGGGCCAAAAGGTATCTCCACAGGTACGGCTGGACTATCCATAGAGGGCCTGGGTGAGTATCCAGGGGCACCAGCCAATAGACCTTTCAAATATTTTTCATATATATTATTTACCAGAAGAGATGCTAACAGGTTAACCGTTGATACATGTGAGGAGTTCATTTCCTCGATGGGTGAGAAAGTAAAGAAAAAGATGACCGCCAAACTACAGCATGCCGAGTTCTTTTCAGTCATCGTAGATTCAAACCATGATCGGTCGCACAGCGACCAGACATTTTGTGATTTGTCAGTGAGGAAGGGAAAGTGGTGGAGAGATTCAGTGGTTTCCAGCCTATTCACGTTTGAGCAGCTCTGGCTGAATGTATTGGGATGTGAAGGATGTGACACAGTTATATCAACATGAGACACAGCAGCAGGTGAGAAAAAGAAAAACCTTTGTGGATGAGTCCACAGACAATGAGGCGACGCCAAGTGATTCAAGGTGGAAACCATGGTCAAAGTGTCATCAATGACAGACTGTGCCCTCTCTTGCTGAACACATTGATGCATACATCGATTCCAACACAGACTGTGATGGTGTGCGTAAACATGTTGCTGCGCTTTCCTCCACTTATTCAGATGATCTCGACAAAGACTTTGGAGATTAACTTCTTCAGTTCAAGAATTTCATGCGCGAAGAGAAAACCAATTCACCCATGGAGATGCTGCAAATTCAATCAAGAATTGGCTGTTAGTGCAAGCGTGTTCATTGATATTAGGCTGCTCTAAACCCCGACCTTTACCATTATTCTTCTCTCAATTTAAAAGAGTCAAGAATGAACTCAGACTTGAGCAGCTGCCTGCACTCTCCCTGATGGCCGTAATAGCCCAGCCTGACAGCCCAACTGGCTGCATAACGGACTATATCAACGTCTGTGTGGATAACACTGTACCCATCAGGACCATACGCTGTTTTCCAAGCAATAAACCCTGGATTATTCATGTGAAGAAAAAGAAGAGGGTCTTTAGGGAGGGAGCTGAGGAGGTAAGTCAGAGGTGGGAAGAACAGCTACAGGAGGAAGATGGAGCAGCAGGGTTAGGCCTCAAAACCATCTCAGGTCAGAGGGAACCAGACTTCCAGGCTGCGGGGGATCAGAAATGGGTGAGCCACCTGAACCGATTCTTCAATGGGTGCGACCAGACACCGACCTCTCCCCCATTCATTCATCTCTGCTGCCTACTACCTGTTCGATACCCTTGGCTTACTGCCCCAATTTCACCTCTGCCCCCCGCTCCACAGCATTCAGCTGGTAGACACACCCCACTGTTTCTTCTGACACTCTCCAACCCCTCCCTATAGAGGGCTGGGAGGCTGCGGGTCCAGATGGCATCAGCTCCAGGCGCCTCAAGTCCTGTGCAGACCAGCTGTGGAGTACCTGTTTAATCTGAGCCTGAAGCTGGGGAAAGTGTCGCTGCTTTGGAAAACCTCCCACGTGGTACCGGTGCCAAAGACCTCACACCCACCCTCTTCAGTTTGCCTACTAACTATAGGGGTGGAAGACACCATCATCTTCCTCATGGATGGATCACTGTCCCACCTGTAAAAACCTGGAAGCACTGTGAGGATCATGTTCTTTGATTTCCCCAGTGCTTTCAACACCATCCAGCCCACACTCCTGGGGGACAAGCTGGAACACACATGGGTGGACCATCACCTCACTTGCGGGATCCTGGATTACCTCACCAACCAGCCACAATATGTGAGGACCCGGGACTACATGTCGGACACAGTTGTCTGCAGTGTGGGCGCCCCACAAGGAACAGTTCTGGCCCCTTTCCTCTTCACCCTCTACACTGCAGACTTCTCCCATCACTCACCCCACTACCATCTGCAGAAGTTCTCTGACGACTCTGCCATTGTTGGCCACATCAGGGACGGGGATGACAGAGCATACAGAGGACTTGTACAGGACTTCATGGACTGGTGCCTGCGGAATCGCCTCCTGATCAACACATGGAAAACCAAGGAGCTGATGGTGGATTTCTGCATACACCGTCATCCATACACACTGGTGAACATCCAGGGAATGGACATAGAGATGGTGACATCTTACAGGTACCTGGGTGTTCACCTGAACAACAAACTGGACTGGACTCATAACTCCGCTGTACTTTATTAGAAGGGCCAGAGCAGACTCTGTCTGCCAAGGAAGCTCTGGTCCTTTGGAGTGCAGGGACCACTGCTGAAGTCTTTCTATGAATCTGCGGTGGCATAAGCCATTTTTTTATGGAGTAGCCTGGTGGAGCAGAAGCATATCTGCTACTGACAGGAAGAGAGTGGACAAGCTGATCAAGAAGGCCAGCTCTATCATGGGGTGCCCACTCAACTTAAAGTGCAGGTGGTGGGAGAGAGGAGGGTGATGGCTGAGCTGTCATCACTGCTGGTGAAGGACCCCCTGCAGGTCACTCACACACCTCTGGGCAGCTCCTTCAGTGGCAGACTGTTGCACCCCAAGTGTGGGGAGAAGCACTGCAGGTCCTTCCCTCCTGCTGCTGTCAGACTCTTCAATCAGCACTTGCTTACAATAAACAATCACACTGGACATTACACACTTCCGATACATCTAAGTCAGTACATTTCACTGTACAATTTGTCTTTGTATTCATATATGTTTATAGATATAAAACAAACTCTGATTGGTAAGATACCTGTAATGATGATGACCTTCTAATAAATCAACAAGAACCCAGAACGTCAGAGAAACCTCATCCATATCTAATATGGATGAGGATCCATATCCATATTAGATATGGATGAGGTTCCTCTGACGTTTGACCTGCCTCAGAGGAATGTCAGAGGAACGTCAGAGGAACCTCATCTATATTAGATATGGATGAGGTTCCTCTGACGTTTGACCTGCCTCTCACTGATGCAAAGATAGCGGAACATTCCATCGGCCCGCACAACATCATACATTTTATGATGTTGCGTGGGCCGATTGAATCATTGAATTTGCGGAAGTTTTAAACTTTTTGCTCATAGTCGAGAGGGAGCTGCTGACACAGACTCGTCCATACCCTGACGGACAGGCCTTTGCGTCTCATAAATCAGAGACACCACGATGGTCCACCTCTAAAATCCTCTAACTTCATTGCAGTGGCGAATGTTTTGGCTTTCAGTTGGATCTGCACAGTTGAAAGACCTCGGCTGTCTGCTCTCTGTGTGTTGACCCAGTCTTCGAGCTCATTTTCTAGTCCGGGCCATCTGCTTTTCTTCCCTCTGAAGGCTTGTCCTTTCTTTTTACACTGAGTCAGTTCCTCACGCTGCTGTTTCCAACGTCTTATCATTGACTCATTAAGACCAAGCTCCCGTGCAGCAGCTCTATTTCCTTTTCCAGTAACCAGATCGATCACCTTCAACTTGAAAGCTGGATCATATGCATTTCTGTCTTTGTGTCTTTGCCATGATGAGGGTGATAAAATGACTACCATAATCAGAATGATGGGAAGTTTGAGCGCAAAGCTAAACAGTTACATTGTTTCACCTTAACCCGTTCAGCAGTTTCATTGGTCTAATGAAAGCTTCATGCCGCTAAGAAACTGAGCACCATCACATAGCGTGTTTTTTGCCCAGTTTTTTGGCAGCATGAAGTTTGTGAAAGCGGGAAAAATCAAATAAAATAAAATAAATAAATAATAAAAAATAAATAAAATAAAAAATAAAATAAAAGTTATTAGCTGCGTAATTGTTTAAGCCACAAGGTTCAAAGCATGGGAAAAAAAGTAGCGGTTTGTAGTCCGGAAATTACGGTATACATCCTTGTTTTTCTGCTTTTCCTTTTTTTTGTTTTTTTTTGTTTTTCTTTCATTTCTTTATCTAATTTCTGTATTTAAACTGTTGCTATTTCTTTTGCGTCTAAACTGCTGTAACTCTAAATTTCCCTGTTTGCGGGACAAATAAAGGATTTTCTTATCTTATCTTATTGAATCCAAACCAGCCAAGGGAATTGACTTGATTTAATTATCAACTTGCATGCATAAATTCAAGAAAGTTGTTCTGCTGAAGGTTATCTTATCTACCAGTATCTCTGAGTAAATATGTGCTGCTGAGCTCGGTTTCATATTTGTGGAGGGGTTTTCTCTTTTTTCTCTTTTGCTAAATTACTAATGCTTGTAATGTCAGCGTATGTATGTATGTATGTATGTATGTATGTATGTATGTATGTATGTATGTATGTATGTATGTATGCTTTTGGTTGGGTCTTACAGTTTTCTATAGTATGTGTGGTGAGCCTGTACTTATGAGTTCATGTAAATCTATGGTCTTTATACATTTCACTTTTGTCCGTGTAAAGTGGGAGGAGGGGGGCACTTGCTCTGTGGTCACCCCAGGGTGCCACACTGTGTTAATTCAGGCCTGTCCACAGGTGGGCCACAGCATGAGATATTTTGTGAACCCCTGCTGTGTGTAGACATAGCGAACCATTATCTGGTATCTGGCCTTTACCTAATCAAACAAAAAGGGCGTGCACGTGTGTGCATGTGAGCCTATAAGTGTGAAGGATGGATGCAAAATGTGGTTGAATGTTGGACAAATATGTGAATCACAATGAATATTAGTGTATGCAACACTAATGCAGGAAACATATGTGAAGGCATACTAATCTTGTTTTAAAGGATTAACATATGAGCAGTGGTGATGATGTGTGTATGTGTGTGTGTGTGCGTGCGTGCGTGCGTGTGTGCGTGTGTGTGTGTGTTCGTGTGCGCGCGTGTGTGTGTGTGCGTATGGGTGTGCATGCTCAACCGTAATGTTATGGGCTGTGGTGTTGAAAAACCATCTCATCGTATTCATCCAAATCCAAAGCACCTTCTCATCTTCTGTCTGGAGGAAGCTGAGGGCCGCTGCACCACACAGTATAGTGACTCCCCACCAGCCTGCTGGCTGAGACACTCCCAGGGCTGCAGCCTGTTCTCCTGAACCTGGCTGCAGAGGCAAGCTGTGCCGCCCGCACCACAAAGGAAGTGCTGTCCACTCGTCTTCACACCTTCTTTTCTACACTGCCATGCATCTAACGCTTTGCTCCCATGGGGTTCAGTGAACCGCAAGCCGTTTCAACGTTTAATCAGCAGCGCTGACCGGTAGTGGTTCAGTTTTCACTAGTCCAAATTACATTTTGACATTACTAGTTAAAATGTTAATTCAAAATATGTGTAAAACAAATTTGGCATTGCAAATATATTTTCACATGTATAATTATATTGGGACTTGTCAAAATGTGCATGCTGCTGAGACACAAGTCGGGACTTGTGTCTT
Source organism: Urophycis tenuis (assembly GCA_036785325.1). NCBI lineage: Eukaryota > Metazoa > Chordata > Actinopteri > Gadiformes > Phycidae > Urophycis > Urophycis tenuis. Next base: position 1,172,672 of record JAXIVH010000048.1, on the reverse strand, counting down.
GTGTCTGTGTAACGGTGTGTGATGTTGAAAGACCCCAAACACCCGATGCTGATGCTGATGCTGTGTCTCAGTGCATCGGTGCATCAATAGATGAATATTAAACCAAGAAATATTTAGTTGAATCAAATACAGATATAATTGATTGAATTGTAGATGTCAGTCATTCTGTCATGGTATCAGCTGCTCCCCTCCCTGCTGTGTTTTCCCCTGTCTCTCTGTCTCTCGGTGTGTCTGTGTTGTCCTGCCGGGCACGGTGGCTCCTCCCCACTCAGGAGCTCAGCAGTTGGTGTGCGTGGGCCCCATCCACTAATCAACCCCTGCTCTCCTTCCAGTCCTCGTCTGATTGTTCCGTCGGTCACACGACGGTTACATGAAGGGAAGACACAGCTATTCCCCTGCGGTTTTGGCCTCTCATTTGCACGAAAATCCTGTTTTTATCACAGAGAACCATTATTTCTAAAAACTCCTGAAAACGACAGCTATGTGTTACTGTATCAACTGGTAGAAACAGGTTCTCAAATGTCACATTATGTGCCAGAAAATGCTTAACGTCATGTGAGTGCCCTATGTTTACAGTTTGTTCGGCTATTCATCCGAGTTGATGTAAATGACAACTTTTTTGAAAACAATGCCTGCCGCGCTCCACCGCTGCTTCGTCTGCTGCCTGGCTCTGGTTCATCCTTCACCTGCCTGGACTCATTCTCCACCACTCTGTTTGACTGCTCATCAGTCTGTCTTCTGCATGTGGGGCTCTCCTACACTAAACCATAACTAATCCCCTTTTCACTAGTAAGAATACTCATCAGAGATATCTACCATTTAATTTACACATGTTGAAAAATTATTGTGACTATTGGAAACGTAATTTCCCATTTCAGATATCAACGATTGCATTTCCACTATAAACAAGCCATTTCAGGGCAAGCTGTCTGAACATATAATCAGTAGTTGTAATAGAAATTTCAATCAACAATTGCATTTTGACTAGTTAGAATTCTAAGCCTATCCATAATGTAATTTTTACTAGTAGCAATTTAAATTAAATATATCTACAATTAATTTCTCACTAGTCAAAATGTAAATTCTATCAATTTCTTACTCGTGGTAATGTTAATTTAAGATATCTAAATGATTTACACCTCAACTGTTACCATTACCATACTATTAAAACTATTTTGACATGTTATAATTCCAAGTCGACATATCCATAGTTCTGCCATAATTCTGACAGGCTGGAATTGTAATTAATATCTACAGCTCAACCCTCACTAGTCAAAATCTTACTTATTTTCTTCTACTCCAAAATACAGTACATTTATGGTGCCAGTTTCCATGGCAACATTTGTTGAATATTCATGAGGTAGACTTATATTTAACAGTCGACCAATCGCTCTGTGGTACTTTTCGCTGTATGTTTTACTGTAAGCCACAAAAAAACGGCTGGCAGAACAGGAGCAAACCAACACAAACAAGGAACCAACAAAGCGGGCTAGAAACTAGGGAACTTACTCATGGACCACGGGTGAACAGAATGGTCTCACTTGGTACCTCGATTTGGCAACATTCATGAGAAGCATGGATTCCTTGAAGAGTAGGATATCCCATGAGGCCGTGTGGCACAAGCACCAACATACACTCACCGGCCACGTCATTCGGCAAACCTGTCCAACTGCTTGGTAACGCACATTTCTAGTCAGCCAATCACACAGTAGCAACGCAGTGCATTTAGCATAGACATGGTCAGGACAATCTGCTGCAGTTCAAACCAAGCATCAGAATTAAGAAGAAAGGGGATTTAAGTGACTTTGAACATGACACACTGGGTGCCACTCCTGAAAAGTACAGGAAACTGAGGCTATAATTCGCACAGGCTGACCAAAATTGGACAATAAAATAATGGAAAAATGTTGCCTGGTCTGATGACTTTCGATTTCTGCTGCAGCATTCGGATGGTAGGGTCAGAATTCAGCGTCAACAACATGAAAGCATGTATCCATCCTTCTTTGTGTCAACGGTTCAGGCTGCTGGTGGTGGTCTGTGTGGGGGATTTTTCCTGGCACACTTTGGACCCCTTAGTACCAAGTGAGCATTATTTAAATGCCACAGCCTACCTGAGTATTGTTCCAGACCATGTCCATCCCTTTATGACCACAGTGTACTCATGGCTTCTGATGGCTACTCCCAGCAGGATAACACGCCATGTCACAAAGGTCAACTCATCTGAGACTGGCTTCTTGAACGTCACACTGCACTTAATGGCCTCCACAGTCACTAGGTCTCCATGCAATAGAGCACCTTTTGGATGTGTGGAACGCCTGGGGGAATGTGGGGGTGGGGACTGGCATCATGGACGTGCAGCCCACACATCTGCAGCAGCTGCCTGATGCTATCGTGTCATTATGGAGCAAAATCGGAGGAATGTTCTTAGCGCCTTGTTGAATC